>BMAW01125188.1:433747-531042 GCA_019974015.1 Nephila pilipes | reverse complement strand
ATAATTACTGAGGACTTTACCAATCTAACAAATATTGAATAATTAAATTCTTATTTTTTTTATTTTTATTTCGATATTTCCTCGCTGTTTCCTCCATAAGAAACCGATGCATTTAGGTCCACGTTTTCCAAATAAAAAATCGGTAACTTCCCAACAAAAATTATCTGGGCCTTGTACTAAAACTCATTTGATAGTTACACAAAGTTTTGAGATTCTAAAGAATTTTAATGATGTAGGTGCAAAATTCAAAAGGTAAGAAAAATATATATATAAAAAAAAATGAGAGAACGTAAAAAGACGAGAAAAATATAAACTTATATTCTTTAGATAAACTTAAAATATTTAAGGAAAAAGTTATCATTGTTTTTCAATAGTTTACTTTTTATCAACAAAAACTTGTTAATTTTCAAAAGGGAAGAGAATTTCTTTTCTCTTCTTTCTTTCTTTTTTTTTTTTTTGCTTACGAGATTTTAGTCAAATTGAGGAAGTGAAGCTAATTTTTGAAAAGATATACATCTGATATGAAATATTTGACATAACTAGGCCTTAAAATACTTTTTAATATTTTTTTTAGTATTAGTAAATAATCAGTAAATTGTTTCCCACACTAAAATCAAACAAAATTACTTGCACTTTTATATAAGGCTACCTCTTAATTGCTTTGGGAAAAAAATTGAGACATTTCTTAATAAACACGAGTTTAATTAAGATTTTACAAATTAAAAATGATTGATCAATATAATATGTTATTAAGTAACAATTATATTTATAAGAATTTATATGAATAGATATAGAGAAAGAATAAATATAGAAATGACTTTAGTTAAAAGTCCCGGTAACAATTTAAGATTTGTTTGTAATCGGCAAAAAGTAATTGTATGCATAATATGACAAATTTATAAAAGGGAAAAAATGTAATTATAGCCTGAGTGTAATATTTTAACAAATTAAAACTTAAAATATCACATATACGATAATAACTAATAACTATATATTTTAAGAACAGAAATTTCTTTATATTTATCAAACAGTAGCATCATAAAAAAAGCAAAAAATTATATCCACACTTAGAGCTTCAACTCTTGTGTCCTTAGAGAGCATGCGCAGTAGAGCAGTTTTTTCTGCATCGATCTCCACCTCCGCTGTAAGACTCTGTAACTTATTTTAATTTCTTAATGACGGCTCTGAAGAGTTGGGGGAGGGGATGGGAGCTGTAAAAGGATGGAAAAAGGGTGTGGGTGACGGAAAAAAAAAAGGCAAGTTGAGTATTATTCAGTCGGTATTTTTCTGGGCAGGTCAGTCGGTTTTTGCATTCCTAACAGGTGGTTGGAACGGTTTTTCTACTCTCAAGTAAGGACGATTGATTAATTTTATTTAGTAACTTGCTTATAAATAGGATATAACTATTTTAGTGAAATTCATATTCATTATTTCAAAATGCGATTTTATAGTGCTTTCTTTTACCTTTTGAAAGGAATTTATTAAGCAACGTATTACTTCAGAAATGACAAAAAATATGTTAGTTGTTTTGAGTAGGTATATTAAACCTTTCTTCATATGTGCCAAATATATCAGTTTAGTTTATTCAAAACATAACTGCGCTCATTAAATATAGCTTTTCATTTTCCGGTGAACAATTATTAAAAATAATTAATCAAGGAAAACGTTTAAAGTAATTCATCTTTGCTTATTTCACGTGGGAAGCCATTCATTAAAATGAGAAGTATTAAAAATTCTTTAATATCCACTTATGAGATTTTAAAAAATATCCAGCTTGTTAATAAAAGTCATAATTACAAGTAGTCTCATGCTTTTTTAATATAATGGGAAAAAATTAATTTTCAGCCGCTTAATTTTCACAACAGAGTTAATATATAAGTAAAAAAACTTTTTAAGTTAAGATTTATTTAAAGGTGTACTAAAAAAATGTAACAACAATTTTTGATACGTAAAATAATGCAAATTTATTAAAGATTGAGCCGCTTAACTAAGATACCTAGCTAATTAACGACAAATTAAGTACCACAGCTACTTACTTATATATGAGATCAGAAGAAGTATTAAAGCCTCAAATTTTTATAAATTACGTATTACTTTACTCTTAAAAAAATATTTTTACATTTTTCAGACCATCTTTAACTAAAAGTTTGAATAAAAAACTTTTTACGTGTATTTATTTAATTCTTTTTGGTCCGGAAATTTAAATCTATTATTTACGCAATTACGAGAGCTATAAGTGTGTGTAAAATTTCAACTCTGTAGGATATTGTTAAGTGCAAGACCAACGCTCCCATATTTCTCCAACCTTAAGTCCGATACCATTTACGCATATGTAGTATTGCATTGTCATCAGCGCGTACGTAGTAGATGCGTAACATTTTAACGCAGTCGGATGGTAGAAAGAGGGTTAAAAATCAAATGCAAATTTTGTGTGAACTGGAAAGACATACATATGAAAATGATTAATTATTTATTATCGTCGCACTTTAATAAGCTACTCGAGAGGTATTTGCGACAGACCGCATAATTTGGAACCTCGGTCTATTGACGAAGATATTGAGCTGGCACCTCCCTCTCCAAACTTGCGCACGATTCCGTGGGAGGACTTGGTACCTCGGAAGATTTAATATGTATCATTCTTGCTACACATTAGGTCATCAGTTGAGCATTTAATTATTATATCATTATTTAATTATTATATTGAGCATTTTATTATATCATCAGTTGAGCATTAAAAATTGAGCATCACATTAGGTCATGGAATTGAGCGCACGATTCGTCGGAAACAACCTTGGTTGCGAGTTTGCGACCATTACCACTTGGCTACCACGGACACATACATATGAATACAGCAAGTTAAATAAAAGCTTGTAAAAGTGAAAGGAAGCAAACAGGAATGCTTATTTATTTACACGATCTGACTATCGGAAAGCGAATTTTTCAATTATATTTGCTTAATGTTTATATTAAAAGTTTACAAAGTTACTGTATGTTTACAAATGTGTGTGTGGGGGGGGGAAATAGTAAGTAAATATAAAAGAGTAAAGAAATAATCAAAATACTAACTTAAAAAAAAGTGGGGGGGAACTAAATGCTTTGTAAAAAGCATTATGAAAAGCTTAAAAGAAACTTTAATAGAAGAAAAAGATTTTCATCAGTTAGAACAAAAATATTCAAAAAAATCAATAAAAACAAGAAGATTCTAAACTTATTGAGTAATCGTAAGTCTTAACATCTAAAGATTAAGTAAAATGAGTAGCCATGTCGGAAAAAAAAATTTAAAAGTTGATCAAACAGAAACTTAAGAAATTCAGAAGTGAAGAATAAACAGTATGATAAGTGAAGGTCAAAAATAAAAAGTAAACGGACAAAAAATATAATTGAAAAAATGCAACTTCTGACTAAATATAAAAAAAATTCGCGTTAAGGAAGTTAGCTTGTATGATTGCGATTACTTAATGGAAAATCAGCATCTAAAGTTGGTATTTAAAAACTTTGTTTAGTTTTTGATAAATTATTTGTAGAATTTTACAGTTCTTATTATTCTTACGAAGTTATTTTCAAATTTAGGGTATTTTGTATTCAAAAATAGTTTCAATTTGTCATATTTCAATGTCAGTACTTTATCTGTATAAGAGTATATTATCAGTATTCAGAATTCATATATTCGTATTAGTACTTAAATATGAGGTTCTTTTAATAGTCTAACAGAGTATTCAAATTCCTATTACCATCTCGGGTTAAAATATTCCGTTTTAATTATGTCGATTTTTATTTGGTATAAAGGAAGATGACAAATTTCAATACAATTTTAAGCTTATATCATATTTAATTTTAAGTTTGGAATGTACTTTATTCACCTTTTCACACGTTCTTTTAATATTAATATTCTTTTAAATGTTTTATTAATTTCTTTATAAGTTTAAAAAAATTATTTTATTATTTGACGTTTATTAAATTTATCACTGAAAATAAATACGAGTAGCTTTTTTTAGCTCAATTAAGCATTGTATTAGATGACCATTTGACTACTTGGAAGGAAACTTGGCGTAAAATTTAATTCTTTAAATAATTAGTTTTAATTAATCAATTTTTATTAATTAGAATTAAATTATCGTAATGTCATCCAAAACAATCGCGTATAGAAACTTTCAGCTCAATTGAATGTGATAAAAAAGCTTTTAAAGTCTTGACCCAGACATACAACGTGAGCTAAAGAAAACTCATTAAAAATATAAAAACTTTTTTTCGAATAATCTGAATTATAATTTTACGAAGGCAGTTTCAAAAATTACCTATGCAAATGGTATTATTATACTTCTGCGGTCATCGTTTATAATCTAACTAGACACTAAATTAAAGACTAATCACTCAAGTATAATAACGAGGAGACAAATGATTGCTTTGATCCGCTTACTGATTTTTCGTAATCATGAATATGCTCTCTCTTTTGTCCATTCAATTTCAATGTGTTTATAATCTATTCAAGCAACAATGTTAACGATTCATTTTATCTGCGTACTGAGGTCCGAGTGAATTAATTTGTGACAACTAGGGATTCGAACGGTTTGTTTAGCACTTGCTCACTCAGAGAACTCTTAGATCCGTTTTCGATAATAGTCTATGCAATTCACACACGGCAACTACATCTATGCACTATTAATCACTATTGATTCCCCTATCAAATCGCTACTAACTTCATTGCAAAATCCTTATTACTTCTAATATTCTCAATTCTCCGCTTCTTTTTTTTAAAGGTATTTCTTCAAATTTGTTCAGAACATTTCTAATGTTAATCTAATACACGCAATTACATTTCATTGAATTGGACAGGAGTCGGGAGAAAGGACTTCAATATGAGTATGAAAATCAGAAAGTACATCCAGATGTTAGTTGAGAGAAAGCGTGTGAATAATTCACGTTACAAAGTAATAGAAATAAGAATATGGTAACTGACTTTATTAATATCCCTCGATAGTTTTTCCGTTTTCTAAGAATGTCTTGAGAATGAAATCGTCACCAGAATTTAACTGGCGGATGAGACCTTGTTCGCCTTCTTTGAAGTAAATCCATCGGATGCAATACTCCCATCATTTTGATTATTGTTTGTTTTCTGGTGAATATTGATGAACCCAGTTCCCATCAACAATGACAACTCGACCACGGCAATAAAGAAACCTAACCTACAAATCAGTACCAAATTTGTTTTGTGCTATTTAACTAACGCAGCACACAATGGCAACACCAACCTGTCTTATCGACGCTGTCCGTTGTCAAAAATATGTACTTTTTCAGCCATCATTGGAAAAACAAAAAGTATGCTGCGTTAACAATATGACTTATTGGAACAGTAAATGCTGTCATTGACTAAAGTAAAGAAACGGAACTTGAACACGAAACTCTTTTTCAAATCGAATTAATGAGCTCTCTAATTAATATAAATGTGATCTTTTATTTATATAAGTTCATTAATTAATTAATTTCCATAAACTTATACAGGGCAAATTCAAAAATCCAAATATATTTTAAATTATTAATAATATTTATTATATTTTGCTTTTGCTGTCTAATGCTTCAGTTGAGGGATATTAGTCAATAAAATGGAAGCAAATTTTTTCATTTAACTAGCCTTTTCTGACTGTACTTTTACACTGGATTCAAAAGGCGAAATAATGGTGAGTCGATTAAATAATTAGCTAAGCATTAACAATGAATATGTAAGATTTATTACTAAATTTACGTACTCCTATATGAATTAAATTTAAAATTTACATATTTAAATGAAAACAACTTATTTCATTTAAGCAAAATATCAAAAATTTAAGATTACATCTTTATTCCACGGTACAGTAAATACAAGATTGCTTGCTCTCATTGCAAGCACAAATCTTGCATTTACTGTGTACATCTACATTATTTTGTTTGTGCGAGGAAATGGCCCTCACATGGACACTGTAGCCAAGTGGATAAAGCATCGGACTCGTGCCCGGTGGTTTTTGTCGAGTCGTAGGTTTCAGCCTTGATGCCACTAAAGACTCACTGTGCAGCCGGGGCTGATGCACGTTAAATTTATTGGGGCCCAAAGTCCTCCCGTTGGCGTGGTGTGGATGTTAGGAGAGGGGGTGCCAGCTCAGGTGTCGTCCTCGTCACTTGACCGTGGTTCAAAATTATGAGGTCCATCGCCAATAGCCCTCGTGTTGTTTCTAGAGCGACGTTAATAAAAACTAAACTAAACCAATCATCTCTTTCAGAAGTATCAGTGGACCTTTTTGAATACAATTTTCGCGAATAGTTCCAATACCTTTTTTATAGTTCTACTGGTAAGATCCTTCAATTAAGATTTCCGAGAGAATAGTTATGTGGACCCATCGGTCGCTGCTTTTCCCAAGAGAGCCTGAGGTGACAGCTTGAGCTATGATTAGCCGTCTGGTTCACTCTCATTGGAGGAGCCATTTGTCTTCTAATTTACTTTTATTCAAAAATATGAGATAGCAGATAGAAAAAGAAAAATCGATTAAGGCCTGCTGTTCTTCTATAGCTTTGCCCACATTATTTGATGTTTCAGAATTACGTTTTTCGACCTCTATGCTCATAATGACTGGGCGAAAATTTTTAGTTTAGTTTAGTTTTTATTAACGTCGCACTAGAAGCAACACGAGGGCTATTGGCGACGGACCTCGTAATTTTGAACTACGGTCAAGTGACGAGGACGACACATGAGCTGGCACCCCCTCTCCTAACATCCACACCACGCCAACGGGAGGACTTTGGGCCCCGAACAGATGTAACGTGCATCAGCCCCGGCTACACGGCGGGTCTTTGGCGGCCAAGGATCGAACCCGCGACTGAACGAAAACCGCCGGTGGCTAGTCCACGACCTTGACCATTTGGCTACAGCGGCCCACGACTGGGCGAAAAAAGTAAAAATTAAATTTAAATATTTGGGATGGTAATGTATTTTTCAGTATGTTGCCTAGATTTGTTATTTAAATTTTCTAGATCATTGTGAAAAAATTATTTTTTGCATGGCTTGCTTTGTTGTTGGGTTGTTAAGTACTGTTCTGAGCTCTTTATACTATATGTAACAGCGTACCTTTGAAATATGTAGTTGATGATAAATTTGACTTTGTTGGGAAGATTTAGTAGCCACCTAAGGGGCTATTGTTTTAGGTGGATCAATTTCGGCGTACTCAGATCACTTTTCAATTTCTTATCATTTGCTTTAATTTTAATTATATTTGCTTAAATATATTTAATTTAATAATTTAACGTTTGCTTTAATTTTAATTACATTTAGCTTAAATATTTTCAATTTAATAATTTATCGTTTGCTTTAATATTAATATCGGAAAAGCTTTTGTCCGCTTGTCGATACTTCATCGTTTACCTTAATTCTTATATTTACTGGAGTAATTTAATAATTATTAAAAAAAAGTGCACCTTGGGTGGTTAACTCTGTTCTTTGTAAAACTTTGCATATAAATTTCGATTGGTTTTTATTAATATTGCTTTACATTCTCAAAAATTTAACTTTTTTAATGAGGTTTGGCTTTATATCCTCAGACTGATCCGAGAATAAGATTATAGATAGGTATATATTAATTTTAAAACTTATAGTAATTCGTAAAAATTTTATTTATCTCTTTACCATGTGAGGTTTCAATATTTTTTGGCCTTACACGTATTGGATACAAGGTATATAATATTATTCTATGCTGAAAAAAGGAAATAATTTAAACAAAAAAATGCGAGCTATAAAGGGAGGGTTCAAAAAGTACTCGTTTTCAAATACAGATACTGTTGCTAAGGCCAGTTAGTTTTGCACTAAAATATGTTAAACTGTGCTAAAATGAACTTGACACTGTTCCAGATGTTACTTTTGATTGCGGCCGCGTTGAGTTGTCATCGTCTATGAGACTGGATTTATACACTGAAAACCAAGCAACTATCGAATCAATGGTTGCTTCCAGAGAATATGCTCCAAAGAAGGTAAAGATGGTAGATAAAGTGATGGTAAAGAATTTTGGGGTTTCAAAGGGCGTTAAAGTCATGTATTCCGTAGAAAAAGATAGAAAGATCAACGGTTAATTCTACATTTAGCAATTCCATTCCCATTCCTAATACTCTATCCTGATAAGTAATTTTGGAGTCACCATCATATGTTACTTTAAGTACGTTTAACACAAGCATGTTTCTTTCACGATCACAATGTGAAAGTCAAAGCAAGGAATTATGTTATATTTCCATTTATTTTCGAAGCATTTTTTATTTAACGAATTTTTTTTATAAATTTCAAGACACACTTTACCAAATATTGAAAATTGCCTACATGAGTTATATTACAATGAATAAGTAATATAAAAAATTTTTAAAAGTCAATTCCTAATTAGGTCAACAAAGAAATTATTTATTTTAGTTACTTTTTATTAAATAATTACAATTAATGTAAATATGTATATACATGGGACAGAATCACAATATTAAGTGTAAAATAAATATTTTTCCAGCGATCTACGCTTCGTCGCGTTATTTATTCCTAAATTTATATCTTGCTAAATATCTTATATAAAAGGAATTTTTTTTCTCCCATATAAAACTAAAATTAATTATTTGAAAATCAAATAAAAAAATTTATGCTTTCAATGAGATTCTACGCCGACACTCTACCAACTTTGCCATTGCAAGACAAATGACATGGTAGAAGCATTGCCTTATTTCTTAATTCATTCGGCAAATTAAAAGTTTGGAATGCAGTTAGCCCAACACCCTTGGCGACAGGAATTATTTAGTGGTATTTTGAAAAATGTGGCTACCCTGGTTCGCTTAACGGTCTTAACGTTCAGCCAAAAAAAACATTGCCAATTTTGGTAATTTTCGAAATTACGCCAAGTGGTTGGGCTAATTTGCATTTTCACGAATTGAATTTAATTAATGAATTAATATTTGAAACAACTATATTAACATCAAGTGTCATCCAATACAAGTTTAAAAAATGTATATACATGTATAAAAATATATTTGAACTTGAGTGGATGTATAAAAAGAATTTTATTAATGATTGAAAATTTGAACAAGATATAACAGGTCAATTGAAAAGTTGCCGGCCTAGCACAGTAAAGCACATTTTTTTGGCAAAATTAGTTTTTTTTAATTCAATATAATTCCCTTTAAGGGTGATACACTGATTATAGCAACCCTCCAACTTTTCGATACCATTTTTGTAGTACGAATTGTCCTTTGCTTCAAAATATGCCTCAGTTTCGGAAATCACCTATTCATTCGGCGAAAATTTCTTCCCAGCGAGCATTCTTTTGAGATCTGAGAACAGGGAATAGTCGCTGGGGGCCAGGTCTGGAGAATACGGTGGATGAGGAAGCAATTCGAAGCCCAATTCATGGATTTTTGACATCGTTTTCACTCACTTGTGACACGGTGCATGCTCTTGGTGAAGCAGCACTTTCTTTTTCTTCAAATGTGGCCGTTTTTCGACAATTTTGTCCTTCAAACGGTCCAATAACGCTATGTAATAGTCGCTGTTGATGGTCCTTCCATTTTCAAGGTAGTCAATGAAAATTATTCCATGCGCATCTCAAAATACAGACGCCATAACCTTGCCAGCCGACTGTTGCGTTTTCCCACGCTTTGGAGCGGGTTCATCGTGTGCAGTCCACTCGGATGACTGTTGATTGGACTTCGGAGTGAAATGATGGAGCCATGTTTCATCCATTGTCGAATATCGACTCAAAAACTCGAGTTTATTACGCTTGATCATCTTCAAACACTGCTCCGAATCATCAACTCGTCGTTGTTTTTGGTCAAAAGTGAGCTCGCGCGGCACCCACTTTGCACAGAGCTTTCTCATATCCAAATATTCGTGAATGATATGATGTACACGTTCAGATGATATCTTTAGAGTGTCTGCTATTTCATTCAATTTCAATTTACTGTCATTCAAAATCATTTTGTGAATTTTTTTCAATGTTTTCGTCGGTAACAACCTCTTTTGGGCGTCCACTGCGTTCACCGTCTTCGGTGCTCATTTCACCACGTCTAAACTTAGCATACCAATCCTTGATGGTTGATTTTCCTGGGGCAGTGTCCGGAAACTCGGCATCAAGCCAAGTTTTTGCTTCAACTGTATTTTTTCCCTTCAAAAGCAATATTTTATCAACACGCGAAATTTCTTTTTATCCATTTTTTTCACAATAACAAGAGTTGCTTCACTCAAAATGCTATAATTCACAAACTAATGATTTGACAGCTGTCAAATTTATACACGCATCTTTTGAGGGTTAGGGCTAAGTAAAAAACATATGGATTTTTTTCTAGTAACGCCATCTATGTGTCATACCGGGGACTTTTCAATTGACCTGTTATATAGGGAGAGTGTGAGCTAATATTAGGAATTTAAAAAAGTCTTGTAAATCATTGTAAAATGCATGACGTGTTAGAAATGCTTGTAATAAATTTAGGAACTATTAATTTTTATTCGAAGAAAAAGACGCAGTTATATATGTGAATTAAAGAAATAATTTAAAAAAAAATATTTATTAAAGTATAGTTATCTCTCTTTAATCCAGCACGTTTAATAATCCAATACCGATCGAAGTGTTCGCTTTCTGATTGTAATGTGTGGATTTCGGAGCTTATAGCCCTTGACTTCATTTCATGACATAGTGCTGCTCGCATTTTCGGAAAGTGTTTATCATAACCGTCATTTTTCATTTCACTATATATATATATTTTTTTTCTGGAGCATTACGTATCACGTTTGTACAAAGTTGAAACTGTATATGTATAGTATATTGTACAGTAAAAGGTTTTCGAAGTCCATTAGGTTTCTTCAAGTGACGATAAAACTAATAAATGTGTAAGCCTGTTACTAAAGTAGCTTGTCATAGTTTGTTATAATTATCATTAATTTTCTTAATGATTAATGCGTTTTTTAATCAGTATAAGAAGGTATAGTAAAATTGATGTTCCATGTTTGAATTTAAGTTTATATTTTCCAGAATGAACAAAATAATATATCGGATTTTTATGGATGCTATGCAAATCAATTAAAATATTTCATGGCAAAAAATGTCTAGAAGGTTTGACTTCAGAGTTATTCATAAATAGTGATTAAAATTTTATTTACGTCATATAATGCTTTTTTACAACGTTTTTCTGAATTTCACTTGGTGTGTGTGTGTGAGTGTGTGTGTGTGTCATCAAATTTTCGATCGTTAATTTAACCAACTTCCCATCAAGCTAGAGCTTTGAAATTTCGGGAATCGTTCATACTCGCCTAACAATGCAATATTTAGACGTTTGCGACAAGTTTTAACTAATATTTCAATAATTTTAATAAGTCAAAATATTCTTTCCTCTAGGCACTTTTAGGATTGAGGAAAAAAAATTTTTCCCCCTCTGGGAACACCGGGCACTCCCCACACCACATGACGCCTCGTAAAACTATTGTACTCACAAAGGGGAGATACTATCTCCCTTTACTATCTCCGAGATAGTAAGGGTTGCTGACTTTTAGTCAATAATCATGAGCAAGAAAGAAAGTTTCCAATATTTGGCACCATGTCTTATCACAATAATTTTTTCTGAATTCTGGTTCCCATTTTTTTTTAATAGAAAGGCTTACAAACTTTCAAATGCATGTTTTGATTTTATGAGTATTATGAATTTTTTTAATACGCTCACAAATGTCTCTTTTTTAAGTAAATTTTAAAGTTAAAAATAACCAACAGTTTTAACTAATATTTCAATAATTTTCTTTAATAAACTTTGCCACCATATAAAAACGTTGTTTTTAAAAACGTTGGTTTTTATATCGAATTTTTATTACTAAGTTCTAGGTGGCTTATAGTATGCATTTTTGTAATATTTAATGATGCGTCTCTTTCATAAGTAGAATGTCAGTCTGAATTTTGGCTATCACCATTTATAATGTATTCTTATAAATTTCCTAGGAATTTAAATGTTCGTTCACGTATTGACGCATTTTTTTTCTCCTGTTTTATAATAAATAAAATGAAATTATTTTTTTACTTTTAAACTATTTCGAAGCATTTTTTATAGTCAAAATGCATTTACATATAGCGATTTTTTTTGTCTGTTTGTAATTAAGAATACTATTTTAGATAGAATAAGATATGAATTTTTTTTATTAAAATTATAATTTAAATTTTAATTATTTATTAAATTTCATTGCTTTTTACCATTGTGTATCATAATCCGTTCCACCATAATTCAGTCTTTATACAATGTTATTCCTTTAGGCTTGCCGTGATACCTTAGTGGTTAAGTTGGTGGCCTTGTAGCCGGTAATAATCGGGTTGTGCATGGTAATCTTTAGGTAACTGATACATTAAAATGGCCTTCATATTTATTTTCTTTTTTAAATTTTTTTTTCTGTTAAAAAACAGAGGAATGGTTTTGATGATTCCATAGATGTATAATTTATGAAAATTAAATAAATGGAAAGCTGGAAAATTGAATTTTAAAATTGCCACAGAGAAAATGTCTGTTTACGTTTTACTCAAAATATGCTTTTTTAGAAAGATTCTGTTAAATTTTCTTCAAAATCTATTTTATCTATTGTGTTGATATTTTGCATATTATAAAATAAGGTTATTTACAGCACAGTGAATTTAATGTTATTTTAAATTAATATTCAGACATTATAAATATTGCCCAATGTTAGTATAAAAATTAAAGGAAGTTTGAATAATAAAATACCGAAATAATTTATCTTATATTAAATACAAATTTTGAAATTATAATTATATTCAGTTCACAGAACGCTAGGTTTGTACGTACTCTTAAATTTTTCAAGCTACACTTGCAGTATTTTTTAGGCAAGATGTATCTATATAAATGCAAGTACAATATTAATAAATATAAACACTGCTGTTGATTGTTAATTGCTCACAAATAACTATTTTTATTATCCACCCAAGGGGCTATTGCTTTAGTTCAATCCCTTTTCACATACCAGATCACTTTTCAATTTTTTTATCGTTTGCTTCAATTTTAATTACATTTAGCTTAAATATATTCAATTTAATAACTTATCGTTTGCTTTAATTTTAATTACATGTAGCTTTAATATATTCAATTTAATAATTTATTGTTTGCTTTAATTTTAATATTGGACAAGTTTACTACTGTCCATTTCTCGATATTTCATCGTTTACTTAAATTCTTATATGTAATTAAGTAATTTAATAATAATCATATAAAAAACGCACCTTGGGTGGCTAAATCTGTTCTTTGTAAAAATTTGCATAGAGCTTTTTTTTTTTATAATTTATTAATAAATGTGATTATCTTTACATGAACATATGTTTCAAGGTTTAACTCCAATTTGCATTGTGTTTAGTTTTTAAAAAGGGAGGATTTCTTACAATGGGCATAAATTAATTTCTTTTTTTTTCTTTTTCGTCTCAGTTTCCTTAATGCCAAAAAGACGCTTCGAACAAAATAATAGAAGCAATTTTCAATAAAAAACCCGATAAAGTCAATACACGGGATGTTGAAGTTGGAAAAGTGATTTTAAGTATTCTCATCATAACTTGAATGTAGATAAAAATGACAAGGTATATCCCCAGTAATTCTAAAAAACACTCATTCAAACTATTTGTATATTTATAAGAAAATAGCATTCCAGTCTAAAAAATAATCTATTTAAAATAATTTTTTTCTTCCGGTGCAAGAAACATATTTCATCACCGAAGATACTTTATTTCTTGCAAAGCATTACCATTGAGTTCTTATACAATTATATTATGAAACAATATCTATAAAATTGTTTAGAACTAAACCTTGCAAAAGAGGACCAAACGCTGAAATTTTGTGTGTGTTGGTATTCTATATATTCTCTTATTTTCATAATTCCTTATGTAACGATTATGTCCACTTTCATGAATTCATTAATCATTCTTATGTGGCTAATGAACAGTAGAGAGAAAAAATAATTGATTTCAATTTGTATCGGTGTATCTGCCGCCATGTTCGAAATGCGACCTCCCAAATTAAGCAACTTGTCTACATTCGCCACAACGTTGCTTTTATAGACATTTCATCACAGCTAACAACAACAAAGAATTTAGCTTTTTGCGAATCGAAAACAAACTTTTATTTTCTCTTGCTTGAACAGAGACGTTTCTGATGAAAAAAAAGTCTGCGAACGTCTTTGTCCTCTCTTGCTAGTCGGTCGTCTTCGATGCGTGAATTAGCATACGAAAAGACTACGCCAACTTCATTTCCGTAATAGAACCGAATATTTTCATTTCTCTAATCTTGTTCCACAAAACTCGAGAGTTTTTTAATTTTATTTTCCAGTAGGGAAATTTAAGTGAAAGATATTCTAATAAAATCAGGTGCGCTACAAAAGATGTATTATTTTTATTTAGTTTTATGTGACCAATATAAATTTTAACGGGGGTATTTTCACGGTTTTTATCTTTAAGTACATTTCAATTTATTCACCTCCTACAACTTTTTAACAACAGAAATATTTTTTTTTTGCAATAAATTTATTCATTTCCAGCCGAATGAAAAGTTATTTATAATGAATTGTTAGAGTTACATTTTATAAGATGTAACTCAATATGTAATAACTTTTTTACAAAGTATTAATTTTTTTTCATTTTATCAAGAGACTTGGGTTGTTTTTTGCTAGTGAAATGCATAGATTTAAAATATTGCGATACGTAGAAAACATGTTTAAGTGACATATCTAATAATATAATGAAAAAGTACTGAATAATTATATATAGTATAAAACAAAATAATAATTTTAAAAAATAATTACCCTAATTTCAAGGAGAATTCAAGAAATAAATGTGCTTTAATTATAATAAAAAAAAATTATCATATTATATAGTAAAATAAATAGGAAAAAAACGACATAAAATGTATAGACCATATTTTACATTTCAGCAGTAAACAGTGAATATTTCTGCAGCACCACGATGTTAAAATATTTATAAATCTAATTTAATGAAATAAAAACTATGAGTATTTTTTAATATATTCCTTGCGTGTTTTTCTGTAATATTAACTGGTAGTTTTATTTTAACTTTTTTCGCTTTGTTTTGATATTTTCTGAAAGAAGTAGTGACTCTGAGAACAAAATTAATAGTTAGTCTGTAACATACTGTTAATTACATTATTATTTACATTATTTATTAATAACATAGACTGTAACATACCTTTGTCACATAAATTCAAATTACAGGGTTTGTTCAATAATTATCGAGACTGAATTGCAGAATATATATATATATATATATATATATATATATATATATGTGTGTGTGTGTGTGTGTGTGTGATGATTTAACTTAATTCCCATTAATTTCTCGCTATAATAATTTAATTTACAAAATTTACCCATTCTCTTCTTTAAAAGATTATGTTCATGAGTATTTCCTGATCCCCTTCCAAAGTATCCTTTTATATATTACATCACGCGCTTTTAAAACTGGTTAAAACCGCTTAAACCACCTATAAATCAGTCAAAACAATCCCTTTTAATTCCTTATCTATTATGATATTTCCCCGGAATCCCCTTATTCATACCACGCGTCTCTGACGTTTCAAATGAAATTTCCCTCATACATAAACACAAACACAGCGAGAAGCGCTCTCGTCTCTCCTCTTCTTGCTCTGTTATGATGCAATAGCTTGAATAAAAAAGGAGTGAAAATGGTCTCTCTCTCCGCTTAAAATAAAAGTTCCGTGAAAATTCAATACGCCTCGACTGCTATTTCCATAACTTACATTTAATAGTACACAAGAGAAAGATGATATTATGTTACAATGAAATAGTTTGATAAATGGCGTTGTTTTATTTTTATTTTCTGAATTTTATTTTTCCTTTTAATTATTTACGTCTTTTAGGACTTCTCTTTTTAAATTTATGATTTTTTGTAAGTTTTTAACAGTAATTTGTGTGGCAATATTCCTTGTAAGTTGTGCTGGCCTTTGATTTTTGACAGATTTTATAGAGTTTAGTGTTGATATTCAGGCAAAGTTTAAATATTATTCATTATAGAGTTTAGTGTTAGAAATTTGGTAACGCTTGAATTTGTTTTTTCTTCTTGTGGGAAGATGGTATGGTGTATTGCTGCAAGTCGATTTTTTACTCCTTTTTTTGAGCCTTTTCAAGTATTTTTTTGGCTTGAAGTAAAAATTGTTGAGTATTAAATGTAAATAAATCTTTAGTAAAATTTTAGATATTTTTTGATTAATTGCAAATTGATTTACTTTTCTTAGTAATGTCGTTCAATTTATAGTCTATTACCTATATGACTAAAAATATTTTTATGTGAGAAATAAATGTATAATTTGTGTTCAAACATAACTCTAAAATTTACAGGCATTTTAGGCATTTTAAATAGGCATTCAGAATTATAAGATTTCTAACTTTTGTTTGACTATTATGAAACTAAGTATACATAACTTTTATTGTTTGAAAGTATTATAAGTAATTTCGTATGAAAGTTAATTTTATACTTATAACGTATTAAACTTCTTCGTCTTTTTTCATATATATTTGAAATGCTCCTTGTGATTTAAAATTGAAAATAATGCCATTATAAAAGTTTTGCTAACATTAAAATGTATTATAAAGATATTGACGCGGGGAAATTGACGCGGGGGAACTTAGCAGTAATTGTACTTACGAAAGCAATTGAAAAATGTTATGGGTTTGATAAAACTTAACTTTCTATGATCATTAATTTGAGTTAAGAGCAAAAAACCAAAAATTCAGTATTTGAAATTCATCTTAATGGTGAAGTCTCTCCGGGCCTAAAAAGTCCCATCAAGTGATGTCCATCTCTGTTTCTGTAGCCTTTAGAATTGGGGCTCTAACTACTAGCTAGCGTCCAGACCAAATGACTAACCCGACCCTGAAACCCCAATTAACTTCCCAAGCAAACTTGTACTCATTTATCGATCCTGGAGGGGTGAAGGGCTGAGTTAACTCATATCCAGCTACAAAAACTGAAACTACCTGGAATCAAACCTTGCCCAACAATGCTTGCAATCAGACACGCTAATTACTGCACCAATGCGACTATAACTTTAGAAGAAGGGGCGGATAGAACCGGGTACCTTGGAGAAATAAAAACATAATACGTACCTATACAAAATTTTATATTAAATTTAATGTTTCAGTATATTTTCAAACTTAAAGAAACACAATGGGAGATTTATATAGAGAAATCATGCTAATTCATTCAGATTTTGGAGTCAATCTTATATATGATTCGTAAACAAGTTAGTTTTCACCCTCAGGGTCAAATCCACCGCAGGCATCTCGGATTGAATCTTGTTATGTTTAGTGTTGGTAAGATAAGACCTGAAACCATCCCTCTTGTCCTGCCACTGAGTCCTCGGTTTTGCCCTACAGATCTAGTCACTCTAAACATAACATCAGCTGAAATGAGATGAACTTACAGACGCCACGAAAGTGTCATATATATATATATATATATATATAACTTCATTAAACATTGTATAACTTACTTTAAATTCAAAGCAAAACTGGTGCAATGCATGACCTTACAGCCATTTTTTTAAAAATATTTTTTCGAAAAGTGTATGAAGATTGCTTGGAAGCGTCGTTTTTGATGGGAACCGTGGCCAAATGTTCTATATCAGGAACAATAGTCCATGACCACCCTGTTTGTCATGGACAATTGTTTCTATTTCATATGTAAGCTCTGATAAGTACTAGCAACTTACCCTCCTTCCAAAACAGTATTTTTATATCAATCATAAAAATTCTCATAAATTTTGCTTCATTTTCATTCCGAGTACTTTTAAAGAGATGGAAATCGCTAGATAAAATATTGAGGTTTTTCTCTAAAGCCTTATTTTAAATGCAATTTCTTATAAATAAGTGTGCTGGAATATTATGATAGAGCAGTCTCCAAAAAATAAGAAACCCCCAATAACTTTGGAAATGTTCATTTCATCTAGAAAAAATTAGTAAAAATGTTAGTGGTTTATAAGAATGCAAACTATGATATTAATGGATTAGTTAGTTTTATTATACAGTTAATTAACATCCAAAGGGATTGGGTACCAGTTAGGGCTTATAGCATAGGAGGCGATTCTGACTAAGCTGAGCTGAGCATTTGCTTAAATTATAATCTAGCTGGAAAAAAGGGAGAAAAAAAAAAGGTTGGCAAAAAGATTCGCTAGGATATCCCGGGGGTGCGTCTCCCGTTTTTACCTAAGAAAGTAAACCTCAAATGAAAGACAAATATCACTAGGATACTGCGGGGACATAATTCCCATATGAATTATAACGTTGGCTCTATCGCGTTTTCTCCTTCGACTAACATTTCGGAGATTTTAAAATGTTGTGTACTATTCACTATTTTCAACGTACTGTTACTTTTCGTCAGAGAAACCATCCCATTCCACAAATTTTTAATAAGGCGTGATTGGCCAGTCAAACCCACTTGAGAATTATTCCGATGGTTGTCACTGACATCAGGTTTTATTGGAAATTTTCCCTTCCCCCTTCCTCATCAGAAAGAAAGGTATACACTTAAAGGCGCTCCTTCATCTTTGGGAAGCGATAAAAGTTGCAAGGTTGGATGAAATGAAGGCTCGCTGCTTCATCCAATTATCAGCGTACTAAAGAAGCATGGGAATAAGAAATGAGATGATATATGCAATTCTCTCACGTAGAACAAGAACTGTAAACGCAATTAGATTATAACGAATTAAAACACACACGTTATAACCATGGTTTTTGATTGATTGTTCGTTTAAGTCGCATTGAGAAGCAACACAAGGGCTCTCGGCGACGGACCTCGTAATTTGGAACCTCGGTCTATTGATGATTACCCGAACTGGCATCACCCTCTTCAAATTTCCACTCTACGTCTACTGGTGGCCTTGAAGTCACGATAGATTTAACGTGCATCAAATTGCAACATGGAGGGTCTTAAGTGACATCAAGGTTCGAACCCACGAATCGACGGAAACAACGCTGGTTTTTAGTTCGCGACCATGACCTCTAGACTGCAGTGGCCACTAGTATTATTGAGGGGTAGTGAATAGGTTTTACAATTGCATTTATAAGTAGCGATGAACTTAATATTTAGTTAATTAGGATATATAGTTGGAGATGAAGCTTTAAATCTAGAAATAGTGACCATGTTTGAGAAGTTATTGGATAACAGCCGAGAAAGATCGGACTCTCATCTCTAAAAAATCTAAGGACTCAAAACCCATTGGCTGGATATATACTAAGTCATTTACATTAACCGTTAGATTATGAGTGGTCTTATTGGGTTTGTCACAATATATCCCGAAAGGATTCAGTGCTACGAACTCGTACAATCAACCAATTTGAATTGTATGAAGCATATTCACAGATATTGTAAGTTAATGATTGATTTTTTATTATTCATAGATATGAATAAAAATAACTTCTTATAATCTCTGTATGATTTTCTATTCATTTGATTTTTGATTTGTAACTTTTTTAACTGTGAATATTAATGGCAGGAGAATCAAGTAATACTGGAGCATTACATGACATCCTGAGTGTTCGTAACTTGCGTTCACTTAATACAGCAAATCCTATGAGAGGAAGCAAATATCAATTGGGCACTTACGTAAGTCCTGTGCTTAGTTAAAAAGATAAGCATCTAAGGGTTGGAAGATTTGATGGATTGTTTACAAACGTCGCACTTAGAAATAACATGAGGGTTATGAGTGACAGACCTCACAATTTCGAAACTCGGTCAAGTGATGAGGATGACACCTTATATGGCCCTTTCCTCTCCAAACTTCCACACCACTCCATTTAGAGTACTTAGGACCTTGACCATATATAATGTGCATCAGCCAGATTTCAGCACTATGACCCATGACACGGCAGGTCTTCAGTGGCACCTGAGTCCGATTCCACAAATCGACGGAAACAACGCCTGCCGCGAGTTCCTGACCATGACACCACTAGGCTATCATGACCCTCTAAGGGTTTTAAAGGAGGAAAAATGTAAAAAAAAATCGTAATTTGGGAGTACATATTAGAGCCTCTACTCATAAATAGGGGGTGTGTCAGGAAAAAAAATACGGGCAGAGGCTCTTTGAGAAGAAAGGTTGTGAATTGCTGATTTATAGTAATTTTTGTATATTACCATTTTATGTTATTATACTCACTGAAAAAACTACTGTTCTTTTCAGATCAGGATCGCCAGGCTTTAGCAATGGTCTCGTTCACATTCTTGACCATTGCCATATGTTGTCTTTTTGGTCTCACCATAACCCAGGATTGGCCTAGACTGAGCAGAGTGGGACAACTCCAGACCCAGCTGTCCCATCGGGACTTCCAGCGGTCTCTGGGCACCAAGAGGGAAGGCGAAGAAATATATCTATTCACGGATGCCCCAAAGAGATCTGTATCCCTCTTTACGCATAAGGATGAGGATTCCATGAGAAGAACATTCAGAGGAAGGATGAATAAGATTCGGAAACTTAGTCACATGGGACGACCCCGTGGACATCCCCTCAGGTGGGGTTGAAAGTGATGGAAGAGAAAGACCTCAACTCAAATGGAATAAAAATGATTGAGAAGTTTTGTGAATTATCAAAAGCTTTGATGCGCAATTTTTATTAATGATGTCTCTAGCCTTGACAAGAATTTTGATGTTAATGTTTCGCAGTGTATATTTGATTACTTCTTCTGAGGGAAGTAAGTTTATGTGTCGAGGCTCGAGTTGAATTGTATTGTGAATTATTAAAAAGTGTGAATTTCTTAACAACAGTTTTTATTGCATGATGTGAGGAGCAACTTTTTGAATACTTCGTTTTTAATTTGTTTCTTGGAATTCTTTTCAGTGCTGTGGAACAGGCAAGAGAATGAAAATTTCGCTACAGTCTCATTCAGAACATTTATTTCATAACAACACCAATAAGGAACAGAAAACATAAATAGTAAATATAATAAAATCGAAAACAGTATGAGTTTCATACATCTCATGACTCAACATAAGTACTACAAAACACAAAATGAATCAACAAATTTAAGACAACAGTTTCTTTGTTCATACAACATATACTAATAACAATCATTATTTAATTTATGTACACATAAATAATAGAATATTCCTACTAAGAAATACTATAAAACATTTAACGATTGTATAAGTTATTCATATATGCTTGACTAAATGCTGAATGTCAAAAATATAATGTTAATTACTTCATGCGAATTCAGGAATTTCATACTTTTATTCACAAAATTTTGATAGCATCAGATTAAAATCAAACATACTTATAAACACTCTTAACGATTATAACTATTGTTCAAAATATTTATTTGATATTTAAATTTAATCAACAGTTTTAGAGAAGAGTTAAAGAAAAAAATTATTAATAAGTTTTTAATTTGACAAACAAAAACAAATCATTAAATCAAAGTTGTTTCTATAATATGCTAAATACAAATATTTGATGAGTATTATTATAATCTTTTTCTTTTATGAAAAAATTGTTAGAAATAACATTTCTTTTTTTTTTTCTGCTTGTTTTGTCTTTTTTAAGCTAAGAAAAAGCAACTTAAATTTATATATGTTTCATTAAAATGTTTTCTATAAACATTTTTGTAAATATTGCTATAAAAAGTATTCTCAATTTTACTAACAAAATATCGAAGCATAGTATTTTTATATTTTTCTTCTTCTAAGTGTTGGAAAAATATTATAATAATTCCTAAGATTTAATAGTAGCAAACAAGAATTAAACATTTCATTTTCTTGTGAATTAGATTACAATTTATTTGAACGGTTAAGCATTTTTAAAATTTTGAATAGAAACATAGAACCAGGAAGCTCTTCACAAAAACCATTCTTCGCATTATGAATGAGCAAAATTGTGTAAGATGTATTATTAAATTTGATTCAGAATCGTTCCTTAAAAATCATTCACTGCAAATCTAAAAAAATATGCGAGATTGAAACATTGTGATGACCAAAATAATGTCAAACAACCCTTGGAAATCTTGATACAATTCAGTAATGTTTTCGATATTGTTCTGCAATAAATAATTTTTCAAACTTATGAAATTAGAATTGTCGATATATTTGATATTTCTAAAAAAATATTTTTCATTTAGTGTGCTTATATCCTCTTATCAATGAATTGAATCCATACTCAGAGTCTTTTTTTCCACTGAGGACAGGAGTCAAAAACTTCTTTATTACAAAACGATCTCTTGAAATCTTGAAAACCAACAAAGGTGCATAGTTAATTTTAAAAAAAAAAAATAATCACCCGGATACAGTCAAAGAAAAAAAAAATTAATTTCCTCGAAGATCAGGAACATTCGTGTTAATACGGTGAAATTTATTGGTAGTTATTTTTAAAAAGTTCATCTCTATAAATAGGAAGTATAAAACAATAATTACGAAAAAAAAAATAATATTAATAATACAGACAGCATAAACAAAATCTTAATGTCACTGCTGTAAAATGAAATTCAAATTTATTATAGCATTTACATCTGCCATAATAATAAACAATATTAATTATTAGAGCAGGAATAATTATGAACAAGTACGAATCTAAAACTAACCATTTCGAAATATTATAATATTCCACAGTGGCGGCGATTAGGATAAAGAAATGGGGTTGCAAAACATTTATAGACAGCAAAAACAGAAGGGAGATCAGGTTTATACGAGGTAGGTAGAGACACACACAAGTGCAAAATGTAACATTTAGATACACAATGGTAAATTTTCAACACTTTCAGAGGGAATTTGGACAGAGAAATAAACACTGAGAGTTTTTTTTAACTGTGTTGAGGCTTAGTTTTTATACAAGTGCTTAATATAAAAAAATTAATTAATATTGTCATCAAAGAAATTCAATATTTCACATATATAACAATTAAATAGAAATAATTCGAGAAATCAAAAATGACCAGGAATAATTTCATCAAAAAAGTATATATTGCTTGAAATAAACACCAGAAAATGATAATTTACCTTAATCCTATCGGTGAGAGCTATGTCGCTTACAAAGAGGTTAGTTAAGATGCATTAGTCTAACAACGGTGCCGCAAAACATGGCAATGTATTTTGTGTATATTTCCATTAAGTAAATTTTTCCATAATTAAAGATATGAAAAAAGGAAGGATAATTAGATGAAGAAACAAAAGGGATTATACAAATGTTTGCTTATGATTCTATAATTTTAGGCAGCTAAATGGAATAAAAAATTAATTTCTTCCCATAAAAAGCGGGGACGGTTGGAGAAAAAAGTATGTGTTCAATATTAATAAAATGGAAATTAATTTTTGTATCATTAAATCTTTACTTAACTCTGTCATAACGGGCGATTTATTTTCTTCAACGCAAGCTTATGATTTTTTATATGTGTCGTCCATAGATTCATTATAAATCAAAGCAATATAAAATTTATTTGACTTACTTTATAATAATACAAATATTTATTATACGTATTATACTAAATTTCTGATATTCTTAACTGACTAATTGATAATCGACATTTTGTTAACAGGTTTAGGAACAAAATATAAGAAGAAATGAAATTCACAAGAAACAATGATTTACATCTACTTAATTAACTCACAGACAGTAAAGATTTTCAGACAAAAATTTCAAATACAAACATTTTTGTGGAAATATATAAACTAGCAGTTCACACACAACAAGCTGAGGGAACAATTTTTAATGTGAAATATATTAGATTCGATTTGAATAGTGTTTTGAAAAATATACGAATTTTGAATAATTTATTTACATTATTAAACATAAATCACAATTTATTTCACATAGTCTATGTAAGAAATTCATAAAAAATTACTTAAAGGGACACAGTACCACTATGAGTATTAGATAAAACTTAAAATAGATATTTAAAAAAAAGTCTTATATTCACTGTATTTAAATACACACAAGATAAACAAAAAAAAAAAAAAACATTTTATTTGAAAATAAAAATAAACTCCATTTGCAAATAAACAATAAATTAAAAATTTATTTTTTCGAAATATTTTAATATTTAAAAATTCTTTCTCTCTACTTGAACAAATTTCATTTTTAAACAGTTTTTTCCTCAATTTTTGGAAATGTTTGTCATAATTCTGAGCATGACTTAGTTGTAATGGAGTTATTTATAGTTTTACAAAAGTTTTTCTATCAGGCACAACGAAAAATAGTAAAAAACAAATTATGAATAACATTTTGGGATTTCCTTTTAAAAAAACTATTAATCTAAATCCTTGTTTTATGCAAAGAATTATTAAACATTCCATACAAAATAACTAGAAAAAATTTCAAAACATAATGATTATGAAAATAGAATTAGCAGTTTAAGTATATGACCATCATGAAAAATAAAAAGCTGAGAAAAAGTATTTAAAGTTTTAAAAGTCAATGAATGGTATTAACACACTGTCAAAGAAAATTTAAATAACTTGCTAAATAATGTCACACTAAAACAATGAATTTTTGTACATAATTTGAGAAAAGTCAAATTATTAATATAAGTTAATAATTTTTTTTCCGATACTTTAGTCATATTTAGGGTACTGTGTCCTCTTAATTGCTTCTATCCCATGTACTTTCATCAAAAAAATTCATTACATATTTTCTTTACTTTCAGATTCTTGTATCAAATTAAATGGTATTTTTAAAATTACCATGCTGAGATAACATTACAAATGGAATATAAGAAAAACATTTTTTTAGTTATCCATACTTTAATTTTGTTTCCAATCAGGTTGTCATGGAGTAAGCATTACAAATAACTGTAGCACTTTGCTCTTTTATAGAAGTATTAAATTTATTCTCAATGCCACACTGTGTTTCGTTTCTATTTTGAAAAATGAAGCATTTGATTTCAGATAATTATACAGCTAAACATTTTTGCTGTAATAACAACTAACATAAATACCTCTATCAGATTTCTCTCTCTCTCTGTCGCAATAGTTTTAAGTTAAAGCGATCTTACCTAAAGATATTTTATTTTGGCTAATTCACACCACGTGTAATCAAATTTAGCATATATAACTTGTTATAGAAAATAATATGTCATTTAAATAGTAAATAATAATTTATAAGTTTTATAGTAATTTTTACTGATATGTCATTTTAATATTTATTCATTTAAAAAATTACGAATAATAAATACATGTTTTAAAAAAATGTACATGTTATTAAAAAAAGAATGAAAGTAAAAACTTTATCATTTAGTGAAAAGTTAGTATTACACCCATTATTGACGAATATTGTGCAAAATTTATAAATCCTGCATTTTTTTTTCAAGCTAACAATTTATAACACATTTTTTTCCATCTTAATGTTTAAAATATAAATAATTTAACAAATTAGAGACACACAGTTCTTCATAATCACAGTTCTTCTTAATAATTCACTTGAAATGTTCAGTGTACTTAATAACACCTAAATTTAGGAATACTTTCTTCTTGTTATACAAAGTATAACTCTGAATTTTTTCTCGAGATTAAAAGATTGTCGTTTTTTAATGTTCTTGACAAATTTTAAGAAAAATTATAAATTACTTGAAATATATATATCTATGTAAGTTTTATGTGGTGAAATTAAATTTGGAAAACGTTTAACACGAAACTGAGGTTGACCGAGATATTTTTTCGAATTAGAAGAACTTCATGTTGAATGATGTAAGCGGAAAAAATTACACACACACACACATATATATATATATATATATATATATATATATATATATATTGTACCATTGAGGAAAGAGAAATATACCAATTCATAAAAATAAACAGATTAAATATTGTAAAAATGAATAAAAATCACAGTTAATTATTAAGAATTATATACTATATATGGTCTGACCACTTTAAATTAAAATTCCTTAACTCGTGTGTTTGCTTAACACGCGGTTTAACCACAGCTCCCTTTCTCTGAGATTAAGATTAATCTTTTTCCAAATGATGTCAGGACTCCATATTAAGAGCAGATATAAATCCCTTATATTTACTTTTTATTTCGTACATCGTGAGACAAATATGTTATGGAGTTTCAATTTGAAATAGCACACTTATAAGGAGAGAAGCGCAAGGAAAAAAAATAAGTAAAAAAAAATTGCTCTTTAAAAATGAGTAAAAAGAAGCGCAGAAGTACAGTAAATATCTTTTCAGAAACTAGAACCAGCAAGTCTCCTGATTGTAAGAAGCAGACGAGGCTTTCGAGATAAAAAAAAAAGGTATATAAAGGAAGATAAAATATGACTGAGTGAAGAGGTAAACAAAAGGTGTGTTTGAGACTCATCTTTTCAAAGTTTGGGAATAAGAAAAGTCGCCCATTTTTAAAGTTTTTATTAATTATTATTATTATAATATTGGATTTTAAAGTTTGGATTGGATATAAATCACCATTCTGTTGAAAGTGAAATATTACCATTTGGATTATTTTCAAGACCTCGCGGGGGTTCAGCGAGATTATTTATTCATTCAACCATTTTTTAGCCAAATTTTAAGAGTTATAAACATTTTTTTCTTGTATTATTATTTTTTTTCTTTATTCATTTTGGCAAAAATCAGAAATAATGTCGAAAGAGTGTAAACGTTATGCAGGAAATTCATATCGAAAAAGGAATTTATTATCGTTCAATATATATTACGCCTTTAATTTGAGGTTTAGTAACCATTGATTCCGACTACCGCGAATTAACGGGTTTTAACATTATATTGTCCATAACGCATCATATTAGATACACTATTAATACCTCAAATAGTTATAAATATTTAATAAAAAAACCCGGTTAAATTTTTTTCGAGCAGTAATTTTAATTTTTTGCTATTTTTTTCAACATAAAAAGTTGTCTACAAATTTTTCGATATTACCCATCGTTTTATTCAAATCTTTTCGAGTTCAGAGACTTTTGTTCCGAGTTAAAAGAAAAAAGAGGTATAAAACGGTGCAGTATATTGTAAGGACCGCTGTATTATTTTGTGTCAACCGATTTTTCATGTTAAGCGTTTTCGTGTTGAATGGCTTTCTCTGTATATCTTCTGAAAAGAAAATTTATCAAATAAATACTAGAAATTAACGATGATTGGAAATTCCCCCGAAAGAGAGTTGGTCATCAAAGCTGCACGTTCACTTCAATCTAGCCCCATCTCAGGGGTCTGGGCCTGTCGAACGTATATCTAGACAGCCCAAAATGGCCTCGAACATAGGTATTAAGAAATTGTGAGCTTCCTGTATTGGTATTGGACTTCACGTACAGACTCGGTCTAGTCTTGGTGAAAGCACCTAGGACTTTTTTCGATCTGCTCCAGTAAGGATCCGTCTCTGTCCCGGAGGGCTTGACTTTGGGCAGTAGGAAGTAGGACCAAGGAGAGTTTCTTTCGTCGTCTTCGAAGAATGTTCGAAACAGTTCGTCATCCGAAATCTCCGAGGTTGAAGGGTACGTTACCATGCGTGGAAATGGATCCTTTTGAAAGATCAGGTAATCATTCCGCCTCTTTGCGCCGTAGCTGTTAGATTGTAGGTGGACATCGGTCATCAAGGAGGTGAATGTCAAGGCGAGGATGAAATATTCAACGAAATGCATTTTTCTGAAAGAAAAAAAAAGAGAGAATCAAAGCTATTGGGTAGTTACAGACAAGAAAAACGGGAATCACAATACCTTGGTAAAAGGAGTACTCAGAAAGTAAAAGTGCTGAGTATCTGACACTGGTTTTTTCAATAAAATTGACTGCACTGCAATCAAAATAAAAATCTTGGGAGTAGAATGCATACTCATTTGTTTCAGTCAGCTAAAAAATATTGTAATGATGCCATATTGAAATGTGTGCTTCGATTTCGAATTCCGCCCGCAGCGAATTGAGGAAGCGTAATCCGGTTTCTTCTCGCGAAGGGAAATGCGCCGTTCAAGATTTTAACGTAATAAAAATTGTGTATGGGATTGTGTCATTAACCGTACTAATGTGTACAAGTGCTGACTGGAGTGTAAAGCGTGAAGAAAGAAAATTCAAAACTGTTGTTTCGGCCCAAATAATCATGACTTCTGTTTTTTTTTTAATCGCAAAATGATTATTCTCATTGAAGTTTTACTCCAGTAGAAGAAATGAATACCTAGAGGTATTGAGAAACCCTGAAGAAAATTATGGAGGGTGATACACAATAAAAGGGGAATAGGAATGAAGATCGCGTGTTTACTTCATGATAAGGCACTTTTCAACACAATCAAAGGCACAAAGCAACTCTCGGGCTCGTTCTTTTCTGACGTCTAATTACAACCGCTTCTCTCATTGCTTTGACCTGGTGATTTCAGATTTCCATCTTTTCGTCTCTCTGTAGTCGTTTACGGGTGGAAAAGGGTTTTCGGGTTCCCATAAGGTTTAGGATGCCATCAAACAAAGGGCCAAATAGGCACCAGAGGTTTATTTATTACTAAGGCATAAAGATCACCCATCGGCTCACGAAGCACAATGTGAGGGAAGCCGAATACATCGAAAATATGTATATGAACTTGAAAATTTTTCAGAAATATATAAGCCTTTTGAGTTTTTAAGGAATTGAGTACTATTACTCTCTGAATAACCTTCGTAGATGGAGCTATGGAATCACAACAGATTGATTGATTGATTAATTATTCTTAACATTACACTTAGCATCCCGCTCTCCATACTGAGTGCGATGTTGACGGGAAAATCATAAGTAGCAGATTAGAATTCCTTAACTTCAAACAAAAATTGTGATGTAGCACATTAGAATTAATGATGCCAGAGTACGGATTTACCTCAGGTATTCAACCTCGTTATCAGACTATGGCTTACAATAATGTGGTTTATTGCCCGGAAATCGGGTAAAAATTGACAGCCAAAAGCATTCGATGTACCAAACCGCACAATACATTTTTAGTTTCAATTTTAATCATGAAATTACGATCGAAAATGTATGAAGGAATGAAGTTCCCATCAAAACATCAATTATGAATTATTTATTGGTTGTATTGTAAGAGAAATAAGCACAGAACAAATTTCATTTTTTTATTCATAATATGTAGAAGTCGAAAGACCATAGATACAAGTAAAAAAGTTTTAAATAAAGCTTTTGTTAAAAGATGAACTAAAAAGTATGAAACTAATTTTTTAAATGTGAAATAATATTTAATTTTTAAAAGCTTGAGGAATTTAATTAATATACCTAGATAATTATCGATAAATTAAGAATCATAGTTATTTATGTATGAAATCAAAATAAATATTAACGCCTCAAGCTGTTATGAATTATGCATTTTACTTTTTAAAACAAATTATTTTTATAACTTTTAACCCATCTGTAAATAACGATAATCTGATTTACTTATATTTATTTAATTCTTCCTAGACTGGAAATTTTAGACAAAAAAAAAATCATTTTTGTGAACTATACTTGTATGCAAAATAACAACTGAATTGGACGTTGTTAAGATCAAGGTCTGGACCCTCAGTCAGCTTCCCCTTTAATTCCGTCATTGTTAGAGTGAGTACAATAATATTGTATATTTATCAGAGTTATATGTGTTTGCAAAATTTCAGCTCGATCGGATGATAGGAAGGGGGTTAAAACTCCGAAAACAAATTTCAAAGTGGAAAGACATTACATACATTAAAGTGACCCTTTGTACTGATTTAATCTGTACAGTACTGAATTTCAATCTGGCTAATCGTAAAATATAGTTAGTGCACAACTATGTACTGGTTTATGCAAAGATGTACCTATTTGAGAAGACAAAAATAAATTAGTTCAGCACAATGTTATATGTTATATATATATATATATATATATATATATATATATTTAAAAAAAGCAATCCTTAATCATCCCCCTCGGAATTTCATCAAAATATCTCATAAAACAAGTTGCTTCTATAATCAATTCATTCTTCTGGAAAAATGAAAGAACCAGAACTTTAAAGAAGTGCACGAAAGTGTTATCGGGGTGCTAAAAGTGTTTCAGTTGGAGTTTCTTTACATCATATGTTTTATAAATATTTCCTTTTCCTCTCCATTTATTAAGTTTCAGTTCAATGCATTAACCAAACCGAAAGGTACTATTACTATCACAATAAATAATTCATTAGTTTAAATTATCAGATGAATGCGCTCCCAATTTTCTTTTCCATAACTGCACTCTGATTTTCAATTTTCGATGGTCACCTTTATATACATATTAACAGAACAAGCACTGTTTCTGTAAACTGTTATCCTTAATTTCACTAACAGGTGATCCCTAAAGAATGAATAGCGAAACCCGCCACCCTAGCTCTATCGAAGAAACTATTAGGTGTTCTGAATGTGGCTCTGTATCATTCCGTCTGAACTCTGAATAAGCCCTAAAGCGCTATCCACACGTGCCAGCTCGCCGTCTATTCTGTGCTTTCTTGATGATATGTGGCAGCTATGCCATGTGAGTTCGCGGATAGTAGAGTGGGACAAGGACCAATGATATGTCTACAGGGAGAAGTCCAGTTCTCTGTTCGTATGAATGAGCGGTGGAAACTATCCATATATGTTTTCAAGTTTTTTCACTTTAGTCTGAACACGCAATTTGTGACTATTTGCGAAGTGAACTGTCGAAAATGTGAACTAAAAAAAGACAGCTTGTCCCAGTCATGCATTTAAAACAAAAATTAAACAGAACTTTTTTTTTTTAAGCATTTGTCAAAATTTTCATTATGTTTCATTAGTCATATAAGTGCAACTGATTTGGATCGTAACAGAGTAAAATTATTTTTTCATTATTTCCTTATTGTCATAAATTAGTTCATAATAGATACAAAGATCCAAATCATTCATTCAAAGGTTTTTAAACGAATTTGGCTGAGGTACAGTGGTATCTATTTATAAAATCCCAAAAGTAATACCGAATATTTTTATTCCCAAAAGTAATAATGAATATTTTTATAAAATTAATATACATCTAAGTGATAAAATACATTTTAGGAAATATACTAGATGGGGAAACAAGTATGAAACCTGTTTAATAAATTAATTATATAAGTTTTAAGCAGAAACTACAACATATTAATTCACAAAATTGAGTATAGATTTGGCATAATTTTTAAATGAAAACATAACAAGACAAACTTAATATAGTTGCACACACTTTCGAATTAATGACGGCTTCCAGACGGCGTGGAATCGATTTAACTAGAATTTGGGTTGCTTCACTTACGATTTTAGCCCATTCTTCTCTAAAAACAGTTTTTGAACGAACTTTCTTCATGATATGGTGCTTTTGGGCAGATTTTTTAAACTGTGACCATACATTTTTAGTAACGTTGAAATCAGGTGATTGTAGTGGAGTGTGCAACTGAGTTCTAAATTTGTACAACAGCCACAATTGTACAATTTTAGCTGAATGCTTAAGATCATTATCGTGTTGAGAAATGCAGCTAGATCCTAAGCTCAACTTTTCAGCACTTTGCTTTAAATTATTCTCCAGTTTGTTCAAGTATTGAATTTTGTCCATAATACCATCAATAAACAATAAACTCCCCACACCACTGGCTGACGTACAACCCCATACGAGTACAGAGCCACCTCCATACTTGACAGCAGGAATGGTGTTTTTAGGAAGCAACTCTTTGTTAGGCTTTCGCCAAACATAGCATCGCCTATCACTTCCAAACATATTAAATTTGCTCTCGTCACTGAATATAACTTGATTCTAGAAGTCTGGAGATCTTGAAATATAATTTTCAGCAAATGAAAGTCTTTTCTCTTGGTTTCGTTTATAAATGAAAGGTTTTCTTCTGACTCCACGGCCATTAAGGCCAGCTTTCCTGAGAACTCTTATAATTGTTTCTGCAGAAACAGGTCTTTGTAGAGTAGAAGAGGTGGTAGCAGCAATTTTTGGAGCACTCACCTTTGGAGTTTCGGTCACTTTTCGTAGGATCCTGTTCTTGGTTCTCTGTCATACAGGATACCCTTTCATCATATTCCGAGAATATTTTTAACGTGTTGCAATTCTTTATAGTTTTTGATAATTTTTTGAACAGATTCATGACTTCACTGAACTACTTTTGCATTTTTTTTTATCTACCAGCTGTCTAACTTGAATTGCAGCTTTCATTCTGGAACCCATTTTGAAGATTAAAAATTAATATTTCTAAAAAAAACCTTATGCATTAGAATCTAAATATAGTATCAGTATTAAATGCAAAAACTTTAGTAGAGTAGTGGTAGCTAATTTATCAAGCTGTGGTCATTTTCCACGAAGTGTATACATAATTTTGTGATATCAATTTGAGTCATTTAGTTAGATAATGCAGATAATTTAATTAATATATTAAATTTATGTTAATTTTTTGGATAAATATCTTATTTAAGGAGTAATTTATCATTCCTATTAAAAACCCTTTATATAAAACTTTTTTTTTTTTTTTTTGTATTTTCCAAGTAAAGAATGAGAAGTATATACTCAATTTTGGCAGGCACTGTATTTTTAACTATCTGGCCGTGTTGGTACATGAATTACGTTTTCAATGCATACAAGTCACCCTCTTCATCCCCCAAAAGTTATATAGCTACAACACTGAATACAAAATATATCAAAAATCTATTCTATCACAAATCATATATTTCTAGCAAACGATGGGGCAGCATCCTTACTAAAGTGTTATTCAGATCCTAAATAACACTTTAAAGTCAATGTACGTTATTGCTGTCTAATTATATTAAATAACTCAAACTCAATAAAAATTTCAGAGCCTCCACGTTGTGAGTGATACGTTCGAATCTTACAACCGGATAAACTCCTTCCCCCCCCCCTTCAAACAAAGTAATAAAAAAGGAAGACGCAAAACCGGCTACTTGAATATATTATAATGACATAAGAGTTAGTATCAATAAGAAATTAAGTGCTTTAGAAAGCTGTTTGAAATCCGAAATTCGGAAAATTCATTCCTTCAAGGAGATCGCAGAATTATTGTTGACAAATTTCAATAGACTCACTTCCAGTTTTCTAAATGTTTTAACGGCATCCTTACTATTTTTGACTTTTTCTACAATAACCGCAACAGCTGAAAGAAGCCTTTCTGAGCTACAACTTAGTAAAACTTTTATTATTATAACTCTTAAGGAGAAAGAGCGGCTATCAGAATTATCAATATTGTTCAAAGAAACAGAAGGACATCAGGAACTAAAATCATCTTCAACTATAGATGTTAAAAATACGTTTGCCGAAAAAAATAAGCAAAAAAATATCTACCTAAAACGAGGATAATTTCTAAGTTATAAAGTTTTTAATAGTGCTTATGTATATTTGTATTTGCATCTTTCAAATACATGTTATTAATGTCAGTGCTTTTATTTATTTTCCAAAAATGCCCCGAAGGAATTTTAATAGAAGGCTCACGCGGGTTTAACTACGCCACTGGAACAAAACAAGAAAAATAAAAACTTACAATAAAAGCAAATCCATTTATCAAGGAGGAATGTCTTTTAAAAATAGATAATATCTGTAAAAAAATTAGACCTATTTTACATAAGTTTTCTTAATATTTTTAGCACCTTATATTTTGTTAGTGAATTATTGTTCTATTATTATTTTTTTAATCAGAGAATCACAATTATAAAGTTAAAAATAAAGAAATCTAACTAAGTAAACAAGTGGAATTCTTGTGAGTTATTCAATTTTAACAAAACGATTCTTTCCATGGAAATGATCAGAGTAAAAACATAAAAATATTTGTAAGATTTAGAGAGTGGATAATTTAGTATCGCAAAATATATGCTTTTAATAATTTATAAGACAACAGAAAAATTCGCTAATACATTTGTACAAAAGTGTTTGATCATTTACAGGAAAAAAAATTTACCTTTCAATAAATGAATGAAAATATATCAAGATGATATACCTTAAGAATTACAGATGAAGAAAATTTATCCATATAATTGAAATAACCAGTATAAAAACTTCTAAATAACTGTAAGATTTAAAAGTTTTGATATTTGAAAAGGCAGGCGTTAGCAGTATATTAAATGAAATTCATGAATGGTATGAAAATAAATTTGCTTTCAATCTTGAATTTGATTAGTGATCATGGAAGTTTCATCTCTCTTATGGTGTGAGAGAATAGTAATTAAAATAAAATTTTATTTTTTATGAAAATAGAAGTACGCATTAATTTTCTTGCAATTCAATCCTGTCTTTTTAAACAATTATTTTACATGAAAATTAAAAAAAAAAAAAAAAACTTTATAAAGGCGTCTTGGATAAGCATTTAAAAAATTGTTAAAATATTTCCAACTAGATGACGCCACGTGCAAACTTTTTAAAGAGGATACTTTTCATGATACCATCTACGTCAACAAATTAATCAATGTTATATATTTCTACGTCGTAGGTTAAGAGCCCTATGTCCATTTTTTAAAATTGTAAAAGTAAAGTTTAAAAAAAAATAATAAGAATTGAATAAGTATTGTAATTAAAACCAATTATCCTAAGAACAAAATGTGCAAGAATTAATATAAAAATATTGATTCACATACATATAATCTAAAAATAAAGAAACACGCACAAAAAAAAAATCAAATTTGAAAATTTCTTCAGAAGAAATAAATATGCCCCCCTTCCTCATCAAAATAACACAACTTTTAGTGTTTATGACTCTTGCTATTGGGGATTATGAGTGAGTGAGTGAACATCGAATTCAACGGCAAATGAGCCAGAGGTAGCTGCGTTGCGCCGAACGGTGTGCAACTATGTTCTGGACTTAAGAAAAATGAGAGTAAAAATTTGTTTTCTTTATTATTTAATTCTGCTTCCATCTTTCCTTCTAATTGCGTAATTAACATTTATTGGACTACGTACGAACAATATAACATATTTTTCAACATTAATCTTTTGAGGATGGGCAGTCGCATTCGCGACCAAAAGGAACAGTATCTTTAAGGACGGGATTGATCGAGAAATCAATCATGGAGCTTTTTTCCTTCTTAACAGCTTTCGGAATGCCTTAGAGTTCGTCAATGTCAATCACTTTACCACCCCTTCTTGTATACAGAAGGTAGGGAGATAGACTCGCTTTGTACAAGCTTATGGAATAATACCCCTTTCCTCCTTTTAGTCCCAGTTTGTATCAGAAAAACGATTCTTCTATTACTTTAAGAAGATGACTTTTTCAAAATATATTTGTAAATATTCTGTCTTTCCTTCTTCCCTTATTACATGGGGGGGAAAATTATGGTTTTAGATTGCAATTTTTCTACTCTAAGTTAAAGTATTTTGTAATAGAAATCAATTCGGATTTTGTTTTTAATATGTCATAAACTAATAACTTTACTTTACTTACAATAGAAAGATTTATTTTGCTCAACTTCATAGTTCCTTATTATTTTGTACTTTCATACGTATAAAAAATTTGGCATAACTAATGAAAATGTTATTAGTACAAAATATGTAAATTGATATGTTCTATGTTTCATATAAAATTTAATTAATTTTATCTTTTAAGCAAACAATTTGTATTATTTTTATTTTTACTGTGTGAAATATTATACTGAAACATGATTTTTTTACCGAAAGAATAAATGATTGATGTGGATTATTTTACATCATATATATTTAATTATTTGGAAATAAATTTTTAACTTCTGATTTATGTTTAATCATTTTATTAGGGGATTTAGAAGAAACGCATGTAATATAAAAATGTTATCAAGAATTAACATCAATTTAACAGGCAATTTTTAACATAAAGCTTTCAAAATTTTCTTTAACTTAGATTGAATAAAATAGTATAATTTCATATTTTCATGATGCAAAAGAAAACTGATATAACCAATATAAATGAAACCTTATTACCGTACTTAAAAATAGTTCATAATTAAAATAGTTCATTTTTAAGTACGGTATAATTAAATTATACCGGTATAATTTTAAGTACGGTATAAATAAATTATACCGTACTTAAAAATAGTTCAGCTCAATATTTCTATTATCAATTCAAACTATGAAACTACTTAAAAATTTATTTGTAAGTTACAATGCAATTTGCGGATAATTTACACACAAGTAAGTATCCATAATTTGTTTGAACAATATAGAATCTAATTGAAATTATTTACTAATATTAGGATTACTGAAGGACAATTTATGTAATTTGGCATAAATACAATATGTTCAAATTATGTTCCATTGCATTACCTAAATTTAGGAAGAATGTATGCTTTAATTATTACACTGACAAATGGTGTCTTTTTGCAAAATTCAGTAGAGCAATTTTGTAAAAGTGTAAGAAAATAATTATGTTCACCAAATATGGACACACATAACATATGCATTCCAAAAAGAAAAATAAATTCATCTTCAATTAAATAATTAATTAAAATTTTAATTATTTTCAAAATATTTTAATATTTTATAATTCTTATTACGGTAAATTTTAGTATTTTTAAGTGATATTTTTCTTTTTTTTTGATTTTAGATTTTTTTTTTCACAATTCTGTGTGTGGGTTTGGTTCTAATAATGTTATTTACAGTTTTGCAATTATTTTTTTTTCTATCAGACTCTACGAAAAACAATAAAAAAAAAAAAAAAAAAAAAAAAAAAAAACAGTTACATGTAATTTTGTGGATTTTTTTTAAAGTATTATTTATCAAAATCCTTATTGCATGAGTAGAATAATTTTATATATTATACTGATTGTAAAAAAGACTTGGAATTGTAAATGCATGATCGTCGTGAAAAATTAAAGGCAAAGAAAAAGGAATTCAAAATTTTTAAAGGTCAATGAAATAATATGGCGCACTCTGTGAAAGAAAGTTAAAATAATACATTAAATAATGTAGTTAGAACTATGAAAGATTGAGTATAAATTTATAAAAGTTGTAAAATTAAAATAAGGGGATATAATTTTTTTTATATATTCTGTTATTTTTAAGGTTCAGTTTCCTCATAAGTTTCCCTGAATAAGTAATTCAAAAATGGACGAAATATATTTTGAAACTGCATTTAACTCATCCTTGTTTGATAATTTCTTTACATAATATTGGTGAAAAATTAAATATTTACCAAATAGTTTTAATTACTACGCTAAATGCTATATGCGCAAGAAGAAAAGAATATTTTTTAAAAGAATATTTCTCTAATAACAGTACTAGAAAAAGGAAAAAATAATTGTAACAAAATTTAAACATATATTGAAAGAAATGAGTGTTAGAAAATTTAGCACATTATGCTCAGTTGAATGAGCGGTGAATTTATTTGAACTATTCAAAATTAATTTAAAAAAAAAAAACCTTTAGAAAACATGAGCTGTTAAACAGTAGCTTATTTCTATGTTTACAACAATTTATTTATTTCCATGTATTTTCTTTGTATTCATTGATGAATGCTTGAACATATTTCAAGTTTTTTTTTATTGATATTCAACTTATTGATATACCAATTTTAAAATTGAAAAATTAAAACAGAAACTAGCGATGCCTACATTCCCCCATCCCCCTGTTTTCCTCTTCTTCAGTCTTTAAAAAACAAGTTTTATAAGTCCAATGGAATTTTTAAACACCTAAAAAATACAATATTGAATATATAATTTGTTGTAGTAAGTCAATTTTTGTGCGCGCTTTCGTTGTTTATTTTCATTCTAAAATCCTGCCTTGTTTGGTGCATTTGCCGACTTTATCATAAATACAGAAGTTGCTTGCAAATAAAATATTCTAATTCGTTTTTTTTTTTAAAAAAAATTCAAAAATAAAAACGATATTCTGTCATACTTGGTTGTTAGAATATTGCTGTGGAAAAACTCGCCTTTTCTTTTCTTTCGTTGCTAACATTTGAGAGTTAAAACTCATACGACAGATAAAACGTCAATAAATCTCTTTAGTATCAACTATTCTAAGCCTATCTATCTGGATCTTTAAATCGTTGAATACGCAATATGTCTAAGGGTTATCTTTCAATAAGTGTCGGGTACAATCTCCTAAAGAAAAGATACAAGTCAAACAAACCTTATACGAAGAGAAACGAGATAATTGCTTTCAGGGGCACTATTCTTTCGCAAATGTCACATTCATTCTCCATTTATGTGTGATTATATGTCATTCTCGATTTTATTGACATTATACGTGTCGGTAATTCCTTTCTTACAAGGTTGTCCTGGGTGTCCAGCTTATACCCCCATGAAACCTTAAATTTTTAAATGTATGTTTGGGACTTTAATTTTTTTTTTTTTTTTTTTTGACAGTTAGTGTTTCAGTCGCTTTGTTCGAGAGAAACTTTTCAAAATTGATTAAAAGCAAACTTTTATCAGCCATGAATCAACTAAAACGGTTCAGCAATCATTTTCATTGAAAATGTACCTGCTAAAAATATTAATTTTGTTGACGCCATAAAAAATTTCAGGGTTCTCACTCGTACAAAAACAATTTTATCTTTTTTTTAGTGATTGAAAAGATAAAAACATTTTGTGAAACATTAAAAATGGCTGATTAATAATCTTCATTATGTATATGTTTGTCTGCTAGATGTAAATAGTTCCTATTTTTTTAGTTTTAAATGTTTTTGTTTCCCAGGTCCCTTAAACAATTTAATTTTACTAAATAAATGTTTATTATACATTTGAGATGGAATTTTTATGGAGATAATTCTAATAAGTGGACTTCAGAGAGTTTTCCACCCCGATTCTCAATGGTTTTAGATTCTCCTTTAACATTATTACACTTCGTGCTAAAAAAATTTACCCTAAGAACTGAAATAAAAATCATATTTTCTTTCTTTGCTTATTTTTCTTATTACTATTTTTATTTTCTTTTATCACTCGAAATTCTGAGTATTACTCTCAGGATTTAAGCAATATTTTTTTTTTCTATCTAACGCACCCAAAACGTGCTAATGTTATTGAAATAATACATGAAAAACAAGCAATTAAATTCTTCACGAATAACTTTTTATACAGAAAAGATATAATTATCAATTATTTTATTCATTTTGAGGGAAAAAATATAAGAATTTTTTTAAGAACAATATACATCTCTTTTTTAAACTATAATTTGACAAGAAGCAATCACTAATGGATCAGTAATATAACTGTCGAAAAGCACAAACGATTTTTTAAAAAATATCATATTTATTGACTTTTAGACAATTGATACTTGTAAAAAAATTTTGAACTTAACGTATATTTAAGGTACATTTGCTCTTTATTAGCGTATAATGTGTGTGTCACTTCAGATATTTATTTTGAATAACAGAGAATTAAACAATATTAAAACAGTTCATCGTCGAATCGTCTGTTCGAACCTTGATGCCACTAAAAACCCGCCGTGTAGCCAAGACTGATGCACGTTAAGTCTGTCGAGGCTCAAAGTCTTTCCGATGGCATGCTGTGGAAGGTAGAAGAGGTGAAGTTATATATAGAGTTGCGTTATATATATATATAGCGCAGCAGATATTAAACAAATTTTAATGAATTGAAAATTTTCCTTCTTTGTTCAAAAGTATTACTAATTCATTCAGACGTTTAGATGCCGGAAACATGTTTACGCATCCAAAAAAACCGGTGAAGAACTTTTATGCGTATAAATAGAAAATTCATAATGTCTATGAATTAAATTATGAAATGATGTATAATATAATTTGATAATTATATCATGTAACGGTACTGTGGCCACTGCCTACTATATAAATATTGCTAAGTAAAATAATTATAATAGTTTTTAAAGATTATTGCATAAGAATAGAATAATTTACTGCACGAAAATTCTAATTATAGTTCTAAGAATGATATAAGGAAATTGTACGAAAGAACATGCCTATTATTTTCGGAACATAATTCCGAACATTTCTTCTAAGTGTGTAAGACAATATGCACGAAAAATATTTTAAAATGTTTCATAATTTTGTAGGATATGTAGCAACTAAGGTTATTATCCCCAATGTTTTAAAATCAAGCAAATAACAATATAAGCGATTAAAAACTGTAAAATACAATTGCAATCGGCTTTACTGTTGCCGATTCTTCAATCGTAAGAAAATTATAAAAGTTAAGCACAGATAATATATGCAAAGCATTAAATGAGGTACCTTGCTACGAGTAAGGTTTGCTTTTATTCGTCAACTCTTTAAGAAGTGAACAATTTTTCTGAAATTCTCTAAGAAAGAATGAAAAATTCCGACACTTATGTTTTTTGATGAACAAGTAAGATATCAATTGTGATAAAAATAAAAGTTTAAGCAGTTTAATGATAGAAAAAAGTAAAAATTGCAACTTTGGTCGAATTTCACTTACCCGGTCCCCTTAAGATTGTAAACCCCTCAGGAGTTATATATACTATCGTGAAATTCTAGGATATTTGAACCACTTTTACAATAATATTATAGTTTTTTTTTTCCTAATTGATTCAAGGAAATGTAATTAGTGCCTCAGAAAGTTTGATTATCTAGCTGTTGAACTTTGACAGTTTATACCTACGCGGCTAGATTACAGCATCCTCGTTCGGGAGTTCAGCACTAAGATCCCTCGGCTATCGGAGTCATGAATCATTATAATAAACACGATGATAAATTGAATTTTATGAAATAAACATGATAAAATGGGTTACGGGAGTTTATATTTTATTTGTTACAAACCTACAATGGCGTTTCTCTACAACGTATTTATTATGAAGAAAAAGAGAAATTTTTACAGAGATTTTGTTGAATATCCAGGAAAGTTTAAGCAATCACTATCCAACATCGAGGAGCTTGGCAAGAAACTTGGGTTAGACTTAAACAGGGTTGGAGCTCTATATCGGTTTCCCGGTAACTTCGCAAAGTTGATGTACAATCAAGTGTCGAGGACGACATCTGTGATCTTACAGACCACTCTAATAACCTCCACGCATCACGACAATGTGAACTTTGAATCCCACAGATTTCATTTGAATCAACCTTTCTACATGACGTGCTCTTTGTGGAATCAGCAGATAGATTGAACTCATAGATGGATTGAAACAATGCCAGGCAAGAGCTCGATGCCATAACCAATCGGCTACAGCAACCTGTGACGCAAATTCAAACTGAGTCAAAGTTTTTTATTCCGAAAATTTTCATTGGATTTTATACAGCTCTAATGATGCAAAAAAAAATCTTAACTGCGTCCAAAAACACTTGGCCATGTAGCCTAGTGTTTAGGATCGCGAACTCGCAGCCATTATTGTTTGCATATAGTCCTAGGTTCGAATCTTTATGCTGCTAAAAACTCGCTGTGTAGCGGAGCAGATGCCCGTTAAATCACAGCAAAGTCTGAAGTCCTTCAGAGGCGTGGTGTGAAAGTCTGGAAAGGGAGCTGCCAACTCAGATGCTGTCTTCGTCACTTGATTGATGCTCAAAATTAGGAGGTCCGTCACCAAAAGCTCTCGTATTATTTCTCATTGCGCCGCTAATTAACAATTAATGCTCCGAAGACATGAGAGTCACAATATCTTAGAGAATTTAAATGTGAAAGTTCATTGCATTGGATATTAATCAACAAAGAATAAATAAAAACTGAAAAAAAAACACCCAAAAATGTTTCCTTGATTTTTTTGGAATTGTTCGCGAATGACATTTTAAAGCATTTCTTGGATGAATATAATCTTGTTAATCTACATCGCTTGAAAAAAAAGTAATTTTAGGTGATAGATACATATCATATCGCAGGAGTATTATGTGAAAAAATAATAAGTAGCTGAAAAAATATATAAAAAAACAGAAAAGAGAAATAAATGAAAAAAAAGTAATAAATTTGTAATAACTCAGGCAGAATTAAAATGTTTTCTAAGGCTTAAATTATCTTAATCACTGATTAAGACATTTTGAATATTTTTTTCAGCCTAAATAGAAGGAAAAAAAAATATGCATCCTAGCGTTCAATGCGAAAAAATGATAATTGGAAGAATATTTAATTGAACAATTAATATTCGCTCTTTATTCTTCATCATGTGTAACCCATTGAAACAAGAATAAGCTATTTATTTCGATTAATTACCTCTGAGAATTGGTTAATTACAAACCCCAATAATCCCTTTCTTAAAAACACTTAATCTGTGTCTTTTATTTAAAGTTCTTAAATACTTTAATGAGCATTGAAATTAAGATACATATTTATAAATATTCTTAATTGCATAAAGATAAGGAAAAACACTGGCTATATTTATAGCAACCAAAAAATATTTCAAGTTTTTAAAAAGAAAATAATAGTTTGATATCTCAGAATAAACATCACAATATGGCTAGTTTCAAAGTTTCTTCCCCCCTCTCCCTTACTTTCTTTAAATAAATGGTTGTAATATCCCATACACAAGGTATTGATACAAAAGTGGCCACACGGTGACCTAATTTTCATGGTCCCAAACTTGTGGTCGGCGTTGTTTTCGTCTAGTCGTGGTTTTAAGTCTGACTCCACTAAAGACCAATCATGAAGCGGGGCTGATGCGCATCAAATCTAGTTGAGGTTCGAAATTCTCCTTGAGAGTGACGAGAAAGTTGACCGAGGTTCAGAATTACGAGGTCCATCTCAAATAGCCCTTATGCTGCTTTTCAGTGAAAAACAGTCACAATCCAAATGGTATCGATACTACTCAACGCGTTGAAGAAATCTGAGGGATTATTGTCCGAGGATAATTTAGGGGACGTTGTGAACTTACAGCAACTCTATAGGCAGTAATCACAAGAACGCGCTGAAAAGCTTGATAAATACTAAAAAATATCGAACACATGTTCCAACGAATATTTATAAATGTCTTTTAAGCAAGGCCTATGTGCATTAAAAGTAGCTAATATTACATTATATTTTTTTTGCTTCAAGTACCTTTTTGACTAATACCTGAACGACTCGTAGCATGCCCAAAGTAACACACGGAGCATCGCAATGTAGTACATGCGTATGTTCCGACTCTTAACTTATGTTCGAAAACTTGGTCAGGTTATGACAAGACAAAGACTTCCATCTAGAGTTTCTGAGGGTAATGCAAATAATATAGAAGTTTGGTCTCCCCTCCCCTCAAAGCTGGATTGTTGCTTTTAATTGCACGGAATAAAATGCTTAAAAGAGTGGGATAAAATGCAATTATTCTACAAGATTAAGTCCTTTACTTTTCTGGTTTTCTAAGGTATTTTTAAATATTTACTAAAAATTTGAAAATTCACAACTACATTATTAATTGCAAGAAGGAGAACCAGTGATTGTTTTTTTCGAAAAGGAGCGGCGAGTTATTTTCTTTTTTTCGAGAAAGGAACTTAAGGCCAGAAAAAGGTTGAAAGTTTGCTCTTGTAGATTAAATGCAAGAGGGAAAACTTATTTCTCATAAAACCATTTGGCCACCAAATACGGCTTTATGAATAGATTCGAATCTTAGTGTATATGACTCTATAAATATTATTATTAATAAATATTACAGTTTTTCAGTTTGTCAGCAAACTAATTTCAATCAAAGTACAAATTCTGTAATGATATAATCTAAAAATTTTAAATATTTATTGCAATGGTAAATTGTATGCGAGATTTTCAATATGTTTTGTGTTCAGGATTACGCTTTTGTTTGATAGAAGTACCTATAAATTTCTCTTGTTGACTGAAATTATTTTTAATAATTAAGTCTAATTAGAACTACAAAATTTCGAGATAATTATGCGTGATGATAATATTTTTTTTAAAAAAAAGTGTATGGGGGTATTAACACCCGGTAGGATGTGAATGGAGGAATTAACTCCTGCTCAGTGTATGGAGATATTAATTGCTATTCGGAATGATTCATTTAACGTGATTTTATTCAGTTATATCTATTCTAGTTCTGCCGTTAAGTCCTCGTTAATTTGCTAAGGTTGTTTATGCGAATATACTAAGAACGAAAATGATCCTAATTTTCTAGTTAACTCTAGATAATTAAAAATTCTTCTTATAGACTACCAACCCCTGAAAGTTTTGCAAATTCTAGACGTTCCCGCTTTGCACCCGGTGATATAACCATGGGGTACCTTAGCGACCCATCCCTATTTTAGACTATCTTTCTTGTCAACCAATTTTTATCCTTTTCCCATATTTTTCAAATATCTTGATCCCAGTTACACCTACACAGACAAACTTGGCCCTTGTTCTATTAAACTTCTCCATCATTTATTAACAATTTATATATATATATATATATATATATATATATATATATATATATATATATATATTCCCATAAAGTTAATATATTTAACTCAATTTGTGGCTTAATATTATCGTACCACTTAGGTTGAAAAACTATTTTAGTATCTGAACAGTCTTATGAGAGAATCTGGCAGACCTCGGGATCTATTTAAGTTACTTAATCGAATTAAAGTCGAATGTCGTACTTTTTTACGTGCAGTTAATTGAAGTTTATTGATTTTACAGAGCCTTATTTGATTATAATTAAATTAGAGTTGCTTTATTAGACCACGAATAATATAATGGGAACTTCTGGTTGAAAGGGCTTACCCAGACTGAGAATGAAAGGATGGTGGGTGTTACTTGCTTGGATCATCTAATGATGTAAACCAAGGGTGTCAAATTAGTTTCCAGTGACGGCACAATTTATATCAAGCAAAAGTCACATGAACCACCCTATTTATAAGGTTATGGTGGTATTTTTTCTTTTGACTCCGGGGCAGAGGGATAGTAAGAGAACTGCTCCTTGTGATCTCAGTGATGGTGATTGAGAATTAGAAGTGGGTGGAGGGGGAAAAATTACAAACAAGGGGAAAAAAATAATAGATTGTGTTTGGAATGTATAAGGGGAAGAGGGGTAGACACACACAAAAATTAAAAAATTAAGCGACAAAATAGTAAGTTTTCGTAGCTTCCTGCGTGAATTTGGATAGAGAAGTAAAAGATGACAGTTTACATCAACTTTACTGTGATTCATTTTTAATACTAAAGTGTAATTTTTAGAATTTTTTTTTGATACATTCTACATAACTTTCATGAAAAGAACAATATTACACATGTATTACAATTAAATAGACGCATTTCGAGAAATCAAAAATTATCAGTGATGATTTCATTAAGAAAATATTGCTTGTTTAAAAGAAACCCCCCAAAATGATAATTTGTCAAAATCCAACTAGTCAGTTTACTCAAGGCCTTGTTTTATACCTCATTAAATTGAAAAATATGCAAGGAAAAATAGTCTTATTGACTGTGCTAAATAACATATAATTACATGCTAAAAACAATACAAACAATTATATATTATAGAAAGAGAGATATACAATGTATAAAATAAGTTTCTCAGAATCCTGTGTTTAGTCTCTCCGTCTTAAAACAGCACTAAGTGTCTTTGTTTTTGCTTGGGATAGATTTTCTCACATTCATTAATCTTGGTTACTTTTCTTCACAGCTCATGCTTCATCTAATGTGCTAATATCAGCCATTTGTTGTCGTGCTTTGCAAAACGATTAGTTACCGCGCACGAGTCTCAAACCGAGCCTTGATGCATCATAACATTGCATTTTGTACGTAATTCTGCTAAGTAAATTTTTTAATAATTAAACGAGATTGAAAGAGAGAGGAAGGATATAGTTAGGTGATAAGACAACAGGGTTTATACAAATATTTTGCTAAAATTCCTAATTTTAGGTGGCTAAAATGGAATAAAAAATTAGAAATAAATTAAAGTTTGAAATTTTTTCTCAAAAAAAAAAAAAAAAAAGATGTTGGGTGGGGATTGCCTCTTTAATCACCGCCACTGTTTACGATTGATATCATAGCACTTATGTTATTCGTAGTGACGTTTTATGTTACATAACTATATTATCTACTATGGTACAATAGCATTATTACATATGAAGCAGATTATTTAATATATCTTATGTCTTAACAAAAATTCACATTTTCCTTGGAAATACAGGGGTTCGTCAGCAATATTTCATTCAGTTTTAATTCCACTAGGTTGCGCTGGAAACTTCCTGAATTATAACTTGTTTGTTTGGTTTTTATTAACGTCACTCTAGCAGCAACACGGGTTATTGGCAGAATACCCAAGGGGACCGACCTCACCCAAAGGGTTTAGAGTGGCAAACCGGACCCCCAGGAAACAATCACCCCCGCAATCAGCACTTATTGACAAAATAACATAAGATTTAAATAATTTTGAAATAAAGGTTAAATAAAATGTACAAGATATTTGCACAACAAAAAATATACATGACAGAAACACAAGAAGCAGTTGAAATTTTCTTGCAGAAATAAGATACACAGCAGGTTAAATAGCACAATTCAAAAACGTCCACAAATTCGTAAACAAAAATGAAGTATTAGGCAAAGGTGTGAACATATATACAAGAAGTACAATTATAGCTACATGGTAAGGGATGATAAAAATATTGAGAAATATAATAAAAGTTTTAAACAATTTATAAATTTGTTGGGTAATTTTACGAGCCGTAAGTATACAGGATTTAAGCTTAGAATGTAAGTAGGGATTTTCACACTCGGACCTCAGCCAAATAGGTTTCGCTTCAACAATAGGACATTTTAAAGGAAAATCTCTGGTAAAAGGGCAACAGAAAACGTAGTGGTCATCATCTCCAACAGAGCCACAGAGACATAAATTTGTACTTTTTAAATTAAAACGATTTAAATAAGAAATGAAGGGACCATGACCGGTTAAGAAGCGTGTAATAAAACTAGAATTTGTATAAAAACGGGTTATTGGCGACGGAACTCGCAATTTTGAACCTCGGTCACGTGACGAGGACGACACCTGAATTGGCAATCCCCTCTCCTAACTTTAACACTACGCCAACGGGAGGCATTTGGAACCCGACAGATTTAACGTGCATCAGAGTTTTTAGTGGCATCAAGACTCAAACCTACGACTCGACGGAAACCGCCGTTCACGCGTCCGTTGCCTTATCCTCTAAACTACCGCGAGAACTCCAGAATTTTATCGCCCAACGCAGACGAGCAATAATTAACACAAAATAATAATAGTAAAAAAAAATAATAAATAGAGACCGCGATGTTTTTTCTCGAACTTTAACGTACTAAACACAGAATAACTGCACAAACTAATAAGCATAAATTTGTTTTCCTTGCTCCCTGATAGTAGAATATTTAATGTCAGGTGCAGCGAGCAACGTAGTAGAAGTCTAATAGCGTAATTTTGTTATCAGCTGGTAAAATATTCTATGCTATTCATGGGGGAAATGGTGCTCGACTAGTAATAGATAAGTAGCGAATGCTGTGGTTCGTTTAGTTTAGTTTAGTTTTTTATTAACGTCGCACTAGAAGCAACACGAGGGCTATTGGCGACGGACCTCGTAATTTTGAACCATGGTCAAGTGACGAGGACGACACCCCCATCTCCTAACATCCACACCACGCCAACGGGAGGACTTTGGGCCCCGAACAGATTTAACGTGCATCAGCCCCGGCTACACGGCGGGTCTTTAGCGGCCAAGGATCGAACCCGCGACTGAACGAAAACCGCCGGTCGCTAGTCCACGACCTTGACCACCAGGCTACCGCGGCCCGCGCTGTGGTTCGTTAACTAACAATTATGCATAATTAAAATATTTAAAAGTTAAGCTACGATGTTTTTTAGTAAAAGTTTTACAACACGCTTTTACGTTGGTTTGAACGCACGTTTAACGTGCTTGGTTAAGATATAAAATATTTACCAGAAATTATGAAACGCACATTAAAATATGTACAGATTAATTTATAATGATAAATTAGCAAATTAAAATAAGGAAAAGTTAGAAATATGTGTTTTAGATGATTACTCGTTTATTTTCAGGATTAGTATCTAATACGTGTTTTACGGAACCGGGAAGTAGAAACAATGAGCAAAAAATTGCTGAGAACCATCTGTATTTTCAAGAAAAATGATAATTTTTGCTGTGAAACCTTAAATATAAAATAATCTACTTAATATAATGGTGGTACTAATTCTCCAAAATTGCGTAACATGTCACTATGATCTATATAAGCGCTGAGTTCTTACTACTGTCTGAGCCCTTAATGCGCAGTAGTAGGTGTTTATAATTACTGAGCCGCGGATTAAGTGTACTGTGAGTTTCAGAATTATTATAAATTGACTGCTAATACAAATCCCAACACCGATATGAATTTTCTGCGTGGTGGAAACTTGCGTTAAATTATACAGTAACAAATTAATTAGAGAATTTCTGCTTGGCTTGCCTCTTTTTCCATTGATTGATTGTTTATTTTTGTCACACTTAGAAGCAACAAGAGGGCTATTTGCGGCGGATTTCATAATTTTGGGTCTTGGTCAAGTGAGGAGAATAACACCTGAGCTGGGGCCCATCTCTATAAATTTCCATTTCATGTCGACTGGAGGACTTGGAACCTCGACAGATTTAACATGCATCAGGTATGCTACATAGCGGGTCTTTAGGGACATCAGGACTCGAATCCACGACTCAAAGTGTCCTTTTCAAATTCATTGGATATCATTGAATTTTTCCTCGCTCGAAACCCTTTGGTTTACCGTTTACACATTCCTCCTATTTTATTTTTTAATCATAATGGAAATCACTTATACAAGAAAAAATCTTCAAAATTCTTAAAATTTACAATTCAAAATGGATGAACGTGTAGCTAATCTTACTGACCGAGATTTAAAAAATAATATTTTACAAAAAAAAAAAAAAAAAAAAAAAAAAAAAAAAAAAATCCAAACTAGAACCTTTCTTTCCAAACAATGTTGATTCATATGTATATAAAGTAGAAAGAATAAAAAAAGATTTTAATGTCTGTTCATAACTTGAAGTCGTGATGTCCTTCTCACATAAGATTAATCCGAATTTTATAAGAAAAGAAAAATTAGACTTGTGAAGTCACAATGCCTAGTAGTGATTTCATAAACGATTGTTGATCGTAGGAGCTGGAGTAAAAACGTGTAAAGTAGACTCGCGTTTTAAAAGGACCCGACTGTGCAGGTACTTTTCACTAAACAAACGAGTTCCATTCCGAACAATATCGTTATACAAACTGATCGATAACGGAGGAGTTTATGCAGATAATACAAGTGTTATAAAATTACAAACAATTATGCAACAAACTTCAAACCTATTCATAAACACATATGGGCTTCTTATCATTTGTTTATTTGGTTATCTGGAGCTGTAGAGGGTACAGGTAAGGAAGATGCCGATGATGAAACAGAAGTTATATCTTGAAGTTTGGAGGTCTCGGATGTAATAGTCGAAAAGAAACTCGTAAATGTGGGTTCCCTTGTAATCTACATCTTCTCCCCCCCCCCACCTAAATTTCTCAAAAGCATTTTAAAAGCTCCCTCGCCCCATACTCAAGTTTATAAAAATGTTCAGTATTTGGATTCTTAGTCTGAAGTTCCACCATAGCCGCATAAATTTTGGAATAACAAACCAGTTAACTCACGTACCGTAAACTTTTCTTTCATACTTCTTCAGTTCTTTCATCTTCTTCTAAATACTACAGCATTTCTAATTCTGTTAAATATTCATTTGTTAGCTCTCCATATACGTGATTCACTAATTCAGTAATGTCTTTACACTTCAGCATATAATTAAGCGCAATTTCAAGGCCCGCAATTGCTTGAATTACCTCTGTTTATTTAAGATTGTCAAGCGATTCGATAGTTTGCGAAACTTTTTATGCATCTTCCCCATATGCTTAGCATACACTTAATCTGACACTTCGTCCCAAGCCTATTTAATGTTTCAATGCAATCTAAAATTCTGTGCGATTCCAAAAGCCAAGAAGAGTTACGGCATCATTTTCTTTTGTTGCTGCAGCTTGGGAAAAAAGTAGTGTGCAAATAAAAAGCTTTGCACGTAGTATAGCGCCCTGGTCCATTGGCTGTAGGACAGCAGATGTATTTTTAGAAAGAAACACTACCTTTACGTCTGTGGGTGTAAATCATGAATATGTTGAGCGTAGCCTGGAGCATTATCAAACAAGAGAATAATTTTAAAAGGAACTCTCGTTTTCAAACAATAATGCTGAACTGAAGGTATGAATCAGTTCAAAATCCAATCTTCAAATAAAGACTGCGTTATATATGCTTTTTTATTTGCGCAATACGTTTTTACTAGCATTTTTTAATGCTCGGTTTTCGAAGAGATAGACCAGGAAAGGCTTTTTAAACCCAACTCATTCCTTTCCAACAACAACTGATCCTGTCTTTAGAAAATTTGAAATTGGGCATTGCTTTAGCTTCTTTATGCATATAGAACCTTTCAGACTTTTATTTCTACTAAATCCTGGTTTCATCCACGTTAAATATCTGTACCGGGCAGTAGCTGTCATTTTAAAATTATTCCATTTAATTAGTCGCCAAATTTTTTTGCTGCTTTTACTTCCGTGCTTGCCGCCTCACCTCTGATTCTCCAGTTATGCAAATTGAATATCTGCCTAAACCGTTGAAACCATCCATGCCTTGCCGACGATTCTGTCAATTTTTCGTTTTCACGTGCCTTCAAAGTATCAAAGGTGCTGCGTGTCTTAATTTGAATTATTAAAATTCTTTCTGGAATATTATTTTGCATCTTATTGACGATTTAGTTGTGAAATCAAATCGTCAATAGTTTCTTCATTTCATGAATAAGACCCTTTCGCTTCCTAATTAATATGGCTTTAAATTTTGTCGATGATTTCATCAACTTTTTCAATCTAAGTTTACCCTTTAAAATCGTTGAAATTGTCAAAGTAACTATTTCAAGTCACATTTTATTTCTTAAATCGTTATACGAGCTTCATAGTCTTTTATGATTTTTATTTTCATTACAAGGCCGATAGAGTTCCTTCTTTTTTAAAAATATCTTCGTATGATGCCAAACTTTTTTTAAAATCGATTTCTATGTTATTTGAGGGTTATTAATATTTTAAAAATAGCTAGGCTACACAGTGATTGATGTCGGAGGGAAACTGGCTAAAAAAATGCATAGCAAGCCTATAGTGCACTCAATGTGCAAGTCACCTCTCTTCACTAACCCATACTTAAGCTAAGAAAGTGGATTTTAAGAATCACACATGGGAACTATATTGGACGAAAGTGCGAGTGGTCGAAAAGTGAGGAGTAATTGCTCATTAGTTCAGAGAAAACACAATTGTAAAGTTATGGTTTCCTAGGAAAGCGGAACCGTTATCAGGTGGTCTCAATATTGCGATGATGACGTCGCTAAAACATTGTCTATGTAAACCTCATAACATAGTATCTTAAGGAGCGATGAATGCGAGTTAATCCCATCACTAGTTTGTATAAGCAACTTTTTGGTGACGCCATTCATCACAGTATCAAAAAGAAAAAAGAAAACAGAAAAAAAAGAGATAACATGGTAATGAACTAAAAAAAAATTAAGGTAACTGAGGTGCCTTCAAAAATGAGCATACTTTCTGCCGAGCTTAAATAATCCTCATTATTTAAAGTTGAAAGCAATGGAAATTCTATTTTAGTATTGAGAGATATCTGTGTATTTGTGTGGCTTCTTATGGGAAGAAGAGTACATTTATGAACATAAATAATTAGATAAGAGCAATTAAAAATCAATATTTAGATTTACATTCGTAAATCATGTACATACCTTTAGATACTTCTTGCAAAAACTCTCTTGCATGTAGAACTTTACAAATTTTTCAGAGTATTTATAAGAAAAAAATTCTATATATCGTGAATATATTATAACTTGAAAAATTAAACTGAATGAGAATCAAAATTCTTAAGATTTCATTTTTTAAATTTTCCATAATTTTTAAACAAATATTGTGTCTTTTCTGAAATTTGTGAAGTATAAGAGTGGGGGGGGGGGATTATGTTCCCTGAGAATAGGAAACATCACTAATTCATGATAAGAAAAGTATTGGTACTATAATTTGAATAGATTTTTAGGAACGTGCAAAAGAATCCTAAAAAATACATTTTGCGGAAAATGCAATTACAATTTTTCTCTCAATGGGGAGGCACGCTTGTTTATGATTAAGAACCTCAAGTATTGGACGTTCTACTTATAAATTCTCAAAATAATACATCTATAGGTTCAGAAAAGCATCTTCAAAGTTTAGCCAGAAGAAAAATGCTAATTCTTAAGCATTTTAGCATCTCAGTTACCTTAACAATGCTAAATATTATCGTAAGACGTGACAGAAACTTGTAAGACTGCGAAAACAAAAGTGAACAAATGAAGTGAATAGGGAACAGAAGAAATGAAAGTAAGAATTATTAATCATTTTGCATAAAAACATTTGAAAAACAAATAAATTACTTAATAAAATATAGTGGAATAACATTGTTTGTTTAAAACAACGACACAGTAAGCTGTTCAAATAAGGTGGAGTACAGAGCAGATTCGGTACATCTTTTCTTACCAGATGCGAAGTCAAACTTGGCGTCAACATTATATTTGAAAAAGAAATAAAAGTTAAAAAAACATTTTTAAATCAAGCTTTTTTTTCACAATGGACTAAAAGGTAGACAAATACTTTTTGGTACTTGTCTATTATAGCGGCGCCCGATGATTAATCACCAAGCGACAAAGAAATATCGCCAAGTAGTTGTATCAAAAGATAGGCTTCGTGAGTTTGGCGACGACTTGGCGTAATCATAATTTTATAGGTGCCGCTATTACAGATTAGTATCTAATTTTTTAATGTAGAAAAACATACAGTTCCTTTAGGTTTGTAGCGCTTAATTTAGATATCTAGGTAATTGCCAATAAATTAAGTTCTGCTTATGTATTCGTATGAGATCAAATGAAATGATAACGCCTCTAGCATTTTTATTTCTTTACATTAAAAATATTTTTATGCCTTGAAATAAATATTTAAATAAAAGCTGTAAGACTAAAAACAGCAATTACTCGAGTTATACATGTGTGCGAAATTTAAACTAAACTGGACGTTGTTAAGTGCAAAGCTCAAGCTCCACATTTTTAAGTCCGTCACTGCTGAGAGTATCATAGTATTGTATTGTTATCGGGTCTATAAGTGCATGCAAAATTTCAGGTAGATAGGATGATAGGAAGTGTGTTAAAATTCAAGCACAAATTACGAACTGGAAACATATGCCTGCATACATATGAACATAGCAAGTTAATTAAAAGCATGTAATAATTAAGATACACTTTTACTTCACATACGATTGAGCCAAATTATTACGATGTCTATAAATTCAAAACAGTAACTATCTGTTGGGAAGAAAAAGTGAGGATACGTTGACAGTTTCTTCCGAAAACGATGATTTATCACACAAATTATATTATTTCAATTAATTAATTACAATGTTACGACAATGAATAATTTAATATCACCCGGAGACCGTCGTGCATAATTTATTCCAATCCTAGCCGGATCTTATCAATAGGAAGTAAAAGCTTCTGTGCCATAAAAGAAGTTATCATGTCTAGATCATAAAAGTAAGGTTACGAAGGACTTATTATTATTTTTTCTATGCTTAATAATCAGCTTATTTTATCATATAGTCTGTGAGATATATAGTGCGTTTGTTTCTATATGGGAAAAAAACTATCGAAGGTTATATGTTTTTACTCATTACCGAGTTTGTAGATATATTAACATTATATTTGCACAAAATATTTGATTCATGGATTGGGAATAGTAAAGTAGTGTTGCGTTTTTAGTGGGTGCTTATTATTCATTTAATGAGGTCCTTTTTTCGGTTCATTTGGTTGTGATGTTAAAGTTTACATAATATACTTCGTGATATTCACTCTTACTTTCATTTTGTGTGTAATTTAATTCCGTTCTATCGATTCTCCTTTTTACAGGCAGCTACTGTTCATTTCCCGAAGATATTTACGCAAATATGTGACATGAAGTGAAGAACAATTTCGAGTTCAGAAAATAATTGTGTTTTTGGAAACAGTTTTCAGGAGATACTCATGTTGCGGATTGCACTGTTTGATAAAGACAACGTCACCCATTATTGTAGTTTAATGCCATTTTGACTTGGAATACGTGAGCTTAGACGTGGAATAATGTTTAGCTTCACAAATAAATAGGGTAGACCAAAATTTCCTGCACATTTTGAAATTTTATTTAAAACGAACTAACTGGTTTGCGACAGTGGGGCTTGGACCACTAAACTACCAAACGCTTCAAAGTTATATTTGTGTGAACAAAAAATAGTTTCAAATTTTGCCTATAGATAGTGCTGTATGATATAGGATTTTACTTGATATACGTGTTTCATTTGAAAAGATTAGTTCTGACGCTGTAAATCATAAGTAACGACTGGAAGTTCGATTCACAAGGAGTACATATGTTACAATGAAATATGATACTGAGGTTGTACTTGTAAATGATGTGTACATAATGCATTAATTCTACCATTATGAATAATGTATTCATGCCTATATGCATTAAACCTGTGCATTTGCTTCTAGAAAATAAATGTGCTAACTCTTTGATGGTGAGTTATATTTTTGATATTTTAACGAAACAAGCCTTCTGGAACTTGCAACCATTTTTTTTTATCTCTACACAAACAATGCTTTTCATCGTGGGAATTATTTTGCTCCAATCCACACTCTAGTATGCCAATTAGTAGGTTTTATACACAATTTTCAGAGTTTCAGTCCTCCCAATAGCAGTAATAGTGCAATTTAACAGAGTATGGATTGGACCTATACGTTAGCTCCCCCCCTCCCGATAAAAAGTTTTATTTGTGCAAATAACAATAATTTCGAATTTCGCCTACTGATGGCCTGTATCATTAAAACAACAAAAACAAAACTCATCATCAAAATTTTAACTCATTTGTTTGGTAGAAGAAAATTCACAACATTTATGCAAATACTCATCATTTGCATATGCAACCCAAGTACCATATTTCAGTTTTTGTGTTCCTTGTGGATCGAACTTCGAGTCATTATTTCTGGTTTTAAGCGTCAAACAAAACACGTATATCAACTAAAATTGACAGGCAGCGCCATCTTTGGCCAAGATTAAAAACTATTTTTTTATTCGTACAAATAAAATTTTGCAGAATTGTAACATAATAGTTTCAACTCACTAATTAATGTAATCGTTTGATTTAATATTAAATTTTCAAATATTTCACGGTCTTTTGGTCCATTGATCCGATACCGTTGGTCGACTTTTGCTTTTTATTACCTCTCAAACTGAGAATTTGTGAAAACTCTTTCAATAAAGAATGGTTCCAGCTCTTATTTTGATCTAAGGCGAAATATATTATAATTGCTTGAACTATAATAATCATACTAACTGATGTCAAGCTCAATGAATTTTATCTTCACATACAAATGGCCTATGCATATTCAAAACTAATAATACTTTCATAATATCTAAGAAATTCAATACCCTTCTACGGCACTTCTTTAATAACCTTTATTTAGTCACTGCATAAAATATTATTCTTTTATAGTCATTATTATTTGCTATTATTAGTTATAATTCGTTGAAGAACCCTTATTTAGGAGCACCCGCCCTCCTTAAAATAACCCTTATTAGAAACCCTTTATTTTAACCCTTATTAGAAACTCTGATATTTATTTAACAGTTTTCAATTAAAGATTATTTTACATCATACCTAAGAGTTATAGAACATCTGTAACTCCCAGGTATTATTGCCTTTTCCTGCCGTAATTAACATTATTTAGAGAGTCACTAGTAAACACAGCCACTGAAGAACTTTAATTTCTCAGTAACTCAACTTGAATCTATTAGGATATTTCAAAGTAACCACAAAACACAATATAAACATTTAATCAAGCTTTTGAATTTCCCTCCTACTCACTTCTTAATTTAATGCTTGATATATTAGTGTGGTTTTTAAATAAGTACCATTTTGATATTTAAAAAAAAAATCAAGCACAGTTTCTTCTACTGTTTTATTTTTACAAGATAACCCCCGTACCGTAATCTACAATCCAATTTAATTACCTCCACTATTAAGGCACATACCATACCGTACAACCAGCTTCTGTATTCTATCCTCACAGAAATCTTCCGCCAGAAGAGCTAACCACTGCAACATGGCGGTTTTAACATCATCATAGCTTCATTCCTAAAAGGCTTTTGAAATGAAGGAATAAGTAGAGTCACTGGGCGCCAGATCTGGACTAAACGAAGGATTATCAAGTTGCGGCTAGCCACATGATGTGTCGAGATCTTGGACTCAACAAGCCACGTGTGGACGTGCATTGTCATGCAGCAAAACAATAAGCATGTCACATCTTTTGTTTTGAATTACACGACGCAATTTAGACAAGGTATCATAATAGGTTTCGGAATTTATTGTGACACCCCGAGAAAAAAATCCCACAAGCAGCCCCCTTCCCCTGTCTATCCCAAAACATAGTGCACATAATTTTGGGTGTTAAAATTGTTTACTTGAGCTTCATTTTTTTGGGGTGATGTTGAATGCCTCCATTCCATGAATCGCTGTTTTGTTTCCAGTGTCAATTGAACAACATGTTCACACATATCATTCATCTGCTAATGAATTTCGGTAGCTTTCTCGTCTTTTGCATGCAGAAAAAGATTCACAGAACGTATCTCATAATCGGAGGCATTTTAAATGCGCATAAACAAACGTAAACAACATGGACGAATGCTTCCGGGCTGGCGTCAGTGACTAACCTATAAATGCAGGTACACAGTGCATCTAAGTGTGATGGCGACAGTAAAGCTGCAGATGTCATATTTAGATACGGCACTTACTTAAAATGTCATCTAGTAATAATTACTTACCTAGCTGAGAGAACCAATCGGACTTGAGTTTTTAGTACTGCATTATATGAGAGTTCGACTCACTAACCCTTTTTAGATCTTCGCTATGTTCACTCAAAAGTTCCTTACTCAGCGTAGTTATGATGCAGATATTTCACATTGATAGCTTCAGCTCACCAACTCAACCCTCAACTACATATTAAGTGCTTCTCTGTTTATATATGCACCTCCTCAACTTTATTCACTACAGTTCCATAATTCTATTTTAATCTACATCAGTCGCGTTTCATTCATTGGGACAGATACCCCAATTTAAAAAATATCACATAAACGTCACCAAGGATTAGGCAAAGAGTGAAAGGTGATAGAAAACAGCTAATATCATTCTTATCGTAATTATGTATTATATGTATATAAGAATAAAACTGTGTAGCCTAATTCGTCATACAAGGTCATTATCGTTTTAAGATCTTAGTTAGAATTACAAATTTTATCTCAAAAGTCTCAGTCTACATATAAAGACGATAAACGAATCGTAAAATTTTATCTTTAAAAGGGGAGTTTCCATTCTCAATTGTTCGATGGACTTTCACATCACTATGAAACAGAAAACTGATCTCTTGAAGGAACAATTCTCATAGACTATTCCTTAGTGTTTATGCAGGTCGTGGTAACCTATTATTCATGGTTGTGAGCCGTGAATTCGATTCTACAAGAAGGGCCTCATATCCTAATGGTCATGATTGTGGACCTGCGGTCGACGTTCTTTTCGTCACGTCGTGAGTTCGAGCCCTGATGACACTGTAGACATGTCTTGCACCCAAGCTGTTGCACTGATCGAGGTTATTGTTCATTAAATCTGGTTGAGGTTCCAAGTCCTCCTTTGCCGTGGTGTTGGAGAGGGCAGGATCAGATCAGATGTCATCCTCGTTACTTGACCGAGGTACAAAATTATGGGGTTCGTCGCCAGTAATCCTCTGGCGACGAACCCCATAATTTTGAACCTGCTTCTTAGTGCGAAGTCAATAAGCAATCACTCGATTTTATAAAGGTCTCGTCGTGTGGCGTGGCTGATGCGCGTTAAAATTTTTGGGACTCAAAGTACTTATGTTAACGTGGAGTGGGAATTGGTACTATCCTTATTCCTAACTTCTTCGGATACCGTTCCTGTCATTTGGCCGTGACTCTCAATTACAAGGCTCTTTGCCAACAGCTCTCGTGTTGTGTGTGTGTGGTTCTACGTATAACTTTAATAAACAATAATCAATTCTTTTATATTTATGCATATGCTTAATATAGAAGTGCATTGTAAACTAGTTCGTTGTACTTGAATAAGAAATTGAAGTAATAAGAAATATTAAAAAGCTTAACAATCTATGTATTTTCTTAACATACTAATATATAATACAAAAAAAAATATTTCCAGTAAAATTATAATAAAATAACAAGATATGAATGCATTTAATCCACAGAAATTTCCAATAAAATTTATTTAATAAATACGTTTCAATGTGTAGAATTTGCTTATTTTTTAATAAAATTGTTAAATTATTAGTGAGATTTTTTAGATGACAAACACTATAAATATTCATAATTAGATAATTGATGTAATAAAATAAAGTAAGAAAAAGGAGAGATAGAAAAGAAATCAATGATTTTGTCTGCCCTTACTTGCATGTTCTGTGATATATGATTCAAATGCTTTATTGTTACACGATACGTATATATTTTACGGTCAAGAAAAAGAAAAAAATGTTATATAAATGAAAGCTTGATCAACAGGAATGTACGAGGTCTGTCTATAAAATAATAGGGAATATGATTGCGTTATTAACGTCGCAATGAGAAGCAACACAAGGGCTATTGGGGATGGATCTCTTAATTTGAAACCTCGGTCAAGTGGCGAGGACGACATTTGAGCTGGCATCTTGCTCTGTAAAATTCCAAACCATACCAATGGGAGGATTTGGTGCTTCGATTATATTTAGCGTGCATGAACCTCGCTACACGGCGGGCCTTTAGTGATATCAGGGCTTGAACTCACGACTCGACGAAAACAACTCCACCGTGAGCCTGCGACCATGACCACTAGGCTATTGCGGCAACTTAATGTAATAAGACTGGCGTAGAAAAGGATATGTATTTATACAACTCATGAGAAATCTATTATTTGTCTCTTTCAATATAATCTCTATTGGTCCTTACTCATCGACTCAAATTTATCTTCCGCAGGCTGAAAGAGTGTTGCAATCCTTTTTCTAAAACCTGTCTTAATATATCTGTGTTATTTTCTTTTTAACAGCCTCCAATGACTTTACACGAGCTTTTTTTCGCATAAATTTATTTTGGGGGAAAGAAAACGCTTCATAGAGACCGCTGTGTGATATGGAACATTATCTTAATGCAGAATCAAACCATTTTGCCAAGGATTTGGCCCTTTTTAAAATTTTTCCTCTAGCAGTGAGTGAGTGATGATAGTGTTTAATGGCACAAGAGCCAGGTGTGGCTATAGTATACCTCAGACCAAGAGTAACTGTGATCTAGACATTTGAATAAAAAAAAAATAGAAATTGAAGATAAAATTCCGTTGCAAAGAAGAAGAGTTAAAAAATACTGAAGGACCGTTCGGATATCTGGAGGATGCGTCACCCATGTTTACTAAAGATAGGAAACCCCATGGGAATAAGGACCACTGGGGTACTTTGAGGTCATGATGCCCGTACCTATCTAAAGTAAATAATTTCCCGTGGGGTATTTTATATAGAAACTAGAAATACTACAGTAAAATTTTTGATTAAGGTAAGACAAAGAGAGTAAATGATATAAGCAGGTAGAAACACATAATCATATCACAATGCGAAATCGCTATAAATTATGAAAAATAAAAATAAATTTAGTACTTTTTTGGTGAAAATGTGAAATATAGTAGAAATAATTTTGATAATAGTTCTAGATTCCACGATCTATATCAAAACTGTTTATGTATAATCAGTATAAATTTCTAGAAAATTGGCAATAGATAATAGCCATAAAAGTAATTTATTATACATTGTGCGTAGTGGCGGATAAATATTGAATTATTGATGGAAATTATGCAAGATAATAAAATCAAACTAAAGAAGTGCCAAATTTAATTATGAACACCGACTGACTTTAGTATAAAACATTTTGTCATAGTCTAGAAAGAATGAAACAATAAAATGAAAATTCAGAAAGAAAATGCATTTTCGAGTATACATTTAGGAACACAACAAAAAAAAATGAATGATATACAGCAGATATTATACCAAAATGAATCAGGAATAATTTTTTACCAAAAATTTAAGATATTCATAAAAATTAGTCAGTAAAAAGTTTCAAAAAATTAACAACTGAGATAAAATTTAGTTTGGATTAATTGAATTATATTAAGAGCTCTTAAAGTTATTTACGTTGTAAAAATTTTCCGAAACTTTTTTACTTCCATCAACCGTCCGAAAAAAGGCACCTATAGTTAGTTACATATACGAACATACTGAACTATGTAAAAATTCTTTTAAATCTAAGCAAATTTTAGTTCTTAATGAATATTTATGATTTTAATTTTTGCTTACTGCGCGCTGTCAAAGAATTTTTAAATCTTTTTTTGGAAGGGAAAATGGAGTTTACTTAAGATATTATCAAATTTCAACAAAAAAGCATTTTAATCGAGACAGAATATATTTTTAAAGATAAAATTATTCCACTCAACTGCTGTTTTTTTTTTTTTTTTTTTTATCTTATCAAAGATATCAACAAATATTTGAAAGGTTACTGAAAATGGAATAATCACCTATTTAACTTTGTAAATAAAGTTCTCTTACATACATACGTAGTGCAGCAAATTTTACACACTCTGAAAACTCATTTAAATAAATTTTTGTTTTTAAAAAATAGTGGACTTCATTTTTTTGTTACATACATCATCTTTGTATTTAAACGTGGTCGTGGTAACCTAGTGGTCTTGGTTGCGAACTTGGTTGCGAGCCGGTGTTGTTTCCATCAAGTCGTGGGTTCAAGTTATGAAGCCACTGAAGACCCATTGTATAGCGAATATAAGGAACATTAAATCTGTCGAGGCTCTAAGTCCTCCTGTGGTGTTGTGTAGAAGTTTGGAGAGGGTGATGCTAGAGATTTGTCACCAATAGCTGTCATATTACTTCAAAGTAAGGCTCTCGAGAGAGAAGATTTCTCGCTCACTAGAAGCAACTCCTCCAGTGCGCATACCTTGCATCTCTCACGCGGACATAGACGCTGGTATAGCTCTCTTTCTCATAATACACACAAGCGTCAACACCATCTTTTCTTAAGCTGCAACTTTACCAGCAGAGTCCTAATAACAAATGTTGCAACGGTATAAAATTTGGCATTAATTTTGTTTATTTTAAAGCTGTTGTATACTCGTTGTGTAATTCGGCTGCTGTGTGAGAGCTTAAATCCACCTAGATATCAAGTGACACTTACGCTGCCCCTAAACAGAATGTACGCTGTTAGAATTGAAACAAACATTTCCTTGAAATTTCTCCTGTATACGCATTCAAGCAGATTCGCATCCATTATATTACAACCAACCAAATGATCTCTCATATTATTAACGTATTCATATGAAGTAGCACTCTCCTGTAAATTGCAATTAATTGCAATATCAATAAAAACGCCTAAAAGCTAGCCTGAGCTGGGAACGCTTTTCTAGTTCAGTTAAACAGTTAATAATTTTAACCTGTAAATAAGCTGTTCAAACTGCCCTAAGACTGTTCAAGCAGTTCAGCTACTCCAAGGCCCACAAGCTCTTCGCCAAAGTCGGTATCCAGAATTCGAGCATTTGGATGGCGGTATATCCAACAAGAACACTACTGGTTTAATATACATCTGTCGCAAAAACAATGACTCAGTGGGTTCAACTAAGACTTCCCAAACATATCATGAAGAGTGATATAAAGGTTAAGGACATGCATCAAATCAACCCACCATCTCAACTAGACAATGCCAATGACCTCAACGAAAAACGTTCTAAATGGCACTCAATACAATGGGGGATGTATATAAATTCCTGCATTGGTTGAAAAAACAGAATTCTTTAATCTTCTTTCAAAATGTTCTTCAGTGAAAAAAAAAAGACTTTCATCCACAAGGAAGGCTGTGCTGCGGTCCTCTTTTCTAGTCAAGTTGTCTAAACCACATGTGTACGCAGCCGCAGATAAGTAATCCAAATTTGCCTGAAAGCATTCAAATTCAATGACTTCCTATGAGTATGTGTTATGATATTGTTTAGAATAGTAGCATGATTGATGTGTATTATTTATAAATCTACTTCAAAAGAAGTACTTATATTTCGTCATACTTTTTCCAACTATTTATCAAAGCAATGGTATCATTCGTTAAAAATTTCATATATTTTGTGCTTATGGATATTATACTTAAGACTAAGAGTCTATGAGAGATAGTGCTCATCTCTGGAAGTAATTTGTGTTCATTCCCTTTTTGGAAAATTAATCCAGTGAATTAAAAAAAATTCAGAGTTCCTGCTCTAATGCAATGTATATGGAATAAAATCTTTATGAAATAATCAAGAAATATTTAACATCTTTTTTAGCGAAGAAAAAGTGTTGGTTATTATTTTTTTATATATATTTCCATTATATATAAGACTTTATTTATTTATTTTTGTTCGTTTTTTTCAAAAAAAGAAGTCGACTTCGTGCGTGTTCCATCATTATACGAATATTCTTTCGGAAAGAAGAATTCACAGAATCAAATTCTCCGCACTGATACTGAAATAAATAAAATCAAGAAACATCTTTTAACCTCTTTCTTTAACCACATAAAGGGGGTGATTATGTTTTCATAATTCCATTACACATCAGATATTATTTATTTCCTCCCTTTTTTGTCCAAAAGAAGTCGTCTTATTGTTTCAGCATTTACAACTCTTTTATGTGTGATGGCAAATAAATCTCGGAATCGAACTCAAAGCGATGATACAGAAAATGTGTTAATAATGAAAAACCTAGTTTTTCGTCTTTTATTTCGGAAAACCAGGAGTTAATTAAAGATCTCGAGTATAAATAAAAATATAAAAAAGTGGGAAAGTAAGGAATGAAGTTTGTGTTTCTGAACTAAAACTATGCCAAACATTTTTAATTAAACTGATTTTGTGCATTGATTCTGGTTATTTTATATTTTCTTTTCTTGCTTTATTTGAAATAAAAAGGAACATTTCTTTAACGAGATGAGTTCCCCCACGCCGTTAAGAGAGGTTTATTGGATGATAATATTCCATTTATTCATGATTTTTTTTAAAATAGTTAAAATGAGATTTAATTAGATACAAATAGGTGACAATTTCTTACTTTTTGAGTCGTTTTCTAAAAAGGTGGGAATTAATTTAAACAATGATGGTGAACTATAGTTATTGATATGAGTTCGAAAAGAAAGAGATTAAGAAGAAAACATGTATTATTTTAAGATTTAAAACTATGTACGAAGATTTGTGAAAAAAAATATAATTAAGTAATTTCAATTGTTTAATTCTGTGTGTTTAAAGATAAGTAGTTTAAAAGAGTTACATTTCTTTAATCTTGTTTTTATTCTATTCAGGACTAAGATACAAATTAGGCACTAGAACTCCCGCGGAGCTGGGTCATTTGAATAAAATTTTCAACTTTTATTGTACATCAAAGTACCATAGAACAATTCACCATAAGTTGTTCGTATCATACCCTACTACCATGGGAATATCTCCCTACATAACTGAAATCTTATCACAATTTTTCTATAATCTTGTTCAGAAACAATAGCAAAGCTCGTTTTAAAAAGCGCACGGTCCACCTGGTGGAAATGGGCGATTCACAATGTTTAACTAACCAGCAAACTTACTGAAGAGCGCGGGTTGACGTAGGGAGGGAATGCGACATGCGGAACATGCAAAATAGCAGCAGCCAGTCTGTCTGCAACAAGCCTAATCTATTTGACGCAGAAGCGCATTGCTCCAGACAGACTGCTCGGTGTCTTTTGATCGCTAATAATTTAGCGTTAGCGTTATGTTGTAACTGTATGACAGTTTTTTTTTTTAAATCGTATTTCGTGTAATGGTATTTAATTCAATAAAATGTAATTTCCCTTAATTTATAGCAGAATGTTTTTGATTTCTCCAATAAAATTCGGTAAGATTAGTCGTTTCTCACGATTCCAGAGGTGAAAGTTGTAGTAGTTTTTAACATGAGAATTTGAATAGGCGCCGAATTCATCACATGCGCGCACGCACGCCTTAATAAAACGTGTTTTCAAAGCGGCTCGCAAAATCTTTTGGATTGGACAGGTCTGCAGTAGAAAATAGATTTTACGAATACGAAAATTCTTCCCCTTGTGGAGTATTTTTACGAAAATTAATTTTAAATTGGGAAGAGAAAAAAAAATTGGCGAGAAAAATAAGTACGAGAGGGTACCGTAAAATTTTAATTATTACTTAGAAATAACCGAAATATAATTGAGTAAAATTTATTTTGCATATTTTTTGATCCATATGTACATAATATTATAAATTACAGCTATTAATGTTAAATTGTTCGACTTTAAGAAGCCGTAGATTGAAGTAACTCACAGGGGTATCGTACCCATAGTAACGTAAAATTTTAATTAATATAAAAAATGATGCATAAAGAAATTTAATTTTTATTTATTATTCTAAAATCTTCACTGCATAGTCACTATCCAGAGTGATACATTTCTTCCAGCGTTTCTCGACCTTTCGAAAGCCATCAATATAGAACTGGAATTGAAAACTTTCTCCGTCGTACTGCGGGTTACTTCAATCTACGGCTTCCTGAAACTGACAAATCAACATTAATAGTTTTAATTTACAACATTATGTACATTACGATTAATCAATATACAGTTTAAATTTTCTCCAGATATCTCGGTTTATTGCTTAGTAATAATTAAAACTTCATGACACTCCCTCCATTTTAATTTCTTAGTAATTTTAGTAAAATAAACAAAATTGTCGATTAATTAATGAATTTGTGAATTTTTTTTAAAATTGATTTGTTCATTATACTATTTAAGTAACAAATGATACGCAATCAAAATATAAAATAGGAGTACAAGGTTGCATTCAAATTTGGATACAAACTGTATAGGAGTGTGTGAATCCTATTTCATCTCTTTTTTTTTTTCTTACACCCTTCTTAAAATCTACATTTATAAAATAAAATATCGATTAAAGTAAATGACATGCTTTACATATATCTGGTGGACATTATTCTGAAGTTTCAGAATCAGATCAAAAGTGGTAATATAGAGCAGATGTCCTGAAATTCGGCTATACTTCGCTCATTAATTATTTTTTGTGCGATAGCTGGTTCCCTTGGTATTGGTTTCTATCTATCACGTCCTAGTCTCCGAGACTGATAGAATAGGAACTCTTTTAAAGGATTAGTCACGAGAAAAAAACTTTGGTTAACGATTTCAGAATTTCACATAAAATTTGGGTACTTTTCCATTTCGACGGCGCAAGGCATAAAGTTGCCAAAGATGGTACAATCGACGCCAAACGGAATGTGTGTGCATTGTGTATTATCGTCAATAAAGTCTGATTTGCGAGATTTGCACCGGCGAAATGAAAAAGTGCAAAATTTGAAACTTAATAAATTCCAAACGTACAATTTGCTCTCTCTCTAATTTTCTCACGTAAAAAACTTTAATGGTTACGATGATTTGCAAAGGAAATTTTCAAATCTAAAACTGAACAATTATAATATACGCAATTTTTTAATCTTATAAAATATTACTAATTAAGTAAAATGTAAGTACCGTTAAGAAGATAAAATTATACGAAATACTAAACACCAAGTTTATATTGAAAATAACTTTTAGAGTGCGTTATTTGTTAAGTTATTTTAGCAACAAAAGTTTGCTACGAATAACAATTGAAAGGGACTTAATCAAAGAAACACTCTTCTCGACTTTTATCTTATTGTCTACAACCGAACATGAAAAGTTATTGTTAATATTTCCAAAAACACAATTAAAAATATTTATCTTATTTTAATCAAAATAACATCCAACTGTTAACGGACTATTTTAATTTTCTGTACACCGTCGTGTTGTCCCCGTATCCAGATTCGGGAAGCCGAAATGTTCAGTTTTCAGAAACAAACCCACATCAACAATTTCAAAAAAGGCACAAATGCTTGAATAGAAAGGATATTTTCTGTAAACGAATGTATAAAACTAGTTGCAAGTCATAATTCTATGCTAATTGTCAAAGTAAATTTTAAGAAATCCCACCCAAAATTTTGTTCTTATTTGGAATCAACACCAAATACACCACATAGTTTTTTTGCAAAAAAATATAAGCCTACAGTAAAGATAATTTATTTTCACGTGTTCAATCTTTATTTATTTTCATATGTTAAATTTGTTCTTTTTATTAATAAATGAAAACAATGAAGAACGTTTTTTTTAATGCATTCGCTATTGCATAAAAATTTGGATATGATTGCTTATTAACATCGCACTGAGAAGGAACACGAGGGTTATTGGTAATGGGCCTCGTAATTCTTAGGCTCGGCGAAGTGACGAGGAGGGTACCTGAGCTGAGCCCTCCCTTTCCGAACTTCCACACCCCGACATTGGACGGACTTAAAATCTCGACAAATTTAACGTGCATCAGCCCCGACTTCACGGAGTGTCTTTAGGGCCATCAGGGGTTAAACCCTCGACTCCTCGAAAACTGCCGGCCGTGAGTCCGTCACCATTACCAATAGACTACTTCGCCCACATAAAAATTAGGAAATATTCCGTTTCAAGGGTAAAATAAATTGTCATATTAATAACTATTCCGTAAAAATTGGCAGGTGACCTGGTTTAAGGAAAAAATAAATTGTCGAGTTATATTGCAACTTATTGGACATGAAATGCATAAGTTGATCGATATTTCAAAACGAAAAAACGCATAATTAATAGAAATTAATTGAAAAGCTAATAAAAGGAGTTTCTAAAACTCCTACGTATTATTTTTAATTATAGAATTTTGTTGTCTATTTGGAATAACAATTGTCAGATTTTTTTTTTTCATTCTTAGTTCCTTTCATAGAAAATATTTATGTTTAGTAATAAATATTCTTCTACTCTTCCATTAGCTCTCTCTCTTGCGTATAAACTCTTTTGTTAAAAAGTCAGGATGGCATTTTACCTTTCTGTCTTTGTCTACCTTATGTAAATTTAACTGTTGGCAGATTTATTAACTTTTTCAATCGAGAGAGAATTCTATCAATTAATATTTAATTATTTTATGAATAATATATGCTAAAGAAAGATTAATATCATGCATTTTATAATTCGAAATATTTTTTTGCGAAGTAGCTTAAATATTATATTTATCTTATGCTTGTATGCGAATTAAATTTTTTTAAAATTAATATTATATGTGGTGTAGCTTAAATTCATATATAATAAAATTAGGGGGGGAGGGAGGAACCTACTGAAATATTCACAAGTAGTGAGATTACAAAAAGAGAAATAACAATCGGACGAATAATAAATTATTTCCAATCTAAAACGTTTTATTCATTGCAAAAAAAAATATCGAAACTATTTTCATTATTAAAGGAATTATCGTTACTTTTATGTGTATAATACCAGGAAGTTTATTTAATTTTATGTCTTTACTTCCAAAGCAATTATTTTTTCAATAAATTCGTCAATAAAACTTAAATTGACATAGATGAATCAGTGTATAATAACATTTGCTCATAAAATGCTTTTGATAGGTAAAATGAAAGGAAAAAAACACGAATTTTTTTAACATTGGTTTTCTTTCAAACTACACAGTTTGTGTAACATGATATTTTTATACCAGGAAAAGAAGTAAAAACTCTGAAAAAGTTCTATGCAAAGTTTTGCAAAGAACAGATTTAGCCATCTTAAGGTTCCCTTTTTTTATAATTATTATTAAATTGCTCAATTAAATATAAGAATTAAAGTAAACGACGAAATATCGAGAAACGGAAAATAGTAAACTTTTCCGATATTAAAATTAAAGGAAACAATAAATTATTAAATTGAATATATTTATGCTAAATGAAATTAAAATTAAAGCAAACGATAAATTATTAAATTGAATATATTTAAGCTAAATGAAATTAAAATTGAAGTAAACGATAAATTATTTAATTGAAAATTATATCAGTTTCGTGTAATTAAAATTAAAGCAAACGATAAATTACTAATCGATGGATTTAGCGATCGTTTGGCGACTTGGATAGAAACTTAGGGTAACATTTAATTCTTTAAATAATCAGTTTTAATCAGTTAATTTTTATTAATTACAATTAAATTCTCTTATTGTCATCCAAAACAATCGTGTATAGAAAATTTCAGCTCAATTGAGTGATTTGAAATGCGTTAAAAAAAGCTTTTAAAGTTATGAAGTTGCAGTGTGAGTTAGAAAAAAAAGAGAAAAGAAAACTCACTGAAAATAAATATAAGAAAAATAATTAATTTTAAAATTAGGGAAATGAATTTTATGGAGTGTGAGTGAACAATAATTGATATTCAGCCGCAAAACATGAAAATAAAGAAAGCATTAATGTATTTGAAGAAAGAATTCTCATTTTTCTTTCAGCTCAAAATGTTGTTTTACCAGACTATTGAAGAAAATTGTAAAATTTATTAAATAGTGTAAGGGGCAAAAGGTGAAATTTTTTTTTCAAACTTTGTCACGGAATATATAGTATTGGAAGAATACTACTCGTTTTCTTCTGAAAGGATGCTAACAAGAAATTTATATTAAGAGGGAAAAAATAAAATTTATTGAGCACCCCATTACTACAGTCAAATATGTAATTTTAATTACATACAGATTAATTGATTAACATAACGCTTAATTCTACTACAAATTTTTACATGTAATTATTTTAGATGATACATTTAAAAAAAAGTCAAGTAATAAAATAAATTATTAAAACTAATTATTGAATAAATTCAATTTGACTCAACGCCTCCTTTTGCTTTTAAAATTTAAGGTACAAAAATTATGTTACGCAAATTGTGAAGTTTGAAAGAAAACCCATGTTCAAAAAACTCGCTTTTTACCGGTGTTATTTAATAAGTCAAATTGTAAGAATTAAAAAAGGTTTCTTTTATTTTATAAGTACTTTCTTTAATAATTAAAAAAATAAATAACGTATTAGAGTGTAAACACAATGCAGAAAATTCATATAGATGTTGAAATTTACATCTACACTGTAACTCTCGGTTTAGTAACCATGGAAGTCGATTAGCGAGATCTGATTACATATTCCCATGTTCAAAATTTTAGTTTATATAACGAGAATGTTTCTCACATTCAAACAGCCCTACAATTTAATATAAGAAAAGAATATGATGTGCATTTGCAGAACAGAATTGAGCCTGGAAAATTGATTTTATTAACGTCGTTGGTTGATTTTATTAACGTCGCACTAGAAGCAACATGAGGGCTGTTGGCGAAGGTCCTCGTAATTTTGAACCTTGGTCAAATGATGAGGGCAACACCTGAGCTGGCACCTACTTCCCTTATATCCACATCACGTCAATGGGCAGATACTGAGCCTCGATAAATTTAACGTGTAATAGCCCCGGCTACACGGTAGGTTTTTAGTGGCATCCAGACTCGAACTTAGATTCGACGAAAACCACCAGCCACGAGTCCACTGCCATATCCATCAGGCTACCGAGGCTACTGGAACTCGCGACGGATAGACATCTTGCTAGACGATCGGAAAAATTTCTTTATCTTTGAGATGGTGTTTATGATAGCTTAAAGATATAGAGATATATATTCTTGAGCTTTATTTTCTATTCTCCTGTTACCGACTTCATATTTATCGAAGATAACGCGCCGTGTTACTGTGTGAATCTGATTGACGATTTCCTTGAAAAGTAAAATGTCCAACGCGTGCAGTGTCTCACTCAGTCTCCTGATCTGAATCCTAATAAGTATTTGTGGGATATTACCGTGAAGCAATTTGCACTCACAAACCTTCGTTCCATAACTGAGAAGAGCTCTTCGCGACTTTTGGAATTCTTTGAGCACACAACTCATCCACAAAGTAATAGCATTTATGGAAAATCATTGTGTAGCATGCCTTACTGTCGAAGATGACCACACATCTTAATAAACTGTCATTTTTTTCGTTAACTTCTCTTATACCCAGTTCTTTCAAACCGTCCCTTTGGGTGACAAAGGTGTTTAATGTCACTCTTTTGCATTATATTCTTATTTTTTAACCTAAAATTGTTTCTAATTTTTTCCCCACCATTCTGACTTAGATTTCTTTTTTTATTCATATAATTCCAATAATGCTTAACTTTTGGACACCAGTGTACATTTTTTATGGATTTTACTCGATCACATTTCCGTCAACTACTAACTTTTTTTCAAAAAGTATCTTATGAAATAATAAATGCGTGAATGATGATAATACAAATGATATTTAACTTCTTTCTTCAGAAAATGATTGTTAGTCCTCAAAGGATGAGGGGAGAGTAGTGCATAAATTGATCGATTGGTTGTTTTAGCAACATCGCATTAAGGAATAAATCGAGGACTATATGCCCTGGATTTCGATATTTTGATACTCTGTCAAATAGGTGTCATAACTGCGAACAACACCTGTTCTGTAACCCTCTTACATTGCTTGATACTTTGATTTTTTTAATTATTTATTATCGTCACATTTTGAAGCAACACGAGGGCTATTGGCAACTGACCTAGTCATTCTGAACTTCGGTCAAGTGATGAGGAAGATACCACAGCTGGCAACCTTTACAGATTTAATATGCATCAACTTCGCAACATGGTGGATCTTTAGCAACATTTGGGTTCGAGCCCAAGACTCGATGGAAACGACGTCGAGTTCGCGAATCAGACCCTTAGATTATCACCCCCTCCCCAACTCTCCCAACATCCGCACCTTCCAACGTGAGTACTTTGATGCTCGACAGATTGAATGTACATCAATCCTGCTGTAAAGAGGTATTTAGTGACATCAGGACTCGAATGCACGACTCAGCGTAAGCAATGTCGACCATGAACACGAGTCCAGGATCACACGACCACCATGCCCCATGTGTATGAAAATGTCTCCATATATGGCAGCTGAATATAGCGGATATGTTGGAATATAATCCTATTCTCTAGTAAATTGGGAGCCTGCTCCTTACACTCACCAATCCTCATGGATTGTGTATTAATAATCCTCTTTGTTTCGCGTCATGAATCGAGCTCACTTAAGCTGATCAAAATGTGTGCCACGCAGTTGACTCATCTTAATATTAAAATCTTGGACTCTTGTTTGATTGAAGAGAATCTAATCTTAAAAAGTTCGCAATCTTTTAAAACTCCCTTCTAACAGTCATTTTAATGCTGTGAACGTAATGTTAATCCTATGGTTACGTATGTTATGGAACGTAATGTTAATTTCTACTATTGTCCTATCTAGACCATTTTATCTATTTGAAAGCGATAAAATGCCCCGAAAAAGCTTAAAGTAAAATATAGATTTCTTTGGAATTACACCTTCCTTCAGATTTTTAAAAATATTTTTTCGCCTATTGTACATTTTCTGAACTTTAAAAAATATATTAATTTTTTTCGTAAACTGGGGAAAAATTGTAATTCCGAAGAAACCTTTGTTATTTTCCATTCTTTCGGGTGCATTTTTTTTTTCTCATTTTGATAAAATAGTTAAGGTTTGTAGAGGAAAGTAAAAATTCTATTGCATTAACTCAACATTCACGAAATAATAAAAATAGCTCCCAGACATGAGCCAATTTTGAAAAACAACTCGTAATTTTTGGAAATCTGGTTTCTCTCTCAAAAACATAAAAGTATTTAATTTGAAAACGAAATTACATGAAATTAAAAAAAAAAAAAATTCTCGAATTGCCAAGCAACAAAAATAAATTCTGCTAAATTTTTTTTACCTTTAAAGGTACTTATTTTGATTACAAATTTATATATATATATATATATATATATATATATATATATATATATATATATATATATATATATATATATATATATATATTATATATATATATATATATATATATATATATATATATATATATATATATATATATATATATATATATATTCCAATTTTTGCATTACTTATAAATACAATTATATAGAAGTACGCTTCTCTATTATTTTAGGTAAGTTTTTAATTTTAAGTTAATGCCAAAAATATAGCAAACATTTGTTTTACCATCGAAGAAAATGCTTTAATTATAAGAACTTCAAGACATGTCGAGATCAGCTTTGTCATAAAATAGATTACAATGGATTTTTCTTTAAAAATCAAAAAAAAAAAAAAAAAAAAAGAGAGAGAGAGAGAAATACATCTCCTTTAGATCATATGATATCAATCGATAAATAAAAATTATATTTTTTAAACTAAACTCTCATATTATTGCATTTCTAAAAACAGCCAAAGAATATAATACATTGGCAACGACTTACTGAACTCGCTTTACTTCTTTACTTCTTTTAACTTAAGGCTCCCGTCTACCGGCCATTTTGAGTTCGTGAACGTAATGCTAATTCTATGGTATTTCTACTTCTTTCTTCAAATCTATGCTATTTTATCTATTCAAATGCAAAAAAGTGCATACAAAAGAGCAAAAAATAATGTAGGTTTCGGTGGAATAACATCTTTCTTCCAATATTTAAAAGTATTTTTACCACTATTTTAATGATCCGTTTGAGAGTTTCTTAGCTGTTTTTAAAAGAGATATCCGAGATATTTTTAAAAATCAGGGGAAAATGTAATTCCGTAGAAACGTTCATTACATTTTGCTAATTCGGGTGCACTCTTTTACTTTCGAATGGATAAAATAGTATAGATTTGAGGATGACAGTAGTAATGCTATAGAATTATCATTGCATTCACGAAATTAAAATGTCCAGTGAAAGGGAGCCATAAATCTTTTCCAAGAATCGATTGATTTTATAGCACATAAAATTAATATGCAGCGATGAAACCAGCGATGGCTGCAAATTAATATATGTCATGTACTACAAGTGATACACGTCATCTCAATGGTGTTAAGAATATATATATATATATATATATAATTTATCATAACAGAGATAGTAAATGAAGTTCAAAATAATCGTTATATTTAAACCTATCAGAAAATGTTTAAAAATAAAATGTTTATAAAAACCTATTAATGAAGACAAAAACGTCAAAAATTATTGGTAAAAAGTAATTTAAAATATTATTTTTATCTTTGGACAAAAATGCATTGTTAAACATCTTTTATATAATTTTCAAACATGACTTCTCGCAATATTTTATATCAAATAGCGATTGGAATTCCAATACTTCTTTTTGAGAAAAACCGGATGCAATCATTATGGAAAAAGAGCAATTGAAAATAATAGATTCTACATCCCGCTTAATGGAGATCTTAAAGAACTGGAATATTTGACATAAATACAAAAAAAAAAAAATCAATGTTTAACAATTTGCAACAAAAAAGGAACTAGAAAAATATTGTATTTATGTCGCATTTTTCGTGTCCTACGGCAGCGTTCTATTCAAAATATTTTCGCTAAACTGATGAAAAAAAAGTAAAGAATTATTGATACATATCCTTTTTGTAGTTTTCTTTCAGATGTGTTTTATGCAACCAATTCTATATATTAATCTGAGGAATGGTTAAAAACCTTGAGGATTAAAACTATGATCACGGATTCAAAATATCAGGTAGATGACAGTCTTAAGTTAATAATTTTGCTAAGAAACAAATTACGTTTTTTCTGTAATATGGATGAAAATCATTTGTTTTTACTATGGAATTATATTTCACCTGCATTTCCATTAAACGACACCTCTAAATTCAGGCATAAATACAGGGTGTTTCGAAATTCATGCGCAAAAAATTAGGGATGATAGAAAATATCTAAACAAGCAATATTTACCATACAATGCACAGGCGGAGAGCAAGAGATGAACCGCTAGACGGCGCTGTAGTGGAAAGGATAAGGCGCGAGTTTTCTTACATATCGTCATTTTTACCATGAATTTCAGGTGTGGTCTTTTCCTGATTACTGTACATCGCCAAGCCTCCTGATATCCATGACAGGAACGACGACATGTAAGGAAACTCACGCCTTATGTTTTCCATTACAACACCGTCTAGCGGTTCACAGTTTGCTCTTCGCTAGTGCATTGAAAGTTGAAAATTATCTGTTTAGATGTTTTCTATCACTCTTTAAATTTTTGCCCATGAGATTCGAAACAACCTGTATAATAATGGGAAACGGATACAGTATATACGTTTAGGTTGGCGCAATTTCGCTTTATTTTTGCGACTAGATTTGGATTTTTTCTTATTAGTTGCCAGAAGTAACGATTGCAAAGCGATATGCTGCGTCACTCTTAAAGTACAGAAACCATCAAATTTAATGAAAAAACCGAAATTGGCATTCAAACATATACTTTATATAAAGCTAATAATATTATTTAGAACATAACTGGGCTTTGAATGGCTGTGAATATAGTATATTCAATTTTTATATTATTTTATCTTAAAGAAAAAAAAAATATCTTCATACCTTCACATTTTGATTTCAATGCAAAACCAGAAATCTATTAATGGATATTTTATCAGGAGAAAATAGCTTCTTAAAATTAAAATTTTGGAATTCAGTAAAAAATTAAAAATAGTTATAGCAGAAGAAAACTTATTTTGTCTCATTATCAATAGATTCTAAAATTAGAGTAAACTAACAACTACATGCAGAAAGTTGATAAATAACTTCTCATCATGACATTACTCAAACCTATGTCAAAATGTTCAACATTTTGACGATTCGGATGCAACCAATGAAAGTTTATTATATAAAAGACATCTCCGCAATTGCAAAATTAATGCACACAATTCGTAGTATTTATACATAATTCTAATTAAAATATACCTTATTACACTTTATCTAAATCATGCTTTTATTAATAAAAATTAAATGTTGAGTGAGATAATATATGCCTTCTAGTAGATATTTGGTTATGTACTATACTTAAAGTTGTTTTATAGTAAAATGATTCAGATGAACAGTAAGTCTAAAACAGAGTTTATTGAAATTGAATTTGTCAATATAATTTATTACTATTGTCACAGAATATTTTATAAATAATAATATATAATTGTTCTCTAATAAGCCGTTCATTAACTATTTTTAGTTGATGTAGAAGTTATGGCCGCGGTAGCCTAGTGGCCGAATCGGTTCATTGAAACAAGTATAATAAAAATGAATGTTAATAAAATATCAAATTAATTTACAATATTTTAATACATACATAAATTTTATAAATATATATATATATATATATATATATATACATATATATACGCACGTGCATAAAATCGAATAAGACATTTTTTTAAATTCACAATTAAAAAACAAACATTTGATTCACAGTTAAAATTATTAAAATAACAATTGAACATGCATAACATTTACTAGATCCAAACCAAAAAGAAAGATAAATACTGAAAGTTGAAAATTGAAAGGTAATAAAATAAACAATTTCATTGAAAAGAAAAAAGTATAAATTCGAAAGAATTAAATAAATAAAAAAAATCAGAAATATCAAAAAAGGATAAACAAATTGAAAAATTTATGAAGCCATTTTTTCCCCTTTGAAACAGATAACATGGAAAATGACATTTAAAGTTATAACCTACTTTAGACTGTTAGTTATTCCAGAATTACTCGCCAAACTATCCCCATAAACGTAATATATTATGGAAAAAGGTTATAAAAATACAAAATGAAAAGAATCTGGAAACAAAATCCAAAGAATTAAATTAAAAAAAGAAGAGCACTCAATACATTTCAAAATCTTTACAACTCAAAAGCTAAAATAAACAAAACAAAAAATTATGGGAAAATCATAACAAAAAACAAAAAGATCAAAATTTTATATGCAAAACGCACCACGCATAAGAAAACTACAAACATGGCACAGGAAAAAAATGAATACAAATTTGGAAATGTACACTTCAAAAGCAGTTTAAATTACGAATAAAGATTTACTCACATGTAAAGAACCCATGAATGCACGTTTTAATTAATACAAAGACTTGGAAAATGCATAAAAAAGAGTCAAAATATCCTTGAATCCTAAAACACCCTACAATCTTTCCACATAAAGAACAGCAATTTTTGACCAATATTCATATAATATGATACTTTGAGATAAATGTTAATTGGAATTTATAAGAGGAAGTTAAGTTTTTATTTATTGTTTCTTTCTGAGAGTAATTCTGCCTTCAAGCCGGAAGAAACTCTTATCATTAAAAATGAGGAATATTCCTGAACTTTAAATTCTATCGATTTCTTTTATCTAGGTAGATAGTAAAAAGTTGTAATGGAAAAAGTATTATTTTAAAAGAAGAAAATCCACAAGACTCGCTATCGTATACTGTAATGTGATACTTGCAATGTAAATGGTTTTGCTAAAATAAAATTTTTCTGAAAATTTATGATGGATAGAAATCAAACTTAGGTTAGAAATCGGGTATTTTTAAATTTATTCAATGTAAGCTTTATTTTGTTTTATATATGTGAACACGAATCCAAATATTTATTGAAAACAATGTAAAACGGAACAAATTTTCAATTACATTTTAAATGCAAAACCATACATTTTTTGTCATGTTATCCTTTAGGTATTTTTTTTATAACTTTCTTCTTAAGGAGGAGGCGAAGAACTCGACAGACAATCGTGATATTGCAATGATTTGAATAGGTCACAAATCTTTCTGTGATATTAAAATAGCTGAAGGGTTAAACATGTTCGATGATCTGGATATGAATATCTAAAGTTAGAAGTAGAATTATTACAGCCTAGTCATTGAAACATCAGTCAGCAAAAAAAAAAAAAATTATTTTACATTGATTCCTATTAATGTCACACTGAGAAAAATAACGAAGCTATTGGAGCGAGATTATTTTGAATTTCAATCAAATGTCGAAGACAACACTTGAGCTGGAACCTTTAACTCCAACCTTACAACCCCTCACCCCTTGAAAGCACTTGGTGCCTACGCAGATTTAACGTTCTTCAGCCTCCTTACTCAGCCAATGACATCAGACTCGAACTCAAGACTCGATGGAAACAACACCGGCCGCGAGTTCACGACCATGATTATTAGGCTACCGCGCGTCTTCTTTTATCTTAAATATAATCTGTATAAAGTAGTCAGAAAAGAACGACATCTATAGTAATTTTTTTCAATTCCCATTCCAAAAGAAGGAAATTCGTATCATTCATAATGTGTGGGTGAGGATCAGGGGGAACTAAACTTTTTATCAGAATGGATTAATTATTTAACTTCATAAAAAATAATTTCAAACATTTTCAATGTCGTTTTTTCTCTATTAGCTGATTTCTTATCATATAATTAGAATAAATTTCAAATTTAGTAAAATTCTTTTGAAATATTTCTGAGATAGCGGTGTTTGAAAAATGATCCTTTGCCGTTTATTGATTTTTATTCGCATCTAAGAAATTTGACTATAATTTTGCTACTGAATATATTTTAAAGATGTTTAAATTAATTGAAAGACTATTCACTCTCTCTTAATTACACACGCTAAGTCTATAAACGACTGTTTTATATATATAGAATTATTCTTTGCTCGTTAGCTTTTTGTTCTATGTTAATTTTATATATTTATTTGTAATTCATATATTTTTATCTTTTACCCTCTCTCTTTACACACACACACACACACACTTATATATATATGTGTGTGTGTACACAAAAAGTATAAAAGTGTAATTAATAATATTGATAAAAAATACGAAATAAACATGTTTATAAACTAGTAATAAATTGCAAAACTATAGCAAAAATAAATTAAACAAATTTAAAATGTAAAATTGAAACTAGTAACAAGTATTCGTACTATTATTTTTAAATTAATAAATGAACTTATAGTAATTAAAAATAATAATTCAATTAAAGTAAGGCAAAAAAAAAGTTTAAATAGATTAGACAGTATTTTTAAGAATAAAAAGGAGAAAAGTCTTTAAATCGCTGTAAATATAGAATATTAGACATTTATTCATAAAAATACATAATACACATTAAGTAATAATCCAATAATAGAATACCCAACTATAGCAACATAAAATTGAATTATATTTAATATGTAAAAATAAAACCAGTAATTTAAAAATATTCTATTACTACAATGATCATAATAGACAAAAACACCACCAAAACATATATAGCAAAACAAAAGAAATTCAAGGCAATAAAGTTGGAAAAAATGGAGATAAAGCAATTTGTGTGTGTATGTGTGTGTGTGTGTGTGTTTATGATACACGCTCGTATGTTAAATTAATAAAAAATGTACATTATGTTGGTTTTCTGAAAAAGTAATAAACATATTTCAGTGAAATTTAGTATGAATATATATATTTACTACGGAAAGAGAGATGTGTACCATTCAAAAGTCATTTTATGAACGCATGATTATTAGTCATACTCATAGTGCAGCGATGTCCAAATTCTACGTTGTGAGGACGAACTGAAAATGAATCTAATATGGGGTATGGTCTGTTCTTAGACAAATCGCTCAGCTTGACGGCTTACTGGACTGTAGGTAATTGAGAAGTGCCTGTGACAGTCGTTAACACTCCTGCAGATAGGCAACTTTAGATCCGTAATTATTTCCGAAGGGGGATAGCTATATGCAAATGCTCTTCTAACAGAGTCCCAAACATGCTCTGTAGGGTTACAGTCACGAGATATAGATAGCCAGTCCATGCGGCGAATATCATTAATTTTCAGGTAATCGTCGACCAGTTGAGTCCTATGAGGATGAGCGTTGTCGTCTATTAACATCAACCAAAGACCAACTGCGCCTCTGATTAGTTGAACATAGGTCTCTAATATAACCTTTCTTATCATGGGATTTCTTATCACTTCTTCACGGAGTAATCTTTAATAAACACATACAGGGATGTGCGGTCGTCCAACACAGTGCCTGTCTAAACCATTACACCTCCAACATTGTAATGATCCCTTTCCCTGAAAAGGGGAAGATAATATCGTGTTCCAGGCTTTCTCCAGGTACAAGTAAGTTAAGAATCACTGCCCAGGCTAAATTTCGTATCCATTTGCCTAAATCACAGTGCTTCACTGAGGTCTGATTCAAGGCGCATATTGCCTGCACCATGCTAAACACGCTGTCTTGTATGCTGTAGTGAGTGGGACGCAAACAACGGGTCTTCTGACATGCAGCCTTCCCTCTAGTAGTCTTCGCGCGACTGTAGACCGTAAAATTTGGGTTCCAGTGGTAGAATACAATTCATATAAGAGCTGTGAAGTTCTATGTCACTGAGATGAGTGTCTAATAACGATAAAATATTTACCCAACTATTACGAGAAACACGGCGAATGTTATGGAGAAGTACAAGAATACAAAGCGCCAAAACTCTTTCCTGCGCTTATATCCTTTCCACAAGCTCTGCAGGCACGTAGATGTACTCCGAATATTTACACAATTTTTCGCCGGCGTATTTAAAACCTTTATTTCGATATTTTTTGTAAAAATACACACACACACACACACACACACACACACACACATATATATATATATATATTATGTATGTACATATTATTGTTACTTTTTGCGTTTTCATTTCATATCTATACAGATAATATTGTTTTTTCTGATTTTTGCATTTCATTACATGTTATTGATCATCTCATTTTTTTTGAAGGAGTGTATTATTAATAATCATTTTGGGTTATTTTAGTTGCTTACTAATAACATTATTTGCTATTAAAAATCTGATGTAAGCTGTGTAAGAGTCACAGAATTTATTGTTTGCTTATTGGCAATGGCAAGAACTTGTAATACTCGTTTGAATTCAAGCAGCATCATTCTTGCTTCTTTGCTCGATAATTGAACTTGTGTATTTTATGTATATTCTTGTTTATGTTTTAGCTGCTATAGTTTTTCTACTGAAGTTTTTGTAAAATATAAGAATAAATATGTCCCAGTGTTTAATTTTAATACCTATTTGAAAGTTCCTGAACAAAGTGTTAATTTTGTTTAGTTGTGTGTTTGGTCTGTAATGTATCATGAATTAATTCTAGTGGTGATATGTTCAAGAGAGCTTTTCTTGTATTGGAGCATATTTTGGGTTAATAATAATATTATTGATTCTATTAGTTAATGAGTTTCAGATTTCTTTGGGTTTGTTTTATTGACTTTTTCCTAAATACTTTTTAATGAGCTTGTTTATGCTTTCGATTTATATTCAAATATACCTTGGGTTTTATAACTGTTATTTTAATAAAATATTTTGCTCTTGGGAACAGTTTGGCTTTTAATTCTAGAATAACCGAGCCTAACAGTTTAAACCATATTACAGCATTAAACATACTCCATTTTGTTTTGCTTCTCCTCAAATATGTATATATATATATATTGTTTTTTGACAGTTCTTCAATATTTATGTCTTATTTTGATAATTTGTGTAGCTATCAATTTATTTTTTCGTTTAATTTATTTTCTTTTAGAATTTTTTATAGTATGTAATATATAGTATTCTATAATATGTAATAATTTTCTTTAGTAATATTTTACGGTTATATTTAAATATAAATATTCCTTTTTCTTTTTTTCTCTTTGTTTATAATCTGTTTATTCTTATAATTAGGTTTATATCTTTTTACTCAGTGGTTCATTAATGATTTCTTATACGATATTTAATTTTTTAGTTATTGAAATTCCTTCATAACTTGTTTTTGATTTAAGTATTCGGGTATAATTACACACGAATATCAAATTATATATATAATATATAAATTATTATGTATTAAAGATATGAAACAAGATATATACATTTTGATTAACTTCGAGCTGTATACTGATTTGTATTTATGTATCTCTACTATTTAATTATGCTTCTAAGTCTGTGCGTGTTCATTTTTTTTGGTTTGAATATGCTTTTATGCATAGGTATAGGTATGCTTAAAGTGAAATTAAAGTTTCAAAATTGATTATTTTCCAGCGTGAATCTCTTAAATAAGCTAATTATTTTTCATTATAAATTTGAAATAAATCGAGATAAATTCTTTTACTAATATTTATTATTTTGGAAATCTTTCTGTAATGCTCTCTCTCTCTCTCTGTCTTGGACGTCTTATGATTATTGAAAAATATTTTTTCTTAAATATTTTTTTTTGCTATCTTGAAACCAAAATATACTATTTTTTAAAATTAAATTTCGTATTATTAATGATATTTTGATTAATCTTATAATATTATTTACATTTTACACCTGAAATGAACACAAAAATAAAATTATGATTTAATTAAAGCTTAAGCTTTAATGAAGAATATTAATGATAAATATGTATGAAATTTCAAAGCATTATTTCAGATATTATCTGATTTGGCTTTATTACTCAAAATTGCAACACAAAATTAATTACTATTTTTAATATACTATATCAAACATATATAAATTTTAAAATCAATTACTGTGAATATGCTTTTATTGAAATTATAAGGTTACGAGTATTTGGGAAATATACAACAGAAAAAAACTTAACAAAGTAATTTTTGTATAAAATAAAAAAAATTCACCAGTCAATCAGGTTTCACGACTTCACTATTCGTGTACTTTTTCTCAGAATTTTTGTTAATGCGATACATAGAGAAGCAATATTTTACAAAAAGTTTCGAATTTATCACAAAATTAAATTAGAAATTCTTTTATTTCTCAAGGTACATAACAAAAATGTTAAAAATGGAATAGTTAATTTTTCCTTAATTTCTCTAGGAAAAAATCTCTTTCTAATAAAAATTCAGCGACAAAAAATTGTTTATTGTACTTTACATAAAATATTCAGGCAATCAGCTTCTATTCAAACAGGAATGTAACATTTTATGAATAAAATCGAAGCTAAGTATTTAATTTATAATAAATAGAAACGCAATAATTTTGGGCTTCGAAAAAACGAGTAATCAGCGTGCAAATATAATTCTTAGAATTTTAAAAATAATTTTTTTTTTTTTGCTCTTGAAATAATTAATCAAGGGAAATTTTTTTTGAGCACAACAGGTTTATAACACTTATAACTATAGCACACTCCTATTCAATGAAATAAATTAAGTTCATAAATTCTAAAATATAAGCAATTATTTACCTTTTCAATTGATGGCTAAGACTGGATCGAAATTGAATTAATTTGACGTTAATAATGAAGAAACGAATTATTTTGTCAATTAAAACAATTCTCGAGCATTCTTCGAAAGCTGCAGAAGCAATTTATGAAGAATCGTTCGAGTCGTTAATTTAATCACATTCCACTAGCACCGCCCACAGGCTGATGTCATCGTTCGTTCGACCAATGGATAGAAGAGCGCCTCTATTACGCTTTCCTGGCGCGAAATGGCGAATGGCTAACAAACGAACAATTTCTTTTTTCGTAGTTTTGAAAGATTTACAATAGCAAATAATGTATCAAAATAAGATTGAAGTATTCTCCAATCTAACGGGTCTTTAATTTCAAAGATGTGTCCCGACAAACAACTTTTATGATTCTGAAAAAGTAAAAAGGATGTTGTACAAGATTTGGGATTAATTATTTAATGAAGTTTTATATTTTTAAAGTAAATATTTTGATAATTTGATTGATTATTTAAGTCGCTGAAAGAAGCAACACGGAGACTATTCTCTCCATCTTTATTCGTTTTATTTAATTATTGTACAATTTATAAACATAATATCAGACATTCTGAATCTAAGGAAGCATTGTTTAATATTTGTAGCAAAACGTTGGCATGTGTACAAACCGACTCCTTATGGAGTTCATATGGCAGTGCATTTGAGGAGATTTATAAATAAATATTAATTTCGAATAGTTTTGTTTAAGGCTGTTTAACGATCTATTTTTGTATAGTTTTTCGGAAGCTGAATGGCAACATTTTTTTAAACACTATCATAAAAAAATTAATAATATTAAAATGAAAAATATGGCGTGAATTGTTTTATTTCTTTATCTGGAATATTGTGCTTGGAAATAAATGTACCATTTTAATGGTATATCTATCTAAATTATTTTCAACAATTTACAGCAATGAATTGACATTTGATAAAGAATTGGATCTTGGAGAAATATTTATTCCAAATTGTATTTTATATTCAACAATATAGTTGCGTATAACATATTCTTTTAAAATTAAAGACCCTTGAAAGAAATGTAATATGTCCAGCAATTATTATGCTACAAACCTGAAATGATTCTGTCCTGCAATGTTACTCTTATAAAGAAGGGGATATATTTGCAGAGATTTCGTCGAATACAATTGAAAATATAAGCAATGTTCCTTAACCTGAGAGATGATTTTTGCAATCATTTTGGTGACTTGGTTAGAAAAGGAGACTTTGGTGAGAAAAAGATGTTTATTGATAGAGCTGGAATCATATCGATACCTTGATTAGGGCTAAAGTTATGTCTTTTTCTGGATTTTGCATATGACGTCACATCTGACCGGAACAGCAATAAATAAGGAGATATTCGGATCCTGAACGAGTCATTTGGGAATCTGCCCAGCTAATCTGCCGTGAAGCGGCCTGTGTCTAACGGGCCTGTCGGAAGCTGTTGCAGTCCGTGCGAAGTATTACTTGGAGATTTATCTGTTCTGCTAACTAGTAAGCTGGTGATCTGCACTTACTGAAAGTGATTTGACTGTCTTTATAAGTACTCTATTAGTTCCGGTTATGTCGCTAATCTGTACAAGTTCTGTTTTTCCTGATTTATGCTGTTAAGCTGTCCAAGTTTCAAAACCTGTGTACTTCCTGTCCAGAGTATTTGTTAATAAAGCGGTATTTACCATGTGTTATTATATATGATGGTATATATTATCCGTGGCATATATTATCCATGTTAGATTGAATTCACTCGTGCACCCATACGAGAGAGTTTCGTAACACACTATGATTAAAAAATACATTGCGGTTGAATAAATCTAAAAGCAAAGCTTAGGAATTTATCTCTTTGACATACTCCATATTTTCAAAAATCTAGGACTAGTTTTATAGTCTTTTTTCTTTTTCCATAACTGAACGCTTTCTATATTAACATATTTCTCCATACTTCTCATCAGAATTCGAGAATTCCCATACGAATATTCGAGAGAACGGGTAAAGCCCATAGTTACAGTACAAATAGTCGATGTTCATTAAAAGTGTTGATGTTATCTAAGTCCTTAGGAATCGTAATTACATAGGAGAGCATGGTCGAAAATGGATAGGCGACATTGTACGCGACCTCTTAAGCTCGACAGGTGTGAGTTCTTTATTGTGGGACGTTGAATGAGGGCCTACAACAATGAATCGTTTCAGGAAAGACGAATTGACCGACATTCTTTCCGTGAATAACATAAACCCCACATATGATGAATTCAATTTATCACCTTTTTAATTGTGGTACCTAGAATTTCTATTACATGCATAGAACTTGGAATCTGTTTGAATTATTAGTAATTAATTTTGAGTTTTAAATTTTAAATTTCTTTACCAGATTGTAGGACTGGAAGGCACCTCCGGAAATACATTCTTGCAAAGCTTATGGTTTTTATTATTATTCATTTATTATTATCAATGCGTTATTCCTTTCTCTTTTCTTTCAGTGAGTTTCTTAAAGTCGATCTCATCGTAATGTAAGTTGCAGGTTTTCGTCATTTAAGGACATCCTTGATTTATGTTCCATGAATTTCGTTTTCACTGGAAAAAAATTTGCCAACATAAGTTGATCCCAGAACTCATTCTTTTGTACCAGATGTCTTAAATTAAAATTAGTTTAAGAGTTAGGATTTAGAGATTTTTTCTGGAGTCGACTCGATATCCATGTAGAAGGTTGTTAAACACATTTCTATTAAATTATCGCGTTTGTTAATTTTTTGAATTGACTTTCATAAACAGTTGTAATTTTTCATATTTCTTTGGCATATTTGAAATGACTGTCACATTTCGAATTTTTAAATCTCGTCAATAATGGAAACTGTTGAACGTGTTTTTTTTTAATTTGCAATTAATAACAACAATATCTGCTGAAATGCTTTGATCTGATGGATTATTGAATTATGTTTTCATTGTAAAGATATATTTAACCGAATTTCTACTATTTCTATTAAAAAGCATAAATCTAACAACCACTCACCATAACTGAATTCTTGAACCGGATTTTTCTTCTCGTTCATAATCACATTAATTTCTTGCTATAACTGAGAAAATTATTGCTAGTAATTTTCATAACTTAACCTCCTGACATGACTAAATCACAAAAGTAGGCGTCACCATATATATATATATATATATATATATAAATGACCATTTGTATAAAACATGATTTATCGATTATACTTGAGATCACACATTTTTTCTTTATGAATTCAACGATGGATATAGCCTAAATCTTTACCTGTAATGTTGATTATAATTTTTATTAATAGTTTTGTACTACTCTTATCTTTACCAATATTAGCTGATGAGCCATCATTTGGTACTCCAGAAAAAGTTTTAAACGTAAATTGTTTTTGCATAAGCAACCTGAAAAATATATTCTTCTTTTGTAGAGCAATTCAAACTGAGCAGGTTTAATATTTACTTTTTCTTACTTGAAATGATTCAATTATTCCACAAAAGAATACTACAAGTTCAACTGTGCCCAAAATATCTGCATTTTTGCTAAATAACATAGAGGAATAGGATTTGAGACAAGTTTATTTGAAACGTAAATAATTCGACGGCATTCTGATTGTCTTGAGAAATTATTATCAAAAAATAGTTTGTTCTACTAGGCATAAGATCTTCTGTAGTAGCTTCTAAATATCTTTTTTACAAACTCTTAATTCGAATAATGGTTTCAGTTTTTAGAAATTAGAAATGAAATGGAATAATTTGCCTTCACAATATTAAATGATTGTTGTAAAAGTGAATTAAACATTATTTGTTGAGCTTTTATAACTGAATTAAATATTTTTCATTGATCTGAGATTTAAATTCCGTCGGCTACGATTTCTTTTTTTCTTATAATCGTTATGTTTTGTTTCATAATGTCTTTTCATGTTGTATTCTTCAAATACAGTAATGGTTTTTTCCTACATTTTAAACATATTTATTTGATTTTTTAAGTAATAAAATAGTACTTTCCCCTATTGTTCACTCTTTATTGTTTATTTTTATCAACAATTTTTCTTTCCTTTACTGAACATTAAAAGGTTTTTAAAGGAATTTCACTTTTAATTTTATTAACTGTTTATTAACTGCTTCTATTCAAATGGAATATAATTTTAAACACTATCTTGTAATCACAACTCAACCCTGGTGCTGAATTATTAGCGATCAAAAGACACCAAGCACTCAATCTGTCTGAATCTGTAGGCTACTGGGACGAATATGTTAGGCTATATATATATATATATATATATATATATATATGTATTGTGTATTGCCTATTTACTCATGAAGTGGCTAGCGAACTTTTTAAAATGAGCCTAACTTTGTAATGGTTTCTGAAAAAGAATACAGTAGAAAAACTGACCCGTTAGAGGAATCCATTTGCTGATATACTTCCATAGTAATGGGATATGATACAAACGACTCATGATGATATGCCCTTTGAAGTTTTTATGTATAATAGAAATTTAAATCTTTATTCATAAGACCCAGCTACGTGGGTGTGGGATAGCCATTACTCAAGCTCTGACCTGCAGGATCTTATCGATTAACATAGACATACAATGGAGTATTGTTACAAAATTTTCTCGTGTAAGTTTCCAAGTAAAATCAGTCCAACATGAAGGATAATAGAAAAGGACTTTCATACTCAAACACTCAGGACAAAACGATCAAAGGCATGTATATATATTAGTCACTCAAACAGAAAACTTAGCTCTTCTACGGATCAGCAACACAACAAGAGTAAATACAGCACTTGAGTAGATCAGCAGCTTAAACACATACAAAACAGCACTTGTAACAGCAGTCACAGCACGTTCAATAATGTTCAGTTCACCAGCTTATTATTTCGCACTACGGACAAATATCCAAAGTAATACTTCTTATGGACTCCGACAGCTTCCAGTACTCAAAACAGATTACGCGGCAGATTCAGGCAGATTCTCTCTGGGCCAGTTCCCAAACAATTTGATCAGGCTTATTACTTCTCCGTTTGAATGGCTGTTTCAAACAGGTATGACGTCACAGAGAAAATTCAGGAAAATTTCATAATTTTCAACGTAATCGCGATATCTCCAAGATTCCTGCATTGTTGAAAACATTCATTTTGTCTCCAAAGTCACAAAATTTCCAAAATGGTCACCAAATTCGTCAAGGTTAAGAGGTATTTGCTTCTGTTTTCCTTTGTATTCGACAAAATCTTTGTAAATGTCTCACCTCCTTTATAAGGGTAACGTTACAGGGAAACGACATTTCAAGTTCGAAACAGTAGAGAAAGGAGACATGTTGGATATTATGTACCGAAATTCCCTGCAAAGTTATACTCGAATCAGAATCAGAAAAGCAGAATTAGAAAAGCGCAACATTCATTTAGAGCGATACATAAATTCCAGATAGCTTCAAGAATAAGCATTAGACTCAAACGACATGTGTTTCAATGCAACAATACTAGCAGTCCTTCTTTATGGAAGTGACGTTTCGAAACTCAATATCAAGAACAGAAATGCCATTCAAAAGACGTGCCTAAAAGCATTAATTTATACTGGTCAGATAAAATTTCAAATTTTAAATTGTATAATAAAACATCTGTCAAATCTATTTCTGACCAAATTTTAAAAAAATTCTGGACATGTACTTGTCATCAAATAATAACACAAAAATTGCGCTGATGGGATCCTTGAAATGGGATCTTTGGAAAGAGAAAGAGAGGAAGACCAAGGACCACAGGGTGTTGTAGGGTAATAGATGAGAGGAATTCATTTGGATGACCGAGTCGGGGAAGTGCTCGGGAGGCAGCGTTAAACCATATCGAAAATTCGTGCAACTGTTATAGCCTCATGCACCTGCTTGGTTTGACAAAAACTGATTATGATGATGATTCCTAATGAAGTTCTCTAAAAGTTTGTAAGATTTCCTGGAACCTCAGTAAAAGTATGGATTGGTTTAAATACCTCAACCTTGCTTTGGATGGATTGATGTGAAATGAGCCCAAATTGCGTGATAATATTCTTATTTATGCATATTCAGATTTAAAAAAAGAAAATGCAAATATTTTTATTTTGCAAAATCAATCAACAGTTCTAAGTCTTCAGAAATGCAGGGCCTCATGCGCACGCACATTTCAATTCCCTCCCCCTCTTTCCAGTCCACCCCTAATTTACATAATCAAGCAAAATATCTTGTCCTATCTTTCTAACATGGTGACAAGAATTTTTGTCCAGCAGAATAATGCGAGTTTTATTTAATTGATTCAATCAAATTTTAAATTCAATATATTATTTATTGATTTTTCATTTTAAGAATATTTTTATTTCATTCTACCCAAAAAGTTCATTTTCGAATTTATTTTCTAAAGTTCAGATTTAATTTAATAATTGAAGCTACTTCTATTCAAATAAATTCGTAGTTGTTAAATTTTTAACAAAAAGTAATTCTTTTAAACACACAGAAAAATCCTGAAATTAAAAGGGATATTGTAGTAAGAAGCTATAATGCGAAGTAGTTTTGCAAAATTTATATGTTTAAGGAGCAGTAATTAGATTATATGTTTGGAGCACAAATAATTTTAGCATGAATCTTTTGTCCTTGAAATGCTTTTAAGATTTCTAGAAGGACTTTCAAGATGCTGCAATATCCTTTTACTTAAATGAAATACTTTTTCGCCCTTTCAGGATTTTTATTTTATGAAGGCGTAGAACTAAAATCTTGTTTAAAAGTCTGATTTAATGAGTTTTCAGATTTGTATATCATTTTTACTTCTGTCATTTCCTACTTACGCTTTCTTCTACAGTTTTTCCATTTTCATCAAGTTTTCTCATCCGTAAATAATTCATCCACTTCTAAAGCGGAAAATGCAAAGTTTATGTTGCACTTTTCCTGTTACAGTTTGTAGGGTTGTTGCCATTTTCTGCTCTATCGTATTAAAATAAGTAAAAGTGTTTGTGCGTGTAGTGCGTTTGTGTATTGGAAGAGTAGCGCAAAGACCCATAGAAAAGGAGGAATTAAAAGGCCCTGGCGCAAGAAATTTGGTACTCTGAAACTATAAGTAATAATGACCCTTGAAGCGAGCTTTTTGAAAAATTTTGGAAGATCTTTTTTAAATATAGCTACAAAATTTTAGTATATTTGGAGCACCGGAAAGTGTTTTATGTCATACATCAAGTATTCGTATGTACATATTAATCCGAGACTTGCAATGTTTTCTCTCCTTATCGTTGCATTTATACACACATGCGCTTCTAAATTAACTGGAACAAAAGCATCTCATATCATTAACAAGTGAGATGCGATTATGTAAACATAGCTGCCGATAAAGCTCTTTTAGGACACTGTATTTTGTACGAATTATAACAAGGAATAAATGTTACAGATGCTGCCGAAATTTAGCAGAAATATTTTGAGAATATGCAATTTCGGATAGAACATGCAGGATCCATTATGGGATAGCCAAATTTTCAAAATCTTCCAAGCGTAATTTAATTTTTGGAGATGAGCTTAATTTTTTTGTGATGATTCGCATATATTTCCAATTCTTCGTCGGTTATATCCAATTGTCGTAAATTTGAATAGTATTAAAAATCTTTTCATAACAACGAAACCCTAAACAAGTTTAATTTAACTTGAAAGTTAAAAATAATTGTGCGTGATTGAATCAATGTAATATCTTTTCCTTGGTAACGTGTTTGAATATCATTGAAAATTGCAAATACATCGGCCAAATAAAAAATATTGCTCTTATTTTTTTACAGTTTGTCACGTAAGGCTGGATTAATTTCTGTAACTGTTTCTGTAAATTCTGTAACTGTTTCAAACAATTAAACAAGTCTTTTTAAGCATGCACCTCTTAACAACCATCGAATTTTGGTAAGTAACAATGATTGCTTTGATAATTCATCATTTTCTTCACAAAGTTTATCAAACAGTCGTGATTTCAGAGGTTGTGCTCTAACTTGATTAATTGATTTTATACGCAACTGTAATGTATTATGAAGATCGTTACTGAGATATTTTGCTAATAGATGAGTTATACGTAAGACACAATGAATGGTACGTATACTTTAGATATTTTTCCTTAAGTAAAGTTGCAAAACCTCGGTAGCATCCTACCATAGCAGGAGCCCCTTCTGTAGTTGCTGCAGTTATATTATATATTGAAATTTCATACTTGTCAAGTATTCTTTTAAGAACTGATATATTGTTGTTTCTTTTATGTCAATTTGAACATATTCAGCAAATAAAATTTCATCATTAATCTGACATTTTATTTTTCTAAAATATCTTTCATAAACCATAAGAAGACAAGAACTTCCAAAAGTAGCTTCATCAAGTTGGATAGAAAACTTGCAATTTCTTAGATCCGAAACCAAAATATTTTCCTCGTCTTCGCTCATTTCATCGAAACGTCTTTTTCCTGAATTTGCACTCAGTGGCAGGTTTCTCAAAACAAGGCTTTTTTAATTACAGTTTAAATGACATCTTTAATAGCAGGTATAATTATATCTTCTACGTTTGAATAATGTTTTCTTTTTTTTGCGATATTGAGAGAAATATTGTAATAAAACACGTATTAACTTGTCTTCGAAATCAATTCCAGTTGAAGGCTTAGTAAATTGTTTTAAGGTCAGTCGTGTTGCTTATGTTTCTTTAAGTTTTTAAAATAATCCAAATTTTTATTCTTTTCATTCGAATGCATTATCTCAAGGTGATCTTTTAATTTGGCCGGTGTCATGGCATCTTTGCTAAAAATTTTCTTCCGAAGAATCACAATAATTTTCTTCGTTAATTGGTGAAGGTATAACACCAATTTTTAAATATTCCACTGGATTTTATTGGTATTGTTATTTAGAAGTCGAGGCTGTCATTGAGGTATCAGTAGTCTTGATAAAACAACTATTATACAGCTAAAAGAATTTGCTTCCATGAAAAAAAAAAAAAGAAACACAGGTTCAAAAGTGCTGCTAATTAAGAACAAGGCGTGCTTAGAAGTCACCACTCTCTAGAATCGCAGCCATTATGAAAAAGGAATGGGTAACGATACGATGAAGCGATGTAGACAGCTTGGGCCATCTTGTAGCAAAACGGAGCAAGAATCATTTCTCAAAAGTCTGTCAGTAAGTAAAACATCGCGAAATGTGCAAACTTTAAACGGTAAAAAAATAATTGTTTAAAAAATATACTAGAAAGAGAAATTAAATAAGGGATAATTTGTTTTATAAATACTTTACTTACTACATTATAATTACAAATGACATTCCAAACGAAAATCGTATATATTGCGTTGATGTCAATAAATTTGCGATGGAATAGCATTGATCTTCATTCAGCGAACCCTAATTGACTTCTTAGATCGGATCGAGTCCTAATTACATAATATCGATCCTCAAAGGTGAGGGTCGAAATCGACCACTTTGCTAACCCCTGGTCTATTGCATCTAGTTTTGTCGTCAAATTTGTCATAAAGGTAATCACTACCTGTTTCAGTATAATTACCTGGAGTACTTTCACTTTTCTGTAACACCTCATTTCTGTTGATAATAGTCGCTGTGCTGAAAAGACAATAAATTCCAATCTTCTAAGATAGTAATTTCTTTCGGAAAATCATCCCGATTCCTCAAGAGAAAATTTTAAGATAACTGTTTCACGTATTTAATTCATTTCGCTTTGATGACAGGATTAGGTGAATATGAAATATTGCATTTTAAAGGATGTTTTTTTATACATCAGGTCAGACTCTATATTTCAAGAGGAAATTATGAAAATTTGTACAAGCACTGTGATGTTTTGGTTGGTTTTATTAATTTCACACTAGAAGCAACACAAGGGCTATTACAAGCTCTATGTTAGCCACGATGAAGTATCTGAGACGCCTCTGGTTTCAGGATAATGAGTGATTTCATGCCAAGTTTAAACGATATCAGCAATATGGATAAAATGGATTTTGAAGAAAATGTACCCCACCCCCCGAAAAAGAAACTCCTCATTTTTAGAAAAATGCAAAAGCAGATATTTTTCTCCATAGAGTGGCAGGAGTATCTACAGTTTTAAAGAATATTAGAATGTTCCATTTATAAAAAATTTCACATCTACAGAATCAGAGAAGAGACCTTTATTTTCAATAGCAAAAAAAGAAAAAAAAAATATTTTAGTGTCTCGGTTACCTCGTCGAATTATTCATTCAGTGTTTTCAGTGTTTATCCTCCTAGCTGCTTAAAGTATCAAATATTGGAGGAATGATCGCATTATTCTTCAAGGTGTTTTACGAAATTGCTTTGTGTTCCTTTTTTTTTTTTTTTTTACTGTTTATATTGTTTTTGTGTCATCGTGTTTCATTTTATTCGATTTTTTTTTCTCGTATCCTTCTCATCTATTTTTTCTTCACCTGCTTTAACTTTTTAGTCATTGTGAGTGATTAATGTTTTGTGATGGTTAAGTAACTTTTAATGGTTCAGAATTTTTTAAGCCGATGATGGATGAAAATAAAGAAGATGCAATCTTTCCATTCGGAAACTTTCAAACTGTGATTAATGAAAACATCGATATCGTATGAAGAGGAAAAAGAAGAAAAAAAAAACCCATTTGTTTCCTAAATTTAATACTGAAAACCATTTAAAAATGGCACAAAAGTAATTTTTTTTTAAAAAAAAAATGCATTTATTCGGCCATTTCAAAAACATAAAATTCTTCAAGCTAACTATTTTACTTATTATACATCACTTTTTAAAAATTTATAATGTTTAATCCTTGTTTCTTATATCATATAATAATTTGCTTGAAATTAATTATTAATATTTACTTAATATGGTGTAAATTGTGTCAATTTAGATTAAAATAGCTTTCTAATACTTTGAAACTTCTCATAAAACTAACCTCATAACAATCATCTGAGTCTTAAAAGGGATGGATGGCATAAAGTTAGGAGTGTGGTTCAAAATAGGGTGTTAAGAATGGGAAAAGGGAGTGGGGTAACTCTCACTATAGTATTGTGCATTTAAATTACCCCCTTTTTCTAACAAATACATCAGTATGATGGCCTTCACCTACCAAAAAATCATTTTTGATTGCTGCTTGTTTTTCGGTGCATAATAATGATTTCGGTGTATATCAAATCTCATCGACTGTATTAACTAGACGCAAAATGACGATGATATCTTTTTGCAGTAATCAAAACTAACCTATTAATGAGTGCCAAATTTGTTTTCGTGCCGTTCAACAGATGGCAGCATACAATGCTAACAAAATTTGCCTTAGCAACGGAAATATCGTCGTAAAATAGTAAATTTCGTATCACACTAGTAGATTATATCATAATTAATTTTGTAAGTTAAGCAATAGTTATTGAAGGGAGTGAATGACAATTTTACTTGAGTTAAAAATGCGGTCTTAGTAAAAAAAAAAGTTATTTTTTCAAATGTTGCGTTTTCATAAGTATATTTTTAGCAAACCGAGAATATAATAATTATATTTCTTTTCTTCGGATTTTATACGAATTTCAAAAGTTCCATGATTGACGTTTTCGTTAATTTTTTTTTCTTTCAGCACTAAAAAGTTAAGTACAAATAAATCATCCAATATTAATAATTGTAATCTGTTATACCTTTAATTTACACACACACATATATACGAGCTCGTATATATATAATAAAGGCGTCAAATGATTTGCTTTTTGCTTCATGAAATGATTACAACAATTTTCTCGGAGCAGTACAATTTCTAAACAACCATTGCATTTGTTGAATCAACATTTTGTGATGAGATCTATCTTATGACGTCATAATTCTTATGCTTCTTATTTTTGATTTTCTTTATTTTCTTATTATTCATGACTTCCTGCGAACTGTGGATGCTGATATTTTGATTTTGACCCACAGTCAGTCTATTAGGTGATGATTGGCCACATCGTTGGTCTGTAAGGTGATTTTTGATGCGATAAAAATACGTACGGGTCTTATAAAACTTTATTAATAAAAGATATGGATGCCTCGAATTGATTGCCACTATTCCGCAACCTGCGTTATTATATTTTCGATTAAAATTCAACAGAGGCACTTCGTTGAGAAAATATTATAAAGTATTTTAGAGATACAATTCGATTATTTATATTCTGCTCGCTTTAATAAATTTCGGAATATAAGCAAAACAGCAAATTTCCTTTAAGCTAATTTTAAATGAGTATTTTTACTTATAAGAAGTTAATTTAAGAGCTCAAGTAAAAGATAATATATATTATTAATAGAAAGGAAAATGCAGTTTGAGAAATGATGCTGAAATCATAGGCGAAATATTCAAAAGTATAAACATTAAGTTAGATGTGATATTTTGAATAAAGTAAAATATTTTAAAATTTTGCCTTTATGTATTATTAAATTATTATTTATGTAATCATGCATAGTATTAATTTTTTAAATTCTAAATTTTCTTTTTTATGAATACAAACTGTTCTATCAATTATTTTAATATTAGTAAAATTTAAAAAAAAAGTGAATCAATTTTTTTAAAAAAAATTATTTAAGGTAACTGAGACGCAAGAATGGTCCAAGATCTGCAATTTTTGATTTTGATGTTAAAAAATAGAGGGTACTTTTTCTTGTGGATGTACAATTTATAGGAATTTGATGCACTGAATGTTCCCAAAGTGATTTTTTAAATTGTAAACAAACGTGCCACGCCAAAGTGAAAAATTTTTTGTATTTGCGTTTTTTCAAAAAATGTGATCTTTTAGAATAGTGGTTCACTTTCCTGAAACTCTACTCTATCCATAAGCGCTAAAATCTTTCAGCGCGTAAAATGAGGCATGAGCAATTATGAGCAATGAGCAATTATGAGCAACGAGCAATTATGAGCAATTAATCAATGAGCATAAATGGTTTGTAATAAACTCTCATGAATTTTTGGTGTGGCACAATATTTGTATTAAAAATTATGGGAAATTTGAATCTCAAAAATTAAAAATAATTAATTTTATCTAATTAATTTAATCTTGTAGTTACATCTGATGTTCAGAATTATTTGTTTATAAGTTCTATGGAACTTTGTAAAGTTATAAAAGTTGCCTATTTTATGCCAGATATACTGAAGATAAATACATGACTAATAAATACAAATGCAGCTTATTGTTTACAACTCGCTGATATACATAGATATCGTTTTGTATAGAGAAGTAAATTCACATTAAATTCAGAATTGCAATTGGTTCAAATCTATAATCACAACTTTTTACAGGAATTATATAGGTTTGAACACGCTACAAACAAATATTATACATATTTCAACACCACCTAAAGCTAGGAGAACATAATCTCCTACTGGCGATCGTTTTTTGGCATATTGGCATTTTTGGGGAAAATGGATTCACAAATAATGAAGAACGAGTGGCAACAGCTATTTATACATATAAATGTATGATTATTAACATAAACTCAAATCTCAATCTTAAAATATCAAATTCAACCTAAATTTGGTTTGGTTTAAAAAACGCCACATTAGAAGGCTATTGGTGACGGACCTCGTAATTTTGAACCTCGGTCAAGTGACAAGGACGACACCTGAGCTGGAGCCTCCCTCTTTTAACTTCCACACCACATTCCCGGGATGACTTTGGGTGCCGACAGATTTTACGTGCATCAACCCCGACTACGTGGCAGGTCTTTTGTGGTGTCAAGAACCGAACCTGGGACTCGAAGAAAACCGATGCTTTTTTCTCTAGGCTACCACGGTCACAATCTCAACCTAAAATAGATATTTCAATGTTAAAATTTACATGATTTCTATTGCATTTAATCTTAAAGAGGTAAGATTATTTAAACTTGGCATGAAGTAAACAAATTTTTCCTTGTCATATTGATTGATTGATTGTTTATTAACAACATTCTAAGATGCGAAATGAGGGCTATTCACAGAATGCCCAAGAGGACCTATCTCACCTAAAGGGGCTTAAAGCTGCAAACCAGCCTCCAGGGAGACAATCACCCATGGACTTGCCATTTACTGGCAAAGAAAAACTTTCAACAATAAAGGGTAATATATATAGCAATACATGTTGGAATAAATAACATAATAAATAATACGTAATTGTGAAATTCAAATGTAAATAAAAGCTCACAATGTGTTTACAAAGTATGAAAATACGTGACTGGAATGAAAGAAAGTAATGATTCAATTTTCTTTCAGAAGTAAGATGTTTAACAGGAAAAGAAAAATTGGCTAAATGGGTCAACACAAAAAGCGTCCGCAAAGTCGTTGATTAAAAATGAAGTATTAGACAAATATAAATACATATATGCAAGGTACACAATACTTTCTACTTTTGTTCACGCTAATGACGACGATCATCGTAATTTTGAACCTCGGTCGAGTGACATGGACGACACCAGAGCTGGCGTCTCCCTCATCCAATTTCCACATCGCATCACGGGAGAACATGGGACCTCAACTAAATTTTAATATAAATATCAACAATACAAGAAATACAAGATATACTTTTTCTAGCAATTTTATTTATTTATTTATTTTTTGGCGAATTGATAAAATTATTTTGCTTTCTACTTTCTTCCGTTCGCGAATCTCTTAAGCGAATGGCTGAAAAAAATCACTCTCTATGCATCGCTGAACAAACTATTTTGTGTTACATGCAGCTGAATTTTATTATATATGTAGCATCGGTGGTTCAGTGGTAGAATGCTCGCCTGCCACGCGGGCGGCCCGGGTTCGATTCCCGGCCGATGCATTGTATTTTTTGCTAGTTTTTTCTGATAACAAGCAATCCGTAATGTTCAAAGGATGTGGCTTTACAATACACAGTCGTCATTGCAACTGAAAGAGATTGGTATCATCCTTGAAAGCAGAGAGAGTGCTCTATGTAATTTCAATATTTGCATATAATTAAATACTCTCATTTAATACTTTTATAACTTGCATAATTTTTTTTTATTTTGCTATTAAAATCAGAAAAAGCTTTGCATGTTCCATAGAATGTATTACTTTTGAGAATATGATAAACAGAACGCTAGAAAAAATTGAATTTTATAAATTATTTCGTTAACAAACGTCACACGCCGTAGAGAAAAATATTTGTTCATGCATTTTTCTGAAAAGGTAGTTTTTTTTTGGATTTTGGCACACTTTCCTCAAATTCTTTTTTATCTGTGCTGATATATTCTTCATTCTAAAATAACTATATTCTTCATTCTAAAATAACTGTATTCTTCATTCTAAAATAACTGTATTCGGAGGCATCTCAGTTACCCTAAATGAAAAAATGTGAATCCTAAATGAAAAAATGTGAATCATGAAAAAA
>BMAW01125188.1:386883-433737 GCA_019974015.1 Nephila pilipes | reverse complement strand
ATGAAAAAATGTGAATCCTAAATGAAAAAATGTGAATCATGAAAAAATGTGAATCCTAAATGAAAAAATGTTTCATTCCTGATGCCGCTTAAAACCTGATGTGCTGCGGGGCTGATGTAAGTTAGTTCCGTGCAGGTTGCAAGTCCTCAAGATCAGGTGGGGGGGAGTTTGGAGAGAGCGGTACCAGCTAAGGCGTTACCCTCGTCCTTTATACGAGATTTTACCTCTTGTTGCTTCCGAGTCGACATTAATAAATATTTAAATCAAAGTCTTAAAAGGGGGAAATAAGCTGATAGAGGTTTCGTGTATTTTGTGTATCTTGAGTCGATTAACGTTATATTTTACTGGATTTAATTGTATTCAAAAGGTAAATTATAGGATGAGCTTAAAATAATGTAGAAAAATTAGCGAGGGAAAAGAGATTGTACAACAATTTAATTGCTTGCTGAAAGCGTAATAGAGAATGAAACCACTTTGCTTACTTAAGGAAATGAATTTTAAAAGCAAATAAAAAAATTTCCATAAAAAAAGTGTTTCCAAGTATTTTTGCTTCATCATTTCCACTGTAAATAATTATCATATAATTTAGATAGCTGGCGGTTCCTTCCACTTCGGAATTTTTTTGAAACAATGGGCATAATACATTCTATTGATTGGGTGTAAGTTAAAGCTAAATCTTCCCCGACTAAAGAAGCCCCAGCAAGAGGAGCCCATCTCTATTTCTGTAGCCTTTGGGCCTGGGATGTTAATTATAAGCTAATGTCTAGGCAGAATGGCTAGAACAGCGCTCTTTCTAACAGTTGAATGACGAAGACATCATCTGGAAGAATCATGACCCGTGTGGTTCGAGCCAAACGCAGAAATACACAAAAGAAATGTCCAAGGATTTTTTCACGACAACAAGGATTTTTCTAACAAGGAGTTTTTTTCACATTTTGTCACTTGTATTTATGTAACAGCTAGATGGATTTTCCTAGATGAATCATAAAGTAATTTATCCAATTATTTTTAATAAATTGCTTTGACAAATGTGTTGTCAAGGTAATTGAAAACTGTGTTTAATTGACATCATATACAGTTGCAAGATTACTAAATATTGGGGAGCAAGTTTTATGCAATTCCATTTTATTTTCCAATACTAATATATGTTAATAGTTTATGAAACGCGTATAGCATGAAAATAATTAATACCTTTCTACGAATAAACATATCTCACGTAACATCTCAATTTGGAACGATCAACGAGTGAATAATTACATCCCATCAAAAGCAGGAACACTTGCCATTTACTCACGTAATAACGCGAAACAAAAAGAAAAAAGCCTAAGAAAAGAACATACTGTCGTTAATAATCGCCTCCTTGAAGTCATTTCTTTTTCACTCCGATATCATTTTTATGACCAGGTGCATAAGATCACGAGACGAGTTCTTTTTATGAGATGTTCGATGAAAGGTGTTCTGGCGGGAAATGTATTTATTGTCTGATAAGGGTCACGTGAGTCAAATGCTTTCATGCAAAGTAACGGATGAAAGCAATAAAGATTATAAATGAGCTAAGTACCAAGAGAAAGGATACAAGAAACCTCAATAAAATACCTGAAGTGTGAAAATAAGTACCTTTTATGAGAAATTTACATTCTGCGCACGTTTAAATCGATGGTTGTATGGTAATATAATACGTAAGGTGTGAATGACTTAACATTGAACGATTTTAAGTGAATAGTTTTTTATTGCATTTTTCAAGTAAAAGTAAGTTTACATGCTCTACATATCGGGAAGTTTTAAGCATTTTAGCGTATTTTATACGAGAAATCCTTAATTTCTCATCTCTACGTTCATGTAGAGGTATATTCTTATGAAGATATCTCTGCAAATAGACATTTGAGTCTCTTTTAAATTATGTTGAAATGAAAGAGGTGTATTTCAACAAAAGTAACTATTTCATAATTCTTAGAAGAAAATCTTAAAGGGAGGGCGAGCATAAAATTTTTAAAAAATACTTTTTTGCACGAAAAATAAAATTGACATAAGATCTTTTGTTATTTATAGGAAAACAATACTTATATTGTATGCATAGAACTGATCAATAAAAGAACACATATATCAAATAGAATTTGCTTGCAGTAATAGTTTTTTGAAGTATTAGGTACGTATATATATATGATGGTTTTTAAATAGTATGAAAGAGAAAACCAAATATATATTTCTTACATAATTTACATTCTGTGTATATTTTGTTTTATATATGATATTAACTTTATTATCTGGCTGTTATTATATATTATCCAGCTTTTATTTTTTTCGCATTTCATGCAAAAGCGGCAAAAAAATTTGATAAGTATGGATGATACTCATATCTAAACTTGGAAACAATGTTATTATTTCTATCAACTAGAAATTTCGATAAACCTTATAGGCTTGAATAAAATTAGTTCGAATTAACACTTCTTTTTGATTAAAACTGTATTTAATGCAATGATAAATGGAAATGTTTCCTAGAACATTTAAAAATGTTGAAAACCTTAAAAGTAGTGATATTTTATCTTTTACAACTCATCTTTAATCAAGAACTTGCGCAACTGCACAAGTAAACAGACTAATTAGCCTAATTACACAATAAAAGATGTCAGTATTGAACATTTCTGTCGAAGATTGTAAGCAAAGTATTAAATTTTCCAAGTAATTTTAAATCAGAGTTTCATATTAAAACACTCATTAATTATCGAACTTAATTGAAATTAGCTACAGGCGAAAAAGTTTTGGAATATTTACGCGTATTTCGTAAAACATTATTTCTATACGAAAGAGATGTGTTAAACAATTAACCATCGTAAATTTAAGGCTATTTTCGTCTAACGTCAAAGAGCTTCAACCAAATTTGAAACTGTTTTTCAGACAGAAAATATTTCAATTTTTAAATAAATTAACGATGTTATAGCAAATGTGAAGAATAAAAATTACATTAAATAAAGTTCAAGAAATTATTCGCAATAAATTAATTCGTTACACTGAACTGATACGCATCAACTAGATTCGGGTATCAAGTTTATTCTTTATTCCCCCCCCCCAAAAAAAAATTGCAAATTCGTTTCCAGATCGCAATCTAAATCATGAAGTATTTTTTATTTTAATTAGACAACTAACGCCATAAGGTATGATAAATAAATTTCACCAAAAACATTTTCAATTAAAATCTCCAACACATGTATATTTTACTATACAATACTCTGTCAGTAATTTCGCAAATATAGGAACAGAGCACCGCAAGATTTTTGAAAATGCAGGATTACTGGAAAACCACTAATAATTGCTCATTTAAACAGAAAATTCTGAGTGTTATTATATAAAATTGGATATAGTACTTGCAATTATAAATAAAATTGTCAAACCCACAAAATTAAACCTACAAAAAATTTATTGTTTTGTATTGATATCCTACATTATTCATTGAATTAGAAGGCATAAAATAATTTTCAATGCTTCTTGCCTGCTGATGTAAAAACACAGCGTTACTGGCATGCACGAAAATTGAAGTGGTGGAATATAGGCGGGTTACTGTACATAATTCATCGTTGAAATCTAGAAACATTCCATAAATGCACATTTTTTATTTTTTTAAAACGTAAAGGAGGAAATCCATTTACTCTTCTAATATACACTGATGCTCAAAATTAAGAGAATTTGTATATTTGTCGAATTTCATGAAAAGAATTGAGCGAACTGTAAAAATGCCGTTTCGAAGCAAAGATGCAAATTTTGCACTTCGAATAAGGAAGCGTACACACGAGTGAGGAGGAACTAGTCGAAAAACAAGATTTATAAGCACACGTGTCATAATCCGCATTTCATTCGCTAGCATATTTCGCCGAATTTCTTGGTTTTTTTTTTTTTTTTTGCAGCAAACACTTAAATTAAAATTCAAACAGTAAAACTGAGTAACCACCAACGTTAATATTGAATGTTTACGAAACATTCAAATCCAAAATAAATAAATAATATTTATTAAAATTGTTGGCCCATTTTTTTGTTCTGAATTTTTAAAAGATGCTTCTCTACTACAATTTTGTTTACTTCCGCATTGTCAGATTTCTTATTTTTTCTCTTTTGTGACGAAAGTTACAGTCTTCACTTTACTATCAGGGGATTTATTTCCATTCGCCACCCTCCCTATCACCCACTCTGACTTCAGACATTCCTTTCGTTTATTTTGTATCTTGTTTTTGTAATTTAAACGCTTCTTTACTGGGATAGCAATTCTGTTTTACGTCGCCTCGTTTTTAAAACTCTTAGTTTTAAACCTTTTGTAAAATTCTCCTTGGTCGCTTTGACTTTTGTTATGTTTTTTACATTAATTGCTTCATTATGTTTCTTCTAAGGATAGCGAGGGATTTCGTTTCATTCGTTTTGACTTGGATGTCTGCATGTTTATTTTTGGATGCTTTTTAAAGTTTCTCCTCATGTATCTCTGTTATTGATTAATTTCTATCAGTTAAAGTTTTGTGAAACGTTCTTACTCTACCCATGAAATTCTTTTTTGTTCATCTTTAGATGCGCAAGCACTGTTCGATTTATTTCGTACTTTTTTTTTTTTTTTTTTTTTTCTAATTTCTTTAATTTGGAGTATAAGTTTGATATTGCAAACTCCTTGGTATGTTTTCACCAGGATATATAAAATAGAAAAAAAATATTAAGGTTTTCTCTTAACAGGAAGTCCGGACGTCATCCGGAAAAAAAATTAACCTTTCAGCGGGAGCGCGTATTTGAGAGATACACTATATATCAATTTCGTTTTATATGTTAATAATAGATAGTACTACGAGCACCTTACCTTGGCTATTCTTTCCGATCCTTTTGACCTACTTTCAGTCATTGCTTGGATTTCGAGAAGTTAATAGGACTCTGAAAATATGCTTTTTGTATTTTAGTGATGCGCGCGACCATTCAGGAAAGTTTTTGTTATTTCTGATCTTCTTTGTAGTTTTAAATGTATTTATTGTTTTAGATATGAATATTATGATTTGTTGTAATTTTTGTGTTTAATAGCTTTTAGGATTGGAACAGCGACACTGTATTTGTCACATACGTGCGATTGTCCATGATACCTAATTTATATCCGCTCTTTTTTTTAGTTATGGCGGGTAAAAACTAAATATTCAACATGAAGAATCCTAATGGCCTTGAGACTATATGAAATATGCTTTTATGCGACATTTCTGATGACGAGGACATAGTCTTAGATGAAAGTTATTCAGATGAAGAAGAGCACATTTCAGAAAGAGAAGATGACTCATAATCAGACTGAGTGCAGCAAGCAATTCAGAAGATGAAGATAATGACGATAGGTATACAGATGCCTAAATAGCCCTCCTTAGGAAAAACAGAAATATCACCGAGTCATAGAAATGCCAGAAAAATCCATCCAAGAAAACTAAAAAAGCACCTCGCAAAATATGTATCCATGTTGCTGCAGTAATCGGTCGAGTCAAAGATTTAACAGATATTTTGGATATATGTAAATGTCTTATTACTGATCGCATAACCGAAAGTATAGTTGAAGAGACTGATAAGTATATTTGTTCCGTGAAGCCTAATTACTCTTGTTCAAGGGAATGAAAGTGATACAGAGATACGGATGGAGCAGAAGTAGAAGCTCTTTTGGGCTTGCTTTATTTGGCTGGTTTTAACCATGGAAATAGGAGTTAACCTTGGATAATTGTGGAGAACATACTGAGTGTAATGAAATGACCATGAAACTGGTTTTTCTTCCCTTTAATCTAAATTGAGTTCATTTTTTTTTAAATTTCATATTAACTTAAAGTTTTTATGTGAGAAATGTAAATACTTCAATTGAAATATCACCAATTTCATTTATTGTATTTTCATACAAATTCAATAACATTTGATCATTTTATAGCGCTTACATGTTTTATTTTTACATAGTTTCCTGTTATTCTTAAATAATTATCCTTTAATTAAAATGTACTTATTAATCCTTAACTAGTTTCAATCAAATTTTACAATTAACATTCTTAAATACAGTAGCGAATCTAAGAAATACGCGCGACCTTTCACGCTAGTATAGATGGCGCTCTCGCTGGAAGGTTAATTTGAATCTTATAGAAAGGAAACCTTAGTAGAATCACGAATTAAGTAGAGTCGTGAGTTAACGTGATCCAACTATACATTGCTGTTTAGTAAAACATATATTTGTTACAATCAAAATAAAGATGTCACTTCTTCTACATATTTGATATAACTTTCCAAACAAAGCTGAAGCTAAATTTTATACAGTTTGACCGCACAGAAATTTTCCTCAACATTGTAGATGCTAGGGTAAATAAAAACAGCGTCGATTAAGAACCGCATTATTCAATGACCAACTGCATTTACCAAGAGTTCAATGAACTTTAGAACTTTTCCGCTCCAGAATCACTATGCAGATATCATTAATTATTTGCCTAATATGGTCATTATAATCAGTAAAGTACCTGCGTTCGGACAAAGCGAACTTAAACTTATGTTCAACTGCAGCCATGTCGATCCATACATCTATTTACTTGTATCGACCCCAATTAGATTTTCATACTGGCTCGAGTATGCTGGTACACGAATTAAATCCATTATACATAATTATCATTAGATTATAAGTCTCCTGACTGAATGAAATGGCATGTACTTCTGGATTTGTACCGCAGTTAAGGCTATCTTCTGCCAGTCATTTTGAATTCGTGACCTTAATCCTATGGAATAGCTGTTTTCCTTCATAAGTATAGACTATTGTATAAATCTGAATGAAATAAAGAGCATAAGAAAAAATAAAATTTATAAAGGCTTAACATTAAAAATGTCCCTCTGATTTTTTTTTTTTTGAAAATATTTTTAAATGTTTTTAAAGATTGAAATTGTACAATTATATATATTATAAAAGAGTCATATGGAGATGTTTTTCTTCAGAAATCGTTCTTATTTTTATTCTTTCGTAAGCATTTTATTCACTCCAATATATATAATAATCCAGGATTGAGAAGGAAAATTGCTGTCTCATAGGATTATAATCACGAACTCAAAATGGCTAGATAACACGCCCCTTAACTGTAGTTAAAATTATCATTTAATTTTTTTCGAATAACCATAATCAATTTCACAGAAAATTTTCAATTTTTTTTCCAAATGCAATTTATTTCATTAAAATAAATATTGTAGTTTCAACTTGAGAAGGTACTTACAACTCCACATTAAAAACGATTTCAAAATAGTTGGCAGACGGGAGCCATAACAATTTTTATCACAATCGAGAATTCAAGATAGGAACCAGGTAGACGTTTCTAACTAACATACATTTTGTATTTCTAATTGAAATGTTAATTCTTTGAGAGTTCCTAGAATTACTCTAACACATCTAGATTTTATATTCCAATAAATACATAAAGTAAAAAATAAGGAAGGCTTCCTATGTGTTCATATTTTTCATATTCTTTAAAGTATATTATGACTGTGAGTATTTATATGATTTGAGAGTGGATGTTCATATCTCTAAAAATATTTGAATAATATTTATTAAAATGGGATGTGTGAAAAATGTAATCAAAACAAAACTTACAATTTTTTTTTTAATTCCTTCATATGCATTTAATTAACTTAAAAATAAGTATAATAGTCTCAATTGAAAATGAAAGTAAAAAAAATGTTGTTTTATTAATTCCTCGTTGGGGTGAATTAATGCTGCAAAAGTCGCATCAAATCTCTCAGACACATGTTTTTATTTTAACACTTCTGATTAACTTGCAATGTGTAACTGTTTGTGTGTGTATCAATTTGTGCATCAATTTAGCACAAACTGTTTCATAATTTTTCACCCACTTCTCAATAAGCTAGAAGCTTGAAATTTTGTACAAATGACCGTTTGGATGACAATACAGAATTTAATTATAAAACTGCAAATAATAATTTAAAAAAAATTAAAAAATTTAAAATTATGTTACAATTATTTGAAAATATAGATAAAAAAGTACCAGGAAATATATATGTATAGTTAAAAAAACAACACACTTTTATGTGGCAGAAGAATAAGAAAAGAAGTAAAAAGTTTTGAAAAAAATGTTCTTATGTCAGAATGAAATGAAATAAAATGAAAATGTATTGAAAATGACAGTTTATCATCTCCATAAATAAGAAAAAGAAGTGAAATTGTTTCAATCCATTTGAAAATTTGTGACATGAGGAAGATATTTTTATGATAAAAAATATTTTATATATTAATTATATTTAAAAATAATACACACACACACACACACACACACACACACATATATATATATATATATATATATATATATATATATATATGCGCGTGTGTGTGTATTCTCAATTTTCTAACAGATTATCTTCATTCTAAGGCTACAGCAGGCTTCCTTCGTGACTAATTCCTTTCCATTCCTTATGTTTGGAATGTTATGGGAATATGAAATGGGAGGTTCCAGCTCAGATGTCATTCTTGTCATCTTACCAAGGTTTAAAATAACGAAATGCTTCACCAATAGTCTTCGTGTTGCTTCTAAGTGCAACTTTATTAAACAATCAGTCAAAAAATATATTTCTCATGCTATTTTAAAATACATATAATGCCATCTGCTAATCAAATTTTCAAGTTTCACTCACAAAATCTAAGTTAATTACATCAAATATTAAAAAATCTATCGCGTATCTAACAGATCCAAGGCGATCACTAATGTACCTCTTGGCGACACGGCCATTGCAACGTGAAAAATTGCTGTAAATGGAAGTCTTAATAGTATTTCACACAACTTTAACAGTATTTCTTACCATTGCATTTGCTAATTTACATTAAAATTTTCCCAAGAAAAATTGAAAAATAAAAGAAAATATATGCCTGTCAAATATATTCCCTATTCATTTAATGCATTTGAAGCATTACAAAAAAAAAACATATTATTCATTGACATGATTATAAGAAATTTCTATCGTCAGATAAAAAAGTATACAGTACTTTTTACTATTTTAGATTGATAGTTTACTTATTAAAGTGGCATCGACAGCTCAGTTGTCATCCCATTCACCAATCGTAATTATGACAGGTTTTATTAAAATTTTACTGAGAAACAGTACAAAGGCTAAAGGTGATGGATCTCGCAATTTTGAGCCTCTGTCGAGAGAGAGGTGGATGAATCCTCAGTCGGCATTTCTTTCTCTCCAAATTTCCATAACACGCCATAGCGAGGACTTAGGACATCGACCAGTTTTAGTATGTATCAATCCTGTATTTCGATGGGTCTTTAGAGACAACAGTGTATGAACCCGCGACTGGACGATAACAATGCCGATCGCAAGCCTACGACCATAAACACCAAGCTACCAAGGTCCATTCTCCAAAACTCCATAGTATACGAATGAGAAGACATTGAGCACCGCGTATCAGTCTTTTTAATCGTCGTGTCTTTAGCGGCAAGTGGGTAAAGGAAAGTTGGGGTTTATAGCGCACGATCTAAATTTGGCTATGCTACATGATACATATACCTATGCCACATCATACATATTTATGTATGGTCACAGTAATGACCTAAATGAAAGAAATATTGAAATAAAAGAAAAAAAATCTAAAATAGAGTCGGTTCATTATGATATCTAAGGGGTGTGACCCCCGTGGTTACCAAAAACAATAAGCCCCATAGGAAAGGAAAAGATCATTAGGATACTTCGGGGCCATGATTCCCCCATTTTCTCAAAGAAGGCAAGCCTATAAGGGGATGTTTTTAGTAGTCTCAAGAGTCGACCCTACGAGCTCGGGATCACTCGGCTACCGTGAACACAAGCTTTATAAGATAAGCATCATATATACAAATTCCAAGGTGATAAATAAATAGTATGCACAATTAAATAATTGTATGCATATCATACATTAATTATTTTTTCTTGTAACAACAAGCTAAACTTATAAATTTTCTTAGTCAAAATGACTTTAAATTGTTTTAATTTACTAAAATAGAAATGCATTCCTAATTGGACAGTGATGTAATAAGATTTTTTTTTTATGAAAATTGCTGAAAAGTGTGAACAGTCATTAGTCAAATAAAATTCGAAAAAAATGTTCCTAAAAAAGTCTAGAATGGATTCAAGCTGATTTATGTGATAACAGAGATAAGAAAAAAGAAATGATTCCAATAACAAACTAGCTATTTTTCTCAAAAAAAAAAAAAAAAAAAAAAAAAAAGAGTAACAATCTCTAGTTTTTTCAGTTCTACAATATTTTACTTTAAATTTCATTACGTTGACCAGGATATATACAGAGCAAAAAGCTGACAAGATTTACGAATATCTAGTAATAACGAATTGTTTTTTTAACATCGTACTTAATAGTAATAAGAGATTTGGTGGCGACGAATCTTGTGATTTTGAACCTCAGTCAAATGACGAGGATGACACCTGGGCTAGAAACTCTTTCTCTCTCTCTCTCTCTCTGAACTTCTACACCGCGCACACTGGAGGAACTGGAGCCTCGACACATGTAACATGCAAGAATTCCACTATACGATGAACCTCGAGTTGTATCAGGACTCACACCAACCCACGACTCGAAGAAAGAACACCAGTTGTGTGCTTGCGAGCATGACCACATGGTTATTATGGCCACAGTAATATTAGATTAACATAAATTTAGATATTTTTGGATTTTATAAGCAAAAAAATGTGAACTATAATTATTTGTAAAAATATGTTTTAATCCTTTAAATGGTAAGCAAATTGCATGAAAAAATTGCCCATAACTTTCATTTGTCTCAGTCAATTCTTTACAATGAGTAAACTGTATTTAATAATTTAAAAGGAGGAAAAATTCATTCATTTCAAAACTTTTTTTTTCCAAATGTGTTATGACAAACTATACTAAATGATTACATATAGACAATGTTTAAACACCTAATGGAATATTCATAGTTGTCGAGTAAACAGACAGATATATATACTAAGAAAAATACTAAGCTTTTGATGCTCGATTCTGCTAACAAAAAAAATTTTTTTTTAGGTTGAAAGAAACGAAAATTGTGTACTTATTACTAGCAACTAATCGGAACTTTCGCATTTTCTGACGGCAACTTTTGAACGGTTCGCTGATGCTGAACGTTTCTTTCTTTTTAATAAAATGTTGAAGCTTTGGAAGTGAATAATTTATCAACGTCAAAAACGTCAACACGAAAACATTCAAAATTGGGTTATTGTCTAGTGAGAAACAACACAAAAAGGGGAAACTGTTGATTGCTTTAAAGTTTTAACTAGTTCGGAAAATAATTTATTTAAACAAAATGCAAGTAAACACGAAATGGTAGATTATAACCATTTTAGGCGTGGTGGGCGCTAATTTCCCTCTTTTTTTTATGTAGTTATAATAAAAATAATTAAATCTGTTTGATTGGCTTGTGATTCAATTGCGCTATAGGTGCTTATAAGTAATGTGTTCTAATGTAATCTCGACCCATCATTCATCGGAACTACTGCACGTTTAATCTGTCGAGGCTCCAAATCCTTCTGTTGTCGTGGTGTGGAAGTTTGGAAAATGAAATGCCTGCTCAAGTGTCCTCCTCGTTACTTGACCAATGTTTAGAGGTTAATCGCCAATAGCCCTAACTTTGCTTCTTGGGGAGACGTTAATAAATAATCAATCAATAGAAAATGCACGAAGTTCGGTGCGCCAGATGACACCTGAGTGAGCACACCCCACTCACTAAACTTTTATACCACGTTTTACGTGAGGTTCACGAGCACAACAGATTTAATCTGCATCATCCCCACTACACGTCGAGTTCTTAATATAATCTGTATTCGAATCCCAAGACTCGATTGTAACAACTCAGACTACAAGTTCGTGGTCATGACGACGAGATTGCTGATGCCTCCCAAATAATAAGAAAGATAACAGAGCTGATATTCATTTTCTAACTTTTTTTGGAGGAACCCTTTTGTACCACGGGGTTAGTACTCATTTTTGTTGTTTGCGAAACCATTTTGCTTCAATACCTTTTGTAAGAAAGCAGGTTTGCTGATATAAATTTATTAATACAACCAAAGGTACAGTTCAAACAATTTCACAATCGGTTCGCCTCTCCAATGATTCAGAATAAACGATATAATAACAGCAGTTATTGTTTCTAATTGTTAATATTTTTAAGAAGATTGTTGAAAGTGATACAAAAAAAAAGAGACAATTTTAAAACATAAATTAAAAAATTACTATATAACTGAAATAAATATGCATTCCAAAATACCAATCTCTCTGTTTCTATTTCATGAAAAAATTTATTTAAAAAATATAATGTTATTAAACAATACAAACAGAAGAAAGTAAGAAAAATTGCTCTAACTAAACATGACTTGTGTTGGTTTCTGTTATATTTTAGTAATAATACACGAATACAAGTTGAGAACACAAATAAAACTATTTTTCACTAATCAAAGATGTTAAGTCTGTCATACGTTGTGAATTTTGAAGTAAATGCATTTGATATGTGTTGAATCATGTATTTTTTGTTTCTTTTTTTATTTTCATTTTAGTAAGTAAAAATTATGTACGCATCATCCAGATTTAGAATATAAAGAATCACAGAAACTTCGCAGGGTAACATAATGAGCAATGTCATCTTACCTAAGAAAGTTATTAATATCTCTATTCGTTTGATTTTACTATTAATTTTTATTTTAGAATACATTATTCTTTTATAGCGTAGAATAAATTGTTACTATGACATCTTATATTCGAGTGAGGTTATTAATACCTTTGTGTTCATTTGATTTTACTACTCATTTTTGGGTAAGAATTTTCCTCTTTTATGTATAAAGTTATAGTTTTCTTCATAAAAAAATTGTTTAGTTAGTTAAATTAATATTTTTATAGCATCAGTTATCGTATAAAACATTCCAGTATAATTTTACAGGTACATTACGTTACAATGTAAAAACAATTGCTACATTTATACATTAAATGATATATTATCATTAAAAGTTATAGTTATTCAAATGGAAAATGAGATAAAAATTTTCTGAACAAAGTAATATAATCAGAAAATACAAAAGTTCTTAAGATAATCTAATTTGTAACATATATAGAGACGTCCATGTTCTTAAAAAACGTTCTAAGTCTTCATGAGTTCTTCAAACATGGAATAAAATAGATCTATTTAAATTAATTTTTATAAGGAATTCTATTTTACCTTATTGTATGTGTTCCGATATTTCTCTCTTGAATAACTAAATAAGGAATATATTAACTAAATAAGTCGAAGAATGTATGTTTCATTGATAATAAATTCATTTCCGGAAACAATGAGTTCGAATTAAAAAAAGAGCAATAAATTCAATTAACTGATTATCTTGAATGATGTGTTTGAGGAATTCGTTTAATAGTGGGTTATCACATTGCGCTACATTTAAAAAAAACTTTAAGGATAACTTTAAAAAGATAAAATGAAGAAATTTCTTAATTTTTTTAGGTGTTGTTTTAGCAGCCTTTCCTCTTTTACAATAAGAGAATGCAAATGTTCTCAGCGATTTTCGTAATTGAAACGGTTCATGGCCTCCAGTTTCTCAATAAGTAATTAAATAAAAGAAATTGGAATACGAAAGTATAAGAATATTCTAGGAACTGTGAAAGAACAGAATAGAATAATAAATGTGCAATTTGTATTCTATGTAAGAATTATTTCAATTTTTGCAGACATATTGCCCATTCTTTCATTTGTTTCACTATTCATACAATACTGTACTTTTTTTGCCTTTTGAAATTTATTCCTTAATCAAGTTTTAAATGCAGAACAATTCAGAGTGCACAATGTTTTGCGATATATTGTTGAATGTGTTACAGAATTCAAAAACTTAAAGTTCAGTAATGAACTGAACAATGGTTTTCAACTATATATTTATAATTAAAACTAGTAAACAATACTATTATTATCAAGTTAATAAAAACGCTTTTTGTAAATGTGTATCAAAATACACTAAAAGAAAAAAAAACATTAAAACAAATATATTAGTCTGTATGATAAAGGCGACCAAAAAGTCTAAAAGGGAAACAAAATCTTTATAAACTGCTGTAAATGTAATATTAAACAAAACATACATAATACACTTGTACGTAATCAAATAATCTATTAACAAATGTAAAAATTTAATTAAATTCAATGTGTATTGGAGCAAAAAATTTTAAAAATTGTAATACAAAAATTGTCATTACAGACAAAAGTACCATTGGACCTTCAGAATGGCCTTTTATTAATTAAGTTACCTGAGACATCTTCCCCGAGGAAAATGAGCTTATCTAATACCAAATGTAAATATACCCATGTTTATATATATATATATATATATATATATAAACATGGACAAAAAAAATTAGCTCACCAAGAAGGAGTCGTCAAAAGGAAACGAAATTTTACATACGTAATGACTACTTTGATATAAATAAATGATTAGAAAATCAAAGATAAATGATCATTTATTTCAGACAAAAAGACAAAAGAATAGAGGTTTTAATATCCTGTTAAACCCTCTGTAGCGCGAATGCACGATGCGATACGATCGAGCATTGAGGCATACAAGTCATGTACGACGTCTTGAGACATTTCGTTCTATATTTGCTGTTACCTTGCCTCTAGTTCGTTCAAACTCGAGGGATGCCCAACTCGACGTCCCAAATCATCCCAGATATGCTCGATTGGAGACAAATCTGGGGATCGGGCAGGCCAAGGAAGAGTAGTAACAGTGCGGAGAAAGTCTTGTGACACCCTTACCATGGGAGGCCGAGCATTGTCTTGTTGAAAAATGGCTCCTGGGATCCGTTGCATGAGTGGCAACACATGTGGTTAGAGGATGTCATGGACATACCTCTGTGCTGTCATAGTGCCACGGATCAATACTGGGGGTGACCGTGTATTGTAGGCAAAGGCACCCCATACCATCACACCAGCTGTGGGAGAGGTGTGTCGCTGTAAAGCAAAGGCAGAATTGAGGCATTCACCACGGGGTCTCCACACACGAACACGATTGTCATCACTGCTGAGATTGAATCTAGATTCGTCGCTATAGACGACCTGGTTCCATTCCGCTGCAGTCCAGATTCCTCGTGCGCAGCACCACTCCAAACAGAGGCGTCAATGGGTGGGGGTCAAGGGCAGCACACGTAATGGGCGCCGCGATCCCAAATGTCCTTCAGCCAGGCGCCTTCGTATGGTTCGAGAAGACACAGGGGGTCCTAGTGAAGGTACTACCAATGCCTGGATGGCGGACGATGAAGCAGTTGGCTGTACGCGTGCATTTCCTTCGATGTGGCGGTCTTCTCGACTACTGATCTGTCGAGGGCGTCCTAAGCCTGGTCTTCGTGTAAATGACATCTATCTCGGATCCACTGGTCCCAACACCTCCTCACAACACAATCAGAACGGCCTAATTGACGAGCTACTCGCCTAGCGGACCACCCAGCTACCATCATGCCGATGATTCTCCCCCTCTCAAACTGCCACAGCTGCTCATATTGTCTTCGAAAACGGCGTGATAGCATGTTTACCTTAGCTCTTCCTTTGTAAACGATTCAGCCCACTCAAACAAGCTTTGGTTACCTGTTTTATACTCCACGGAGAACGACATTAAACGCCCTCTACCGACTATACGTAATACACAATCACGCTGCATTTCTAATCATTTACATATCTCCCCGACATGTACATTCATGCCAAGTTTCGTTACGATCCTGCTATTATTTCTTGGTGCGCTAATTTTTTTGTCCATGAGTGTATATATATATATATATATATATATATATATATATATATATAATTAAAATCACAATAGAAGAAACATTTTAACACACCCACATATATATATACACTTTGGTAGGTTAAGAAAATCATATTTATACGAATAAATGATAATGTATAAACATCGGCAGTTACATTTACATTTGTACGTGGTGTACTTATACTCGCATTTAGAAACATTTTGAATAACATCAAAAGCATTTAAAACGTAAATCATAAACTATACATGAATGGAATCTGCGAAGCACTCTCCATTTTTTTAAAAAAATTGATCTATGAAGGACAATACCGATCTTATCCAGCTGCGTTGATGATTTTTACATTATAATGGGTGTCTTCTTGCTTTTGACAGTGGCTGAGGTAGCCTAGTGGTCATGGTTTTGGATTCGTGGCCCTGCTGTTTTCGTTCATTCACAGGTTCGAATCTAGGCCGACAAAGATCCGCCGTCTGATACACGTTAAATCTGTCTGGGACCAAAGTCCTCCCATTAGCGAGGTGTGGAAGTTAGGAGAGGGGGTGCCAGAATTAATATTCCTTAAAAAGAACTAGTTATATTTTAAAAGAAATTTTAAGACTTAGTTAATTGTAAAAATTAGAATATTTATATCATGTTGAAAATCGAATGCTTTTTTTTTCTTTTTATGGTCTCTTTTTTCAGTTAGTCAATATCATATTTTCAATAGTTTCCGAACTCGTTGAAAAGTTCATAAGACAGTGTGCTACATATCTCATTCCACTAAGCGACCAACGCCTTATACGAAAAGATATAAAGTTTTCTTCTCAAATTTCTCATTGCACAGAGTAAATTTTTGACGCGTAAATTTTGACACGAGGAACACCCTCATTATCTGTCAAGGGTGTAATTAATCGCTTATTAATCTCACACTTAAAAGGAATACGAAGTTTGTTGCCGGTGGCCCTCGTAATTTTGAGCCATGGTCAAGCGACGAGGACACTGAGCTTGCACACAAAAATTTTCGTTAAAACCAAATTGAATTGAGCGAAGAATACTGATTTGTTGAATACTGAAATATAATCTATCGATAAGAGCACGGATCAACAATTTTCCCTGAGGTTGGCCACAAACAAATTGGTCTATGTTATGGCGGATTCTTACAAGGTTTAAGGAGGAGTTTCATTTTAGTATTTTTAAAATTATTTTGAAAAAATTGCATACAGAAATTGATAAAAAGATTGATTACTGATTGATTGATAATTAGATAAATTATGTTTTTAAATTCCATAGTCCAAAAAGTGAAGGCTTAGAACCTTCCCATTTCTGAGATTTTTGAAAACCAAAAATACCTCTTTGGTGGAAACTTCCAGGGGAGGTGAAGATTCTCCAAAATTTGAATTAAAAGTTTCATGGGATTTTGGGGAAAGGGAACTTATTAAAATTCATATTTTTGTTCGGGGGAGTTTTCAGAAGAAATAGGAATTATGATCTCAAGGGCCCGAGAGTTCAAAAACTTACCAAAAGTAACCCTGAATTTCAAGCTAAAGTTTTCATTTTTGGTGATACAGAAGTATTCCCATGCTTCATGTTTAACCTCAATAATTTTCCTTTTATATAAAATCTTTCTTTTTTTTATATTGTAATTGTAGTTTATCAATTTCTCCAGGCGTAAAAATGTTTTTAACTTAATATATTATTTTATTTTTAAGAGCATTTAGATAATTTATAAAACTTCTTAAGTCATTGTTCCACCTGGATAAAATTGAAATAGAAAGAACACGTCCTTTGCGAGAAGTTTTAAAAGCGGATGGCCGGACGGTTGAAATCAATAAAGTAGCAAAATCCTTCAGCTGACCAGAATTCCGAATTAATTCAACTATTTGAATAAGTTTGGGATTGCATTTTTCAAAATTTATTGATACAGTATTTAATTTTGAAATAAAATTAGGAAGTATTTAAATCACATCGCATATTCACACTCATAAACTGGAGTCGTTCAGAGATGACCTGTCCAAAACCTTTCATTATTCCACTAAATATAGGATGCTATTAGAAATAAAAGAAATATCTGTGTTGCCCTTATTTAAATGAGCCACAAAAGAAGGACCCAATTTTTGTAGATTTAAGAAGTTTAAAGTATGTTGTAAGACGAAATCGACCAGAAAATCTCCCCAGGTATCAATAAAGTCATGACCCCGATGGGAGACCTCGGATTGAAGTCCCTCGTAAGGAGACAACTATGATTCAAAATTTTATACAGAGAAAGATCCTTTAATATTATATCAAATTTATCTTGAGGAGGGAAACATAAATTCATCAGTGAAATAGAATGTTTTTTTTTAATTTTAGTACATAAAGCCCCTATTGAATGACCATTTTTATTGAAGAATTCTGGGTAAATAAATTTATTAAAACAAGCGATGAGAATTAATGGGAAATATTAAATTAAGCCAGGGGGAGAATTAAAGGAATGTTAAAATTACAGCAAGAATCTTGGATAAGCGGAAAATCGGACCCGAGCTCCAAAGCGACCTCAAAAGTCTGGAGGCGCTCAACTCGCGAGTGATTTGTATTCAGTTGCAAAATATCGATCAGATCAGAGCCAGCGGTACCCAAAGAAGCAAAGGAATTAAAGACCGAAGTCAGAGTGGGAGCAAACAAGGTAGGGCTGGCCATCTAGGGGATGCTATGCACCGGAGCCTCGCGATTGCGGGACCCCAACAGGATCAAGAACTAAAATAATGTACTCTTGCACATGAAAACTTGACAATATTCCTATCGTTGTCAGTGTGATTTAAAGTTCATTTTATCGTAAACATTATAACTGTATGTAGGTCTCTGAATTTCGACAATCTTCAAACTAATTCTTGATGATGCTAATGTTAAGTTTTTGTTATTTGATTCGGAGAACTTTTGAGTATCCTTACCTAAGCTGAGCTTTTTAGTCAAACATGTGGGCAGAACGCTTAAGTGCACTTGCTGTATTAAGCATCGGAAATGAAATTGCAAAACATTGTAATTTTTTGAATTAATCAATGTATTAGCAAAAACAAAATCGCACATTAAGTCATCCCCCGTTAGTAATATATGTTCGTGTCTGTAATTTTTTTTTTTTTACTTTGCAAAAAATTTAGTGCCCCAAATGCTTTCTTGCACCTGGATCCCTTTATAGAAAAGGCCGGCCGACCCTGAAATAAGGAACTATTACGGACCAAATTCTTATTATTAAAATTAAAAGATTTGATTCTTCATTATGTGATAAATCTTGTACCAACACCCATAATTAGGATCATGATTAGTGCCCAACTGCTTGTTATTTGCAAAGCAGTTCATGCACCTGACTATACATACAGTTCTATGGATGAGGTTTCATTGATCCACATCGGTATCAAATAGGATCTTATACACAGTGCTTTTCTGTGCCCAAATCACGCATATTTCATACACTGCATAACATTGATAGTGTAATTATGACTCGTTCAAAATGAAGGTATAGACGTGATAACGTTTTATATTTGTAGTAAAATTTAGGGTCATCTGTTGTTACCCAATGAATGCCCATGAAACAAATCTTTAAACTGTCATTGTTGAATATTTGATTCTTTTGAATTAAAGCCTCTTTTAGAGAGTCGGAGTTATATGATGCATCAACGCCCAACAATAAAAAATGTGGATATCTAGCCGTAGGCCTTGTATCATTTTTCGGAGTAATCAATCTTCCGGAGTTCCCTTTCTAGAAACTGCTCTCCATTCTCATCGACCAGATTGTTATCCAAGCCTCCAAAATGATCATGGAATTACTTTAAAAAAGAGAAACAGCTTTGTTTGAAACACGATTTTGGACCAAAAAAAAAGCTGAAAATACTTACCTGGAGTTAAATTTAAAAATGCTTAGCGAAAGTATTTTTATTTATTAAATGCAAGAACGAAATGGCACATTTAATTTAGTTTTTACACCATTAAATGTTGAATACACGCTTTTTTTTGAAGGAAAAAAAGTAATTATTTCGAAAATATATAGAATTTTTCAACTTAACGGGATAAATGTTTTTAGGTTCATTTCGATTAATTTTAAGCTACTCCGTAACTTATAAAAAGGAGGTAAGGAAATAGTATAAGTACTTCTTGATTTAATAAAATTGGGGAGAGATTGTTTCTAAGTTCTGGCTTCTTCTATAAGAGAAATAATGGTGGTGTTTTCCCTGGTGGCCGAAATCATGGGCGAAAACAAATATTTGCTTGTGGGACATAGGGTATACCTTTCAACCGTCAGAACTGGTGGGAGAAGTTTAGCGATCGTGAAAGCTTAGAGCGGGGTATGGAAGCTTAGAGAGGAAGATGCCAGCTCAGGTGTCACCCTTGGCACTTGATCACGGTTCAAAATTATAAGGTCAGTCGCCAATATCCTTCGTGTTGCTTTTAAGTTGAGAGACGTTAATAAGCAATCACAATCACATCAAGTTTCAGCTTGTAACTTTTTCTCTTCTCTGATATTCAGTTTAGTATTGTTGCATGATTAATTATTTTTGTGGGTATAGAGCAACACAGGTTATTATCCTTTGTGTATTCTGTTTTCTTTAAACAAAGTAGCATATTTTTATTAATTTTCCCATGATCAGTTGTTTATTAACGTCACACTTAGAAGTGGCTCTATAATCTTTGGTAATGGAACTTGTAATTTTGAACTTCGGTTAATTGACCTGGACAATATCTAAATAACCCTCAGCCCTCACTTCTTAAAAATTCTATGCCTTGCAAACGTGAGGTATCTAAGTTCCATCAGATTTAATCTTCACCAGAACCGCTATAAGACAGATCATTAGTTGCATTGAGATTGTCGAGGTGCAAAGAACACACGTTGATGAGGCGTGGATGCGGAGAGTGAGATTACAGCTCGACTGTCGATCTTATCATCTGTCCATTGTTGAAAATACTAAGCTTATTTTGCAGCGGTTAGTGAAAATTCATGTTGAGCAAAAACATGCAAACGGAAAATGTTTAACAAACGATTTAATTGTTGTGGTATCCCAGTGAATTTCAATCGATTTACCTCACACAAATAAACTTAAAATCTTTTGATTTCGTTTTAAACTATTTACGCGCAAACATTTTTAAACTTCGGATTTCTTATAAAACCTCACAACCAAATCTCGGATTCTAGCACTAGCATCTGCTTCAGAACCTTACTCTGGGTTAACAGCTTTTGTTGCTCATTATCCAATAAAAATCATTAACATCCTTAATCGACCGCGTTCCTCCCTCTTCTCCTGTACTATCCACTTTCTCCCCACTTCACCTCACTTCCTCTAGGGGTAAGAGTTGAGTGGAGGTTGGCTGCATGACAATATTCAAAACGAGAAATTGAGCGGAATCCTGTTTACTAATCAGAACATCTTTTCATTTCAATCACGATACCTAACTTAGCGTCAGCAAACGAAAATATAAATGCATCGGCCGGGAATCGCACCCGGGCCGCCCGCGTGGCAGGCGAGCATTCTACCACTGAACCACCGATGCTTCGCAAGCATATAATGCTTGTTCTATTTATATTAATCTTATTTATTCATCTGTAACGCAAAATTGTTTGTTCAGCAATGCATAGAAAGTGATTTTACTAGTCATAATATTAAGGAATTCGCTCGATCGTAAGATTTTAGAAACAAAAATAATTTTGTCAGTTCACCAAGAAACGCATCGCTGAAAAAACTATTTTTAAAATTTCATCGAATATTAATATTTAAACTTTGCTGATTTGCTAAAAAATATAAATAAGAATTTTTCCTGATTTATTGTGTTGAATGGACTTGAGAAAAATTGTAACATTAATAATTAAAACAATGAGTTTTTGATGTTTTTGTTAATTCAACTAAAGTATCCTAAGAGAGCACTGAATTGATTCGAGGAAAGTATAATAAGTTCTTAAAATTAGCTAAAATAATCAGAACAAATTGAATACTATTATTTATTCATGAATAACAAACAATACATAATATTAAAAAATAGTAAAGTAAATAAAACGACTGAGTAGTAGTATCTATTGTATACGTTATTATACCTATTTTGCAAACTTTATTTATAGGGAAGAAGCCTTAATTTCATGCACACCCATATATATATATATATATATATATATATATATAAACTTACAATCATCATTTTTAAATGTACTTAAAACAGTTAAACAGTTCTTATTGTGAAAACAGGGCATATGGATTGTTCTTATGATAGTCAGTGTCTAAGATTATATCTGTAACAACCTCAAATGTAATGATATTTGCTTATATTATTAAGAAGTTTCCAACTAAAACATTATGTAGGGATAAAGCTCTGTAATCCATTTGTCTTCGCGTACCTATCGAAAGGTTAAAATATATTGTTGAGAGAGGTTATATTGAAAAGTAAAACGTGTTCAAGTCCACAGCCTAGTGGTCATGGTTGAGAACTCGCGGCCTGCATTGCTTCCGTCGAATCGTGGATCCTAGCACTGATGCTATTAAGAAAACATCCAATAGAGGAACTAATGCACGTTAAATATGCCGAGATTCCAAGTCCTCGCATTGGCGTAGTGTGGAAGGAGTTACCAGCTCATATTCCGTCTTCGTCACTTGACCAAGGTTCAAAATTACGAGGTCCATCTCCAATAGCCATCGTGTTGCTTCTCAGTGCAGCGTTAATAAACAGCCCCAATCACATCTAGTTTCAACTTGTATCATTTTTATTTCTCTGATATTCAGTTTTGTGATCAGTAGAACGATTTATTGTTTTCATGGGATATAAAATAACACATGTCGCCAATAGCCATCGTATTGCTTCTCAGTGGGGCGTTAATAAACAATCAGTAAAAAACAACGGTCATAACGTATTTTTTAATTCGTTGTAATTTCGTTCACAATTCTTATTCTACCAGAAAGAGTAACATATATCTTTTACACTTTTGTTTCCACGTCTCTTAAATACTCTGATAATTGAATGAAACAGCGAGCAGTCCTTTCACTCTACCACGCCCCTTTCCTCTCTTTCCAAAGATGAAGGATCGCTTTAAAATACACCCCTTTCAATCTGAGGGAGAGGGGGGACTGCCAATAAAACCTAATATCAATGACAACCATCGGAATAATTCTCAGGTCGATTTGACTCTTGTGCAAATGTGTGGAATGTAATGGTTACGATAATGAAAAGCAATAGTACACCACAAAGAGAATAAGTTTTCAGTTATAGCACGCGTTACTAAATCAATGCAATAAATAAAATTGTTACGTCTATGGAGGCATTACATTTCAATCATGACTCGGAAATAGCCAACAATAGAAACAATTTCTTCGGATCTTGCCAATCTTAGGGGCGGAGGAAAAGAATAATAGGTAGATAGACGGTCGAAGATGAGCAAATTACAGAGTTCCTATCCTAAGGGCAGGAAATACCTTCTCATCACAGAAATATTAATGAGTTACTAATTATTAAAACCATTGTTGAGCAACGAGATTCGGTAAATATGCCTCGAAAAACGCCGCGGATCTCGTAGGGAAATAAGTGTAGGGATGCGTAGTAGATGTCGCGCATCACGCCTATCCCGCGTAGCTAGCAGAAGGCGTCTTTCTGCTTGGCGTCTGATAGTGTATTGAATGTACGAGAGAGAGGTGAAAAAGAGATGGTGTTAAAAATCAGTATTTTGGCCGGAAATCGAGTCCACATCATCAATGTGCCTAACGCTCCTTCTATCACTGAATCACCGATTACTCGGAGAATGGAACAAATACTGACTTTAAAAGCAGTTATTTTGTTGCATTGGGGATAGATGTGAATCTTATATTACCTGATCAATCAATAAAAGTGGATAAAATTTTAATAACAATTAATATAACAGGCATAGATATCTACAAATATAACTACCGAAACATTTAAATTTAAAATAGCATTTTTATATTAGTATTCAATAAATATTGTATTTATTTATTGTTTATTGAATATCTGGGGAATGGTGGTATATAGAGCTTTCCTTTTAAAATCAAAGCCTGAACAAACGTAAAAAAAATAGCCATTATTAAAATGCATAACGGGCTCTATTGTATTTCATCTCTCCCAACGGATGAGGCATGACTTATGTAGATTAGATAAGATTTAAACTGTGTAGTGAACAGGATTGAGAAATTGCATATAAATAGCGATTAATTTAGAACTGAAAAAGGTTGGTTGGTGGTAGAGATAATTTATCAGTTTGAAATATCGGTATCATACTAACGCTGAGTAAGAAGATTTCAGAAAGAATATAGAGAATATCTACAAAGAATCAGTGAATCGAATCCTTATGTAATATTCTGTTAAGGACTTGAAACCGAATGGTTCTTTACATATAAGTTATAAGTTATTACTCGTATATTAAGTATTCTATTCAGAAGTAGGTTGGAAGGAAATCCACAGGCGTGATTAAATATTATATTATGTTTTAATTGAATACTGACTGATTAGAATTCTTCAATGATTAGCAATTGATTAGAATTCTTTAGTGATTTAGAGACGTATTTCCTTCATCATTTAACTCTACATCCGCCTTAAAGTCTAATTAAATAGTCAATGAGTTCAAGTCTCCAACTGCAGGTATATAAGCGAAGGACAAAACAGTTTATTATTTATCAATGAATATAGAAGATCACTCTCTCTCAAATCCCTGTAAACTCAGTTAACACTAATTTGTGTTCAAATAATAACGTCTTAGCTTATCAAATCACTCATTCAGATTCAAACACTTCTGGACTATAGCAGATTCGACTCCTATTATTCTGAAACGGAGTTTCTTCCTACTTCTATCAATATAAATGATTAATCACGATTATTCTCTCTCTTGTTCAACAAAAATCTGCTTGTCATTATCCTTTTAGCTCCCTTTTTTTCCTTTCAAATCTATTTGGCTTATATATCACTATCCTTAATTCAATTCAATACACTTCTTAACCTCATCTAATTCATCTAATCACGTTTCATTTGGTTGCAAAGGAGTTTTAATTTTATGCAATTCAAATTACAAAAAAATCACCGAGGTTTGTGAAGAGAAAATTGCAAATAGCCCAACATTACAATTATGGCGATTATAGTGACTATATAAATAAATAATGACAACAGAAAAATGTAATACCGGACATTGCAAATATTAAAATTACGAAAAAATGTTAATTTATAATCAATACAATAGCTATAAAAATATAATAGTATTTATTGATAAATATATAATAAACATAATTACTCAATATAGTAATTAAATAAAATATAATCTATCATACTCTAAGTAAGTATATAAAGTATTAATTAGAAAAAGAATTACGTAAAGCATTATGTTATTAGACGATATAAATATATAAAATATGATAGTAAATATATATATTATGCATAAAATACAAAATTATTTTTCAAATGCAATACTCATGTAAGAAACGAACAATAGCCTTTAAAAATAAAACTTTTCACATGAAAATAATAATTATAAAAAATAGTAATTTAAAATTTAAAATACAACAGTTGAATATGAGAAAAATCACGTTAAATAATACTTGTTAATCAAAATACTTGAATAAAACAAGAAAATAATTATATTTAATAATAATTGTAAAAGAATAATGTTTTAAAATTTCGGTGTCAGGTTAAAAGAAAAACGAAACATTTTTTTTTTTCACACTACATTTATTCAAACTTCACATAAATATATCTTCAAGTATTTCTCATCATAACAATAAGTTAGACATTTTATTTACAAAACACTTAGAAATAAATTCCACGATTCAACTTTTGAGCAAATTGATGTCCGAAAAATATATTTCAAATACAGCTTATACTGAATATATTATTATTAGTAATACCTTAGGTACTTGAAGAAATTTGTTTTCTTTGTTTTCTATTTCGTCTTAGAATGATACTAATTGTTTGCTGTCATGTTGAATATTAAGACATAAAAAAGAAAAACTTCAAACAGTAATGTTTTTCCAAAAATAGTTATTTCTCTATTTAATGAGGACTCTGAATATCGAACAATTTAATGAATTAGTAACACAAATTATTGCAAAATAACAATCACGGAGAAGAGAACTCGAAAGACGGAGAAAAAGTTATACCAAAATTTTCACGACGGTGATGCTTTTGAACAGTTAATGCTTTGAATATATTGTTGAAACAAGAGAAAAAACAGAAGCATCCCAGTGCATTCAGTAAATGATTCTTCATGCACATGTTTTATTAAATTTTAAAATCATTTATTATGTTTTATAATAACTAAAACAAAACAAAGGAATTTTTTGCATTAAATCTTCTAAGAAAATTTTAAACCAATCACAGATTTCCAATAAAAACACCCTAATGAATACCAGTATTCATAATGATATTCAAATATATTCAGAATTCAGAAAACAGGAAATAACATTTCTTTTTGTATAAATAATAAATGGAACTGTTTTAGTTGTATCAAACCTCCGCAGAAAATGTATAATTCTTTGATACTCCTTACCTGAATTGTATCCCGTTTCTAATTTGTATGAACAAATCTTGAATGGAAATAAATTAATGAAGAAACCAATACTTATTTAATTGTTTGGCTGTTTCAATCTTATATATTAAATAAATATATTTAATTTCCACTAACATGGAGACAACAAAACACACACACCTGGTTACTGGGGGTGTAGGGAGGGAAATTATGGGTGAAAGTAAAAATAATTAATTAAAATTTATTTATTTGATTGTTTTGATCATATTAAACATGCGTATTGAATTTTCTGTCAATGTAGATTCGGAACCCTTACATGTTTACAGGAAGGAAATAAACCTAGGAGAAATATAAAATTAATACATATGCCAAAATTCATGTATTTGGATTGCTTTGATCTTATTTATTAAATAAATATGCTTAATTTCCAACCAATGAGGTATAAATATAAGTCAAAATTTGCTTATTTCTTTCTTTCGATCATGTGTATGAAATAAATATGTTTTATTTTCTGTCAATGCAGCAACAACAAAAATATTCTAATGTGGTTATATGAGGAAGGGAGCAAACAACGAAACCTGCTTAGAGGATACAAGGGGGGGGAGAATCCTCAAATTTCTTTTACTAGTTGTAGCAAAAAAAAGAAAAAAAGAGAAAAACTTTCTCCTTTACTCGACTTGTTCCAGCATGTTAATAAATGTGTACGTAAATTGTAGCATTATGCTAATTCTAACAAGAAATTTATTTTTCGCAATATTAATATTTCTAATTTTTTCTTTAAAAAAACTTCGAATCACCGAATTTTACATTCTTTTCTTATTGTGAGTTTTTAACTATAATAACAAAGTTCTATCTCCACATTTTTTAAAAAAAAAGGAAAGTGAAACTAACGTTCACACGTATAACAATTAAACAGATATTGCTACGAATATTACTAAGAGTTCTCTTTCCAAATATGATGCCAAAATCTCAATTTTAAAGTTTTAAGATTTGATCTTAAATTATTTTATTTGTTGCATGTCTTTCGGAAACAAACTCTGCACTGAGGGAAACTCTGTACCGAACTCATCAGTACTCGTCTTGAACAAACATATTTCACAACATGGAGTGACAGTTACTCAAAGTTTTAATTCCTTTTAAGAACATCTATCGGAACTACGATTCATTAACGAGATTAATTTTATACGTAGTAAGTGAATAATGATGATGACCATCGATAAATTAAATAATACTTTAGTTCATCATCACCTGAGTTGTCATTTTTAAGTGATTTATTCACTACGCTCGAATAACACTGAATTTATTCGTGGACAATAACCAAATATCATTTTACGTGATTTTATGGAACTAAATCATAATCATGCAAGTAAATATAGTTCTCTCAGTACAGTTTGTAAATCTGTCTTTTGTTGTACTAATGAAGTAATGATTTGGGGTGTTTCGAGTCTTCATTTTTTATGAATTAAATATCTATGAAACAATCATTATATAATTTCCATCAATTATAACCAAAAGGTTTTTAAATTGGTATTAATCCTATTTCTTCACCAATCAATAGAATAATTTTCATATGCATATATCAATAACATTACAATTTTATGCAAATATATGACTGTTCTACTTTTGTTGCTATCATTGACGCTAATTCCATCCATTTAAATAGACGAATGTCGTTAAAGCATTGATTTAATTTGTCTTGTATTCAGAAAAATACGTCATTCACTGCATTACTATTCCTGTAGATAAGTATGATATGTATCAAAATGGAAACAATGATTATCTCAAGAAAGAGCGTCGCAGGATCTTCGTAACTTAAATCGCTATACCTAGGCATTTAATTAAAAAATTACCTTAGTTTACAAGTACATATGATGCAATGATTCAAATAAAGTCAAAATGGATTTTGAATAATGATATTTTTTCAGGTAACTGTGTTAAAGTATCCTTGTAACAAGATTAGCGAGGTGCGGCTTTCCAAATTCTGGTAATATAGTGCTTGATTGTCAATAATCGGAATAATAGTTGACATTTTGGGAATAAAATAAGTATACCCTTAACTTTATTTCAATTTCTTCCCCTTGTATGAATCGAATTATGACACAATTTAGATCATTCTCCCCTCCCTCCAGCTCGGGTTCTTTCTTGTTGCTAGCAACGGTGTGAAACGTAATAATTCAAAATAAAACTTAACACATAATTTCAAACTTTGTTTTATAGCAACCACATTGATTGAAATAAATGATTTCTGTTTTCAAAATATTCATCACTTTTGAGGAATATTTTCAAATTATTGTAATTGAAAGGAAAATATTTACAAGTATCAATAACAAAATCGATTGATATGCACATGGTAGAACCGTCTTCGGCTAATGTTGAAGAATAGAACCCAGAAGCGAAACATCTTTGCAGATTGAAAAATGCCCCATTATTAATTTGGTTTTTGTAAATTGCTTTTTTTGTAAACTAAAGTTTCTTTTTTGGAATACTATTAGCTGCCTATCAGTGAGTTATTGTTTTTTACTTATTTGCTTCAATACTTAACTGTTTTAAATCATTTGTTCTTCAACCTATTTGTCAAATACTCTATGATACACGACTCTTGCACGGAGAATTTCTTTGTAAGCCTTTTTCTACGAAATATAAATTAATGCTGTTCCAAACTTTTATTGAGTGAGCTCGGTCTCCCTTCGGTGAAAGAAAAATCCAATATATCAAATATAGAAATCAGATATTTTAATGTAATTTTCATTTTTTTTATTTCCATAATTTCCTTTTATGTCCTATACACTACATGAATCACATATATATTTAGTCTCCTTATTTTTTAATACCGAACGGATTCTTAACTTTTCTTATTAAAATTAGGAGAATTGTATTTTCCTTTTGAATATATTTAGATGTTAAATTTACAGAATAATAAATGCGTGGTGTATTAGGCCTACTGGACAGCTCTGTCAATTTGGGATTTGAAAGAAAATAAAGCATTTTTCATACATTTATTATTAATTGTACAATATAATTTCCATCTTAGCTAGGATTGGTCAAGAAATACTCCAGATGGGAACCTCATGAGTTGAGAGAGAAAAAGTTGCTTAATCAAATCATAATATGCACATCTCCACTTGGTTCGAACAAAAACGAACCATTATTGGATCAGATAACTGGTGAATAAAAATCGATTACCTACCAAAACATCATGAGGAAAAGATCCTACTTAGAGCCTGGACAATCTGCCGCCTTCTCTTCATTTAAACCGAGATTGAGCCTGATTTAAAAAAATGCTGTGTATAAGGTCAGACGATCAAGGACCAGTACATTACAAGCTTTTGAAACCTAACAAAGAGCTCAATTTGAACGGATTGTCTGCAAATAGATAATTTAACTTAAGCTTTCAAAGAAAAGAAAGCGCGTCGTACTGTATCATAATAATGCCAAATCATATGCTTCTTAAGTAATTCCAAACAGCATTTGGTAAAATCTATGTTTCAGCTACTTCAAAACTAGGCCGGTAAATTCTGTTGCAACTGTTATATTCCCCAGACCAAGCATTCTCCATAGTTACCTTTTCCTTTCTTTGCAAAATTTTTGAAAGAAAAAACTTCAAAAGTGAAGCGGATGTCAATCAAGTATTACCCGAGTTCTTCGCATCTAAAGACAAAGTATTTCTCAAAAATAGTATTTACAAATTACCATCGCGTTGGCATGAGATCATTATTAACGACGAAAATTGCTCGTAAATTATACATTAAGTACTTTTAAATATACGAAATATGTACTGTTTTCTTTCACTTTTATTAAGCAGACAGAACTTTCCGGTAGACTTAATGTGTTCACATACTTAAATTATTGTTACATTTTTATTTAAAAAAAAAAAATGTTACTAGACATCTTGAGCCCTCATCTTTAATATTAAAGGAAAAACAGCTTAAAGTTAATTGCATCATAATACTTTTCAAATTAAAGTTTTTCATTCAACTATAATGTTCTCATTTAATTTTTTTTTTCTTTTTGTAGTGAGATTCTGCAGTCATTCCTGCAAACAAAGGAAGCGCAGATCACTATTTCGGATAAAGGTAAAACATGTTTTCAATGAAATGTTAATGATCATCGATGCCACACAGGATCCGAGTCCACCATGGACTCCCCGTTGTTCTTGTAGCCAAGATTGGCAAGCTGTTTGTGTCTATACTTGGGGTTGTCGAACTCGGCCATCTTTAATAAGGGGTTGGGCTCGTATCCGTCTGGTGCGGGGGTGACACGGATTACCCCGAGGTCCTCACGCATACTAGCGAACAGGCCACGCTTCAATTGTTCTCTGATCTGTGCAGAAAGAGAAAGGAAATAAGAGCATTATTGTGAGACATTTTCTGATTGTATGGAATGTATCCAAAAAGATATACAAAACATCAAAGGGTGTTGGAACATGGTAAAAGTAATAATTTTGATGATACAATACGTGATCATAAGGGGAAAATAAATGTGAAAACGCAATTGAAATTACACGGTCAGAACACCCACTTCTGTACCATAAACTTTGTGTGCACAAGAAAATAGAAGAACCTTTTACTTTACAAGATACTTCACCTCCTATCGTGAAACAATGTCATTTTTGTCACCATTCAAATATACTCTTATGGAGTACTTTTCTGATTAACTCATGAGTAACGGCGATAGCATTTTTGTAATTTCAAGGTATGACATACCTATAACGCCAAAGGGACCCACTTTCAGATCGCCCCTTAAAATGTGGTGCTTTCTGTGCTGTTCGATCCACAGCTATAAAATCTCTTATCCCTATGGGCGTTTTCCGTCACATATTTGAGCCTGAATATACTGTCTTTTTACTCTCTTGGGGTAGGGGCTTTTAAGCTTAAGCCTACCTGGCTCAAAAGACTACTGGAGCTTATCAACTCCTTCCACTTACCCCTTTGAGATTTCCAGGCTAGAGACTGACAGACTCGTTTGTGAGTCTGTAAATAATATGGAAAACAATATTTAATTATAAATATTTATAGGAATTGTCTAATTGAGGGACCACGTAATATCTACCTCCCAGCAGCAACGAAATGATAAGAGTTTAGTTTAGATAACACTACTCTTATCATGTAATTCTAGTAGCGCCATCTTTGTGTCAAGCCTGGGACTTTTCAATTGACCTGTTACAGCAACACCTTTGGTAGCAAGATGTTGAGAAAAGTCTAATGGGCGTTTTGTAAACTTTGCTACCCAGTTGTCATGAGAAAAAAAAATTCAGCATTATAACGTTGGTGGTTTAAGAGGAGTCCATCTCACCCGTTGACATTTTCGAAGCATTGGTTCCGAAGTTTAGCATTCAGACAATTTTGTCATCCCATGATGTAAAGGACACTTTATCGTGATATAAAACGCATGTGGGCCCCAAATATTAGATGGAAGATCATCTTGTATATAAAGTTAGACCGTGTTGGAGTATGGGTTTCTTTGTTTCATTGAAATGGTCTGATAGGAGATATGTGTAAATTAAAGGGAACACTGGTAACTGCTTTCTTGTGAATAATGATGCCTTTTAACTGCATAATTCGTTTTACAAAATTTATAATTTTTACCATGTCCAAACGCTTAAAGTTGGGAATATCTTCCCTCTGAATAAATTTAACAAATAAATGAAATATTAAAAGACACAAAAATATAGTTTTAAAATAAAGTCATATTGATTTGGATGGAAAATGTCTTACAAACATCTTTATATTTTTAATACTTATAATTGTTGGTTATATTTATTTATATAATTATTTTATTTATCCTTTAGTTTGTACTAGAATGCGAAATTTTTAACAGGTATATATCATAAAAGAAGATAGACGAATAAAATAGAATTCTGACTTAAATTTATTGAGACCAGTTTTTGAATATCACTGAAACTAAAGAATGCTCTAAATACTGCTGTCTGGAACACGAATGTGAATTATTACCCTTTAAAAGGTGAAAATCTATTCTAAGTAAATTCCAATACATATTAACATGATAAAACGAGGGAAATGGAAAGTAAATTCTCACTTCTATTTAGGAAATATATGAAAATCAGATTTTGGAATTTAAATGTTTACGTTGTTCTTGAGAATAATTTATAGCTGAAACAATCAGAAGTTATTTTTGGAGATTTCTCACCTCAATGATATAAGTAAGGTTTTATAAATTATATTATGACTTTACTTAAACAATTATATTTTAATTATTCATTTAGGATAGTAAAAAATAACCCAATGCTCTGCTTTATAATGGATCATTAGAAAAATTGACTGAAAAGAAATAGCTTAAATAAAGTATCTTCTTATCCAAGGAATTCTAATTAAAGTTACACGAACTCCTAATAATTAAAGTTACACGAACTTGGTTTCTTTAATGTTCTAATTCTAATTTCCTTATTGTATTTTAAGAAAATGATAGAAAATTTCGATAAAAATGCAAGAACTGCTGATTTGCTAAACAATTGTTATAAAAATTTTCACAGGCAAAGGTATTGTAACCGAAAATAACATTACATTATTCTTAACTAATTTATGTGTGACATATTTCTATTACCAGGCCAACCTGTCACCTTAAATATTAATCTAATAGCAAATCTAAAATTTTCAACTTTATTCCAAGCAATGGTTAGTAAATAAAATCTTCTCACAAATACAGTTGAAGAATGTAGTCAATTACTTTTCAAAGCTGTATTTATTGTTTTTGTAAGAAGGCAAATTCTCTCTACTCGTTCTCGGTCTATCTAAGCGGATACTAACAATTTTTTAAGATATCAAATTTTACTTTCAGCGGAATACACTTCCAGTTAATCCACAATGAAGAAATTTAGACCTGACAGTGTTGGGTCCTAATCCTTATAGATCTACAGACATGTGAGTAACTCCTGCGCTCTATCAAAACATTAACACTTTTGCTACCTTTCAACTATCGCAATCTTTCCATTAACGATAATCTTTTTCGACATCTACATTCTCTCTCTGCCGCTGTTTTACGAATTGATTCTATCTGTTCACAACCTTTGTAAAATTTACTTAATTTGAAGAATAACCTCTTTTCATTTGGTTTGAAATGAGCTGGAAATTAAATATAAAGCAAAAAAAAAAAAAAAAAAAACTCCAGAAGTTAATTGACAATATCACGAATACAAGCTATAAAAACAATATCGTATCTTTATTTCAAAACACATTTATAAAGTAACACTATTTGCATACCTGATCGTCGCAACGAATTCTTAGTAGTGGCATGAAAATACCCAGAGCAGTGCTAAATGCTACGAAGATATAATTGAGGGTTTCATTCCTGTCGTTAGCACCAACCATCCCTGTCGAATACGACACAGACAGCAAGACGAGAATGGCAAAACATGCCCATCGTGTCTTCAGGAACACCCTGGAATTGATAAGGTTGGAATTAGAAATAATATTCATATATAACTTCATAATATATTGTTGTTTCAAGTCCCTATGTTCCAGCAGGGATAGACTAAGTCCAGCATTCGAAGAAATCCCAAAAGCATTAATGAAATAAAGAGAAGACCCTGCTTATAAAAAGCCACAGAATCGAAGATTTGGTCAGAGGAAATATGGCTAATGCAGCGCCTGGATTAAAAAGGATTTCGTTCCTTTGGCGAAAGTCACAGAAACTAAGATGATATTTCATGATAGAAAATGCTAAATAGGCGAATTCTTGAATTGCATATTTTAGAGTGAAAAACAAAGAATCAACAGAACTTAAAGAATGAAAAATAAAACTTTCAGGATTGTTAGACGCACTTGTTTTGGTAGCAACCAGTCGTTTGAGTCGCGCTGGTAATGTAAAAAACTTTTAATAAACAAGAATTAATTCGAGTCTTATAATTCATACAAAGGCTATTATTTGGCAAGAGTTGATGTACAAAGGTGGTTAATAAAGTATCTGTTTATGACGACAGATGGCACTCAAAATATGGAAAAATTTGTTTGGAAAGTTGTGATCTAAGCTATGACACATAACTGGTTGTAGAAAATCGATTTATTGTAGACATATGGAGTGTACCAAAAAGGGATGCGATTCTCCTTCCCTCTCGTGCCTCTGATCAGGAGAGAGCACCTAAAGAACCTTAAGTTTTTAAGTATATATACTTATGCATAGGAATATAAAAAGGAACTTTGTACTCTAGGAGGAGGATTACCTATAAATATACCGTGTTTATGTTTAAAAGTTTATTTTAGAATCACTGATGCTATATAGTTATAATAAAAATAATACTCACAGAAAACTATTTTAGCTTTTACTATTTAAAAAAAAATTGAAAATTTTTTGAAATATCAGAAATGACAGAATAAAAAGCATTTTGAAATATATGTTCATGTGCTAGATGTAACAGCTTTTTTTCTTTCGTTTTCTACGTAATTTTAATGAAGTAAATGTTAATTATATATTTATGTTGGCATTTTGTATGACTATCATTCGAATAAAGTAGAGGGCATTGAAATTTTCGCTCTGTACCTCGGCAGGTGTAATTTCACCACTGCGTTTAGTGAAACATTTTTATTTTGTTTAACCTTTCATTAATGATAATAAGAAAAGTAAAATACAAATACAAATATAAGATTTAGAATAAACTGACCTTGCCCTAAGTGCTTGCGTGGGGGTGAGCGTGCTCTTTGGTTCGTCTGCATCGAAAAGGGATAGCTGTAGGAAAATGGCCAACACCCCAAAAATAATGACGGGAAGGACTGAAGGAAGCATCGCCCGACCCTGAAGGTACAACCAGCAGCTAGAGAAAATAGAAAAAGTTTTGAGTTCAAAATTTATTCATCTTCGAATCAATTAAGCACAATTTTGCCTCTTTTCGCTTAACTGATAGCAAAAAAAAAAAAAAAAATTGAAAATGACTATCACCTAGATATTCTACATGCCACCAAAGCATCATATGTAAAAGTGTTTTGATTTTTAAGATTTAACTTGGTGGTTTGCTCTTTCATTCTATGGTTATATTTTTACTGACATACTTTTAATTTCGTACACTGGCGCATTTAAATAAGGTACTTCTGAATGGGACACTCTGCACTTTGGTCTTTTGAATCAGATCTAATTTTTGTACAAAATATTTCTGCTATAGAAAAAGCTCATTCAGATTCCAAAATTAGTTTTGGCTTAATAATTACTGAATAATCGTGCACTTTTTGGAATATACTATTTCTCCTTTATATTTTTTTCCGAAAATACCCCAGTTCTTTAATAACGATTTTATTACTATTTTTGTATGAGCCAGATTTGGATTACCATGTATTTCCGTTTTTGATTTGATCAATATGTTAAGTTTCTCTCTCACGCATATATTCGGTACGCCACAATATTTCGGTGGATGCCGTCAAAAAATGTTGTCTCTGTTAACCAGAAGACGTAGTTTTCCAAAGCGTTGAATTAGCCGAGAATAAAAAAAGCAGTACGTAAATCAATGGGTAAGTTCTGCTTTCCTAAGAAAGACTTGACTAAAAAGATTAATACAAGGGGTGTTCAAATGAAAAGGTACGAAACGACACTGTGCGTATAAATAAAGACTTTATTCAAAGTATACACTATAGGCCTGAGCTCAACGACACCATTGATTAACGAGCCGAAGGATTTCTTGTTCCCAGAGTTCCTGTGACCGTATCGAGACACAGTCCTTCAAAGCGTCCGAGTTGAAGTGCTTTCCTTTCAGATGTTTTTTCAGGGGATCGCAAGATGTAAAGGCGGGTAAAAGGCCTTTGTAAAGGCAGCAAGCTGCTCCTACTTGAACTTGGCCAATTCCACATGTGTGACTCTGGAGACGTGTGGAAGCGCGTTATCATGGCGCGAAACCACAACCTTCGTGAACCGCCAGGGTCTTTTGTTCTTGATGTATCTGAGTAGGCTTCGGAGTGTCTCATAGTACACATCGGAGTTAATGATTTTTCTGTACTCGAGGAATTTTAGAAGTAGCGGACCTTGGACGTCCAAAAAGATGATGAGCAATATCTTGCCTGCTGACGCACTTTTTTAGTGGAAGGTGACGACGCATGCTTCCACTGCATGCTGTCCCTCTTTGTCTCTGGCTCGTAATGTTGGTACCAGCTCTCATCATCTGTGATGATCTGTTCCAAGAAAGCGGGATCTTTATGATACCGAAATAAATGTTGCTGGCCCCATATGCAGTTTCTTTTGCTGGTCAATGAGCTGCTTCGGAATCCACTGCGCACACTTCTTCCGATAACCGCAATCTGTCACGAATAATTGAACACACGGTTCCATCGCTGACATACACATTCACCGTCAGCATTCTCATTGTGATACGCCGATCACTTTTCACTAGGTCATCCATCTTGTCGATGAGATCGGCCATGATGACTGTGTTTTCCTGGCCTGGTCTCGGGTCATCAACCAAACTATCACGGCTTGCACGAAAGCAGGCACTCCATTTCATCACTGACTTGTCCGACGCAGAGTCTTCCCCGTATACGGTCACCATCCGGCTATGAATAGTGGCCGGTTTAATACCTTCCTCTGTCAGAAATCGCTGCTCCTCAATCGTCGAATTTTTCAATGTGAACGTCATCATGTCCTCACATGCACTGCCGCATCAATTGGACGGAGCTCATTATAAGAGTCTTTGCTCTATCCTGCGTTAGCGGGGGCCCGCGCATGCTCCAATCCCCGCCGAAGACTCCATTTGCATCCCCAGATGCCTTGCTACATTCCTCGATAGCTGTATAGGCAAACATGTTAACGGTTACGTTATTACGAAGTTTCGTACCTTTTCATTTGAACACTCCTCGTACTGTCATCAATTGCAATATTGTGGCCGCCAGATAACTGCTTCGTTTTCCTAGGAAACCATAACTTTACAGATGTCGATGTAATAGTGCATTCAGAATTTTCGCATAAAATGTTTCTGCTTCAATCTCGCTAATCATAGAATATGAATCACTCTAATTGTAGGGATATATGAATTCAATCAAATTCACGATTTCATTTTTGACTGCAGTTTCATTTGATTTTATAAATCAAATAAAATCATGACACATCGAGTAAATACAAAAATATTATAGTTATGCTCATAATTTGCTGAAGTGCAGGAAACAATATGGGGCTAAACTTCGCAGTTTATTCGTAATGAGGTTCATTCGTATTGCAATCCCTAAGCGCAAGTAAATAGATAAAAACACCGGGGGAAAATTTTTAAAGTTTTTTTTTTCAATGAGCTTCTTTATATTATACTATGGATATTGAATTTATAAAGCTTTAATTTAAAATTTTTATTTTCGCTTTGAAACTTATTTTTATCTCTTTTTTTCACACACATTTCTTACATGCGTCTCTTCGATATAACGTATATTGTACCATTTTTTTAAAAAAATTACTTGACAAATATTTCTTAGCACAACAGTGTGAACTCATTAATACGCGGTGGTCGGGGTGTATGTTTACAATACCTCGGATTAAATGAGTCGTGAGTTACAGTATTAATTTAAATAAAGCGCAAAAAAAAAAAAAAAAAAAAAAAAAAAAAAAAAAAAAAACCCACCATTGAACATTGAAAAACATTGAAACATACATTGTCAATATTTGTGTTTTCCACTATCCTGTCCTTTTTCTGGCTATTCCTTTACATAACCAATGTTATCAACAAATTAATGAATTTTATCATCACTTTTAACCATCCATGTAGTGGAGACACGGAGAGATTAAGTTCTCGGGTAATTTGTATTTATCTTTTCCTTTTTCGTATTCGCTCAATAACATTGAGTTTTTCCTCGTTCGTATAAGCCTTTAATTGACATTCGCCTTTAATGGCATTGTTTTTAAGTATGATAGAAATCTCTTATACAAGCATGTTTTTTATAAATCTTAAAATTTGATCTATTCAAAACGGTTAAACATTCAGCTTATCTCACAAACCACGGGATCTGAAGCATAATCTCTTACAAAAAAATAATCCAAGCTCCGAGAAATAGCAATTCATATACATAAAATAGGGAGAAAAAAGGGTTTAATGCTCCATTTAACAGGAAGTCGTGGCATCATCCGAAGAAAAAAGTAATCTGAATTTTAAGAAATGAAAAAGAAAAATATTGACGCCACTGTATCTAGGAGTGATTTCACAAGCAATTGCTTATTGAAGGAGCCAGAGTGAAACCGCGTATAAAGCAGAATCGCGTGTTACTGAATTGCGTACTAACGGGATGCGACTGTATATCTCGTCAAGCTGAAAATTATCAAAGCCTTTTCTTGGACATGATTTAAAAAAAAATAATATTAACTATGCTAACATATTAGCTTAAATTATTCATAGTTAACAACTCATTAGAAATTTATTAAAATGCTAACATTAAGTAATAAAAAAATTAATACACGTTCTTTATTCATAACCTTTGGTGAGTAGAAATGAGTAATAGCATAATAATTTCTAAATATATCAGCAATACGTAAAATTTGCTGTTACACAACATTTTTTTCAATTAAAACTGATATCCATACTTGTGATTTCCGTCTGAATATTCATCACTCGCAATAGCAGCTAGGAGTATATTCATCAAAGCTGGTATACCTGTAAAGTAAGGTAGAATCAATTATTTTTCATATGTTGTAATAAGTTTATAATAAAGATTTTTAACATCAGTATATAAAACATTAATATAAACTCTGTTGTCTTATGATCAAATTATGTTTCCTTTTTTTCGTTTCTTTAATTATTAGAAGATTTACTTGTCAGAAATATGCACAAAAGGCAGTGTCATGCACCGCGGCACAGTTGTTAGACTCGTGAGTGGTGATGAACCATTTCGTAAAGAGCCACAGAAAATAGCAGAGACTGAATCAGCAGATGTAGCATGTGCTGCAAGGAAGAGCAGCCAAGGTAGATGAATGAGTGGAAGTGGGCACCGGGCAAAAACAAAGAGACTCAACGTTATTTTAAAACAGAGACACATTAAACATAAATGACTCTGACATTGACTTCTTTTACATTGAATATCTTTTTCACTATATTGTTTTGAACATCTGGCACCAACAATTTGAAAGAGTATTTTTTCATTACAAATTTTGAGGTGTGATGGGGTCCTCTCTGTTTGGATCATGGTAAATTACAATTTTTTGTAATTTATTTTAAATGGGACATACCTTTTTAAATGAAATTATCACTGATCATTTTTTATACCACAAAATACTTCTAACATATATATAACGCTATTCCTTTCATGAAAGTTATATCATACAGTATTAATTCTAATTTGAAAAAAAAAATCAATTCTCGTTAGAATTAAAATTCAATCACAGTAAAGTTGGCATTAACTGCCAACTGTTACTTCTTTGTCCAAATTCCCTCAGAAAGCACCAAACACTTACCATTTTGTTTCTAAATTTTTAAATTTTCTGTGCGTGCCCCCACCCCAGTTATTCCCCTACCGCATTATTTTGTTGTTATCCCTTCTTTCTTTTAATTCACAACACCTTCAGTTCAGTGCACTGCGTATCCTACAAATCATTCATGTGCTTCTGAAAAAAAGCATTGGGAACAAAACTATAATATTTCAATACCTATTTAAGGCGAACTGGTCTTGCTTAAAGGACATTTAGAACTGTTGGTTGAACTGTGTATTCTTTAGCATTAATACATCTTTAGTATTGATAAGATTGTTCAGTGAGTTCTTGCAAGTACCTAGGAAAGTGGCCGTGGTCTTCGACATTCTCTAAATTAGCCTTGAACTAAAAAAAAAAAAAAAAAAACCTAAGGTCTTTCATCGCCTAACTGGTACCGATTTTTTTAAGAACTACTGCTTTCGACCATTCCCTTATTTAGATTATTTTTCCTTCAAAAATATTTTTCTTTTTGCTGTATTTGATCAAACTACATCCAGAAGACTATGAATTTAATGTTATGGAGCTATCATATTACACACACACACGCATATATATATGCAAAATTTATTCTATAAATATTTCTGAATTGCTACACTTTCCTCATTTCAATTCCTTCCAGTGTGAAGCCATAATTTGTAAGTAATTGAGTGCGAATGGGTGGCAATAATTTTCTTTCTTACTTGTTTAATGATTCTTTTTGCTGTATTTATTTCATTCAATTCTACAAATAAAATTATCGCGAAAACTGATTTACAACGTTATTTATTTTGTTTTAACAGGAATTGATACAATTTTAACGGGTTAAATTTTTTAGTTAAGAGTCGATGTGAATCTTCCTCCCTCCCCTACACCTTACCTTTCTCTATTAATCATATAGAAGCATTCGGTATGATAATTGAAAAAAAAATCTTTGGAAAATGTATTTTATTTAACTTTGTAGTGGTTTCAGTATATTAACTACTTCCGCCTTTTCTATGTTCGAAGGATTAAAAAATGGCACTCGTTTTTTATTTTATTACTACTATTTTTTTTTATTTTTACCTTTTTATTTATTATTACCTCATCTAATTTCGAAAGAAGAAACGGTATTTCTAATTAACTAATTAATTAATTACCTTTAGAAATAATGCAAAACAGGAAGTGGTCGGGCGCTGAAAAGGTTCATTTAACTTTAAAGGTAATTCTTCGATTATTTTTTCAGTGAAAAAGGGATGAAAAAAACTTTCATTACTTCGTTTAATTTGCAAACAAGGAAGAAAAAAAAAAAAAAAAAAAAAAAAAAAAAAGAAAGAAATTGACGTAAACCAATTTATTTTTGAATGTTTTTGTATAGATAATTTCACTCTGATTTGTTTATTTGTAATTTTCATTGTATATAGTTATGTATATTTCCTTAGATATTCAAGTTAAATGTGTGAATGAATCAACACAATTAGTCTCATCCCTTATGTTCACCACCTCCATACGGTCAGAATTATGTTATAATTATATGAAAGATCAATGTTTATAAATTTTACTGCAACGCAACAAAAATTAATGCTTTAATTTTTCTCTTGATTGACTAATTAATCTTTTATTAACGTCGCTCTCAAAAGTAACACGAGGCTGTTGGAGACGGACTCTGTCAGTTTGAACCATAGTCAAGTGATAAAGACACCACCTGAGCTAGAAACTCCATTTTTGGAACTTCCACTCCACGCCAACGTGAGGACGTGGTTGATTTAACCTGCGTCAGCCCTTTTGAATGACGAATCTTTACTGGGATATGGACTCGAAACTGCAGCTCGATGGGGAACAACGTCGGCTGCGAGGTCGAGAACATGGCTACAGAGATGCCGGGTTTTTTTGTAAAAGAAATGCAAAAATGGAAGTATGTGATTTACCAAATCCGACGATCATGAGGGTGATTGGGGAACGAGGTGCACAAAAAGATGGCAGATAGTCCTTGAGGACAGTGCAGAGGAGCAAACTTTCTAACATTGAAAAAAGAAAGGCCGACTGGAAGAAAAACTGGATGAGTGCAGACACAGCCACGCATAGAGTTTTATGGGCACGAACACATTCCTGCAAAGAAAATAGAAAAAATTGAAAATGTATGGAAATGGTTTTTTTTTTTTTTTTTTAATTTTTGCTTCATATTTAAAAATGTTACACTATTTATCTGACAGGTAATCAATTGTTTAAGGATACCAGACATGCGAGGAGTAGTAAAATACAGCATTTAAGACTCCTTGTTCTTGTGACATATACCTTTTTAAATTATTAGTAGAATTTAGATATTTTGTGTGGCTAATGACATTTTACTCATTCTATAGAACTGTAAAAGTAATTTTAAGTCAAAAAGAGTTTTTCCTTCTCAGCTGAATATGGATAAGATTTTTGAGATATATTTGAATTTAGGTACTTTTTCTTTGAAAAAAAAAAACTATTGAAGTGCTGCGGCTCTCTTCAACAAGAACGCCAGAAGTTAAAACACATGAAAAAGTAGCCCGAGGGGGATGTTTCTTTTAGGTCTGGTTGGGAAAGGCGCAACAAACAGCGACCGGTCAACTTCTTTTTCGGACCAAATAGGGCAGGGTTCAAAACAGCCACCGGATTTCCAAGGTCATCAAATACTCTTTCCCTTCCAAGGGAAAAAAGATTTTTTTTATCAGAACTCACGAAATACAGCCCTAATGATATATTTTCACTTATTAGAACTAATAAAAATATTTTATACACATTTCGCATAGACTTTCAACGTTATAATGCGGTATATTACAAATGTTAATTCATACAAAGAATTCTGTCAATGTTTACTTTCCTTTCGAATTAGATATTTAAAAAAAAAAAAATTGATATTTAGGGACACGTCTTGATATCCATATAAACTATGATGTTCAAAAGAAACAATATAATTTTCTGGTTAGAATTTGGAGTTAAATACTCTCCAATAAAAACATAAATTAGGCATTTTGCTTCAGCCGTTCCATGTGTCGTAATTTTACGACTGGAGCTGTATAAGAGTTAAAACGTTTCTGACATTTATATTAAACACAAAATCATGAGTATATGGAGATACAGAATATGGCTTTAAAATTTAGAACAAATGCTAGTTACTAAACATAGTATAATCGACGCCAAACATAGCAATGATCGCCAAATGCAGTAATCGGCTCAAATTTGATAATTTGCAACAAATTTAATAGTTGTTAAATGAGGTGAAACAAATATTTGATCTTTTCAGAATATTATAGCTCCTAGCTATTAAATATAATTTCTAGTTAAATAATAAAACTTATGAGTGGGGGTTTGCTGTCTGTTTAATTTGTTACACAGTATCCAAGCTCAGATTGTCAAATACTCGTGAAATAAATTCAGAACTAAGTGATTTTCTTTATTTAAGCAAATTATATTACAAATCTTTAAAATGAGATATATAAGCCTCTACTTAAAGGAATTCTTTACAGAAATGGGAACATAAATACAGGTTTCCACTTAAATAAACTCATGTATGAATGACTAAATTTTAAATTCAGACTTGATGCATCCCAAATTAAATCAAATAGAGCTACTGAAACAAGAAGTGGAACCATATCTCTCGCTCACATGAACTCGACTAATCTCTGCTTTCCCTCCTTCCGTATGTTTTTGTAAAAAACATTATACACAAAGCAAAATGATGTATTTTACTTCAAATATTATTTGTATAAACATTTTTGAGTGATAAACTAAGTTTTGCTGGAAGAAATAGAATCAGTATAACAGAATAAAATATTTCATGAAACGTTAAAACTAAGAACAAAAAAAAAAAAAAAAAAAAAAAAAAAAAAAAAAAAAAAAAAAATTAGTTTTAATCACTTACAAATATTTTATTCTGTTATAATTGATTCTATTTTTCCAGCAAAACTTAGTTTATCACCAAAAAATGTTTATACAAATACTTGAAGTAAAATACATCATTTTGTTTTTAGGTATAATGTTTTTACAAAAAACATACGGAAGGAGGGAAAGCAGAGATTAGTCGAGTTCATGTGAGCGAGATATGGTTCCACTTTTGTTTCAGTAGCCTATTTTTGATTTAATTTGGGATGCATCAAGTCTGAATTTAAAATTTAGTCATTCATATATGAGTTTATTTAAGTGGAAACCTGTATTTATGTTCTTACTTCTGTAAAAGACCTTTAAGTAGAGGCTTATATCTTCATTTAAAGATTTGTAATATAATTTGCTTAAATAAAGAAAATCACTAGTTCTGAATTTATTTAATGAGTATTTGACAATCTGAGCTTGGATACTGTGTAACAAATTAAACAGACAGCAACCCACTCATAAGTTTTATTATTTAAATTAGAAATTATATTTACTAGTTAGAGCTATAATATTCTGAAAAGATCAAATATTTGTTTCAATTTCATTTAACAACTACATTAAATTTGTTGCAAATTATCAAATTTTGAGCCGATTACCGCATTTTATGCTATCATTGCTATGTTTGGCGTCGATTATACTATATTAGTAACTAGCATTTGTTTTAAATTTCCAGTTATATTCTGTATCTCCATATATACTCATGATTTTGTTTAATATAAATAGAAACGTTTTTAACTCTTTATACAGCCCAGTCGTAAAAAATTATGACACACATGGAACGGCTGAAGCAAAAATGCCTAATTTATAAGCTTTTATTAAGAGGCTTAACTCAAATTCTAAATTGTGAAAATTATATTGTTTCTTTTGAACATCATAGTTTATATGGATATCAAGACGTGTCCTCAATATCAATTTTTTTTCAACATTCAATTCGAAAGGAAAGTAAAACATTATCTCAAAAATCTTATCCATATTCAGCTGAGAAGGAAAAACTCTTTTGACTTAAAAAATTACTTTACAGTTCATAGAATGAGTAAAATGTCATTAGCCACACAAAATATCTAAATTTACTAATAATTTAAAAAAAGGTATATGTCACAAGAACAAGGAGTCTTAAATGCTGTATTTTACTACTCCTCGCATGTCTGGTATCCTTAAACAATTGATTACCTGTCAGATAAATAGTGTAACATTTTTAAATATGAAGCAAAAATTAAAAAAAAAAAAAAAAAACCATTTCCATACATTTTCAATTTTTCTATTTTCTTTTGCAGGAATGTGTTCGTGCCCATAAACTCTATAGTGTGAAGCTGTGTTCAGACTCATCCAGTTTTTCTTCCAGTCGGTCTTTCTTTTTTTCAATGTTAGAAAGTTTGTTCTCTTGCACTGTCCTCAAGGACTATCTGCCATCTTTTGTGCACCTGTTCCCCAATCACCCTCATGATCGTCGGATTTTGTAAATCACATACTTCCATTTTCATTTTTTTTATTAAAAAAAACTGGCATTCTTAGTAGCCATGTTCTCGACCTCGCAGCCGACGTTGTTCCATCGAGCTGCAGCTCTGAGTCCATATCCCAGTAAAGATTCGTCATTCAAAAGGGCTGGATTTGTGGTGCTAAATCAACCACGTCCTCACGTTGGCGTGGAGGAAGTTCCAAAAATGGAGTTTCGCCCAGGTGGTGTCTTTATCACTTGATCATGGTTCAAACTGACAGAGTCCGTCTCCAACAGCCTCGTGTTACTTTGAGAGCGACGCATTAAAAGATTAATTAGTCAATCAAGAGCAGTGGCCTCAAGCATTAATTTTTTGCTGCGTTGCAGTAAAAATTTATAAACATTGATCTTCATATAATTATAAATATCTCTGACCGTATGGAGGGTGAACATAAGGATAGAGACTAATTGTACATTCATTCACACATTTAACTTGAATATTTTCCATGAAATATACATAACTATACAATGAAAATTACAAATAAACAAATCAGAGGAAATTATCTATATTAAAAAACATTCAAAAATAAATTGGTTTATTTACCAATTTCTTTTCTTTCTTTTTTTTTTTTTTTTTTTTCTTCCTTGTTTGCAAATTAAACGAAGTAATGAAAGTTTTTTTCATCCCTTTTCACTGAAAAATAATCGAAGAATTACCTTTAAAGTTAATGAACCTTTTTCAGCGCCCGACCACTTCCTGTTTTGTATTATTTCTAAAGGTAATTAATTAATTATTAATTAATTGCTCTCTTCTTTCTGAAATTAGATGAGGTAATAATAACAATAAAAGGTAAAAATAAAAAAAATAGTAGTAATAAAATAAAAAACGAGTGCCATATTTTTTAATCCTTCGAACATAGAAAAGGCGGAAGTAGTTAATATAATTGAAAACCACTACAGTTACAAATGTGCAAAATACATTTTCCAAAGATTTTTTTTCAATTACTTTGCCCCGAATGCTTCTATATGATTAATAGAGAAAAGGTAAGGTGTAGGGAGGGAGGAAGATTCTCACATCGACTTCTTAACTAAAAAAATTTAACCTGTTAGCTATTGTATCAATTCCTGTTAAAACAAAATAAATAACGTTGTAAATCAGTTTTCGCGATAATTTTATTTGTAGAATTGAATGAAATAAATACAGCAAAAGAATCATTAAACAAGTAAGAAAGAAAATTATTGCCACCATTCGCACTCAATTACTTACAAATTATGGCTTCACACTGGAAGCTGAATTGAAATGAGGAAAGTGTAGCACCAGGAAATATTTATAGAATAAATTTTGCATATATATATGCGTGTGTGTGTGTAATATGATAGCTCCATACAAACTATAGTCTTCTGGATGTAGTTTGATCAAATACAAGAAAAAGAAAAATATTTTTGAAGGAAAAAATAATCTAAATAAGGGAATGGTCGAAAGTAGTAGTTCTTAAAAATCGGTACCAGTTAGGCGATGAAAGACCTTAGGGTTTTTTTTTTTTTTTTTTTAGTTCAAGGCTAATTTAGAGAATGTCGAAGACCATTTGGCCATTTTCCTAGGTACTCAAGAACTCACTGAACAATCTGTATCAATACTAAAGATGTATTAATGCTAAAGAATACACAGTTCAACCAATTTAAATGTCCTTTAAGCAAGACCAGTCTGCCCAAATAGGTATTTCGTTGAAATATTATAGTTTTGTTCCCAAATGCTTTTTTCAGAAGCACATGAATGATTGTGGATGGTAGTGCACTGAACTGGAAGGTAAGCTAGAATTAAAAGAAAGAAGGGATAACAACAAAATAATGCGGTAGGGGAATAACTGGGGTGGGGGCACGCACAGAAAATTTAAAAAATTTAGAAACAAATGGTAAGTGTTTGGTGCTTTCTGAGGACTGAACGAAGCACAACAG
>BMAW01125188.1:305810-377050 GCA_019974015.1 Nephila pilipes | reverse complement strand
CCCCCCCCCCCCCCCGTTTCGTGGCTTTTTGCAGGTTTTATTTCTTTAGAATTATGATACAAATACTATATAAAGGCATGAAAATTTTTCGGGGGCTTGGAATATTTTGAAAATTTTAATTTGAATAATTTCAAAATTGGATTTAAAAAATTCTTCATAACAAGAATGAAGGTTGATCCATCCTCCTTACCCTCCGAGGTGCTGACCGTGATTTCTTTAGATGATCCACCAATCTGAGTGGTTTCAGTGTAAGGTGCCACGGCTACTTTGTACGATGTGCCAGGTTTCAGATCACTGATAGTGATCCCAGAATCCTTCACGACTATTTGATTGTCTGCTTCTCGTTTCTTGCGGTTCTCACTTGGTGATTCCCACGTCACCAAATAGGAAGGCTGTTGCCATTTGGTATTTGAAACCATCGACCATGCTAAAGTTAGGGACCTGGAGGTCACGTCTTCTACGGTAATGTCACCGATGTCTCCTAGATCCACTGGAAAAAAAAGAACAATGCTTGATGTTCTATTTTAAAAGTTTTATTTCACTTTGTATTGGACTAAATAAAAATTCTACTCAAGAAGTCTGACCTTGTAAAAGTTTTTCTACCAAAAGCTAGAATTTTGCTGTTCAATAATCAAAATAAAGTTAATTTTTCAGCTAAACTATTGTAAATTTATATATATTTTCCTATCATTTTCTTTATTTAATCTCTAACTTTTATTTTGAATCTCGATAAAGAAGCTGAAATTTTGCTGTTTTGTTGGGAGCTGGAATTTTAAGTTTAAATACATTTAACGTGTCCACTTTATACATGCATTTAAAGTCATGTGAAATTACAAGCTAAAAGCCCTCTATTTCAAATTGCTTATGAATGAAACACATACGCCGATAATGGCATTGAAGTGTTGGGTTTTATTTTTATACATGCAATAATTATGTTAAGTTGGAAAATAACAATGTTTTATTAATTAAAAAAAGATGATACTTTTCCCTCTTTAATACTAACTATAACTTTTATGTTCCAAAATTATCACTATCACGGGGGAATGTATTAATTACGAGGTTTTTCGCCAGTAGCCCCTTTTTGTGTTGTGCCTAAATGAGACATTAATAAACTATCAATCAATAATTCAGTCAGTCATCTGCCTTTCAGAATTAAGATCTTCTTGGAAAAATTCTAATGATTGCTTCCAAAACTAACCGGAATTAAAGGTTTTTATGAGTACGAATAATGGAAAGTTCAAAGGTGTTGCTTATCTGATGCTGATCATGAAGATTATTCTAAAATATCTTAGGAATGTATTGGTCTTATTGGTAAAGTAACAGATTCGCAAATGACAGGTAGAATATTCAGATCTCAGAATTCCAAAAAAGAAAGCGTTGTTCGGTAGCAGGACTTATTACTCGCTAAATCTATCCAGGCTCGGAGTCTCTACATTACAACGGCTTGGATCAGGAAAGTAGAATGCCAATTTGATGCTAGCTCAATAAACAACAAATCGAGTGCTTTTTGGAAACTGGAACTGGTATCTTACTCTAATTTTCCAATTCAAGTATTTTATTATTTTTATTAACATAATTATTTTTTACACACACACACAAGCTTTCATTCAACTTTCTATGTTCATATTAATATTTGTGTGAAAGAAAATGTTTTTCCAGTTCAAAATATAAACTCGAAGTTTAACCCACTTCCTATCATCTGATAAAGCTGAAATTTTACATACAAGTATAACTCCAATGAGAATACAGCACTGTGGTATTCTTATGCAGTGATGGAAATAGGAGAGACCTGGGGACCGGAACCTTGCACTTTGTTCTCGGATTTTAATCATTTTCCTTCCATCCGATCGATTAGAAATTTTTAATACACGTGTAACTCCAATGAAAAATCAGTACTATGGTAAATTCAAGAGGTGACATATTTAGGGTGGAAGGGAGCAGAACTATGAGTCTGGGTCGTGCTCTTAATAACGTTAATTGCAATTGAAATTTTGCAGATATTTATAGTTCACGTTATTGTGTTTTTTAATCTGAAGCTTCCAGACTAAAAAGAAGTTAATAAATATAAGTAAAAACACATTTTTAAATCAAGCTTTTACGAGAAAAGGGACTGGAATATATAAAAACAATTTATCAATGTAAAATAATATGTAATTTAAAAAAGCTTGAGGCTAATTATTTTTTTGATTACATATAAAATTAAGTAGCAGTTGTTCTTAATTTATTTGGAATTACTTTGATATCTTAGTTAAGGTATCCGTACACCTTTAAAACGTCATTTTTGTCAAAATTTTCGATTTTCTAATTTTAATGTCAGTTTAAAATCTAAACTATTTTCTTTCTAATAGTGTTTGAATTTTGCTTATATCTTATTAAGAGCTTAAGTTACAGGAATTAAATTTTACTCGGGAGCTAATTTTTTAATTGCATTTGAAAGTTTGTTTTTGATTTTTCTCAAAATGAGTTTTCTCGACATATTCACATATGGCAACGCAGATATCAGAAACAGTTATCAACCAAATTAATTTAAATTTTGCAAGAATCTTCCTTAACTATATAGTTTTTAAGAACCCTTAATACTTTCATGGTTGTAAAATCAATATGTTTTTAGTAACAAAGGTATAAATCATGTATTTTTATAACTTTTTTGATTTCTTATTGTTATTTGGCTGGAAACACAATAAAAATTGTAGTAATATGTTTTTTATCACGAAAGTAGTACCAGTCCCAAAAACTTTTATGATGAATATGATAAAATTTACAGAATAATAATATTTTTGTTTACTTTTGAGTTATGAACGTTATTCTGATAATCAGTTTATATACTATTTTCACCATGTTTTCCACTCCAAAAATTTTTTTGAATTAAAAGAATAATTTATTAAATGTGTTTTTCATAGTTAGAATTAAAAATAGCATTCATCATAGCATTAAAAAATATTTTGATAGCAAATATCAATGTATTCCGAAACATTTTCTCCGAAGGTGTACTGACACCTTAAGCGCCTCAAACTCTTATAAATTATATACTGCTGTTTGTAGAAAATGCAACACCATGAAAGAATCATCAGAATCAAATGAAATTTAATGCAGAAACGACTTGTACTGATACAAATAAATGATGAAATTTTCAAAACAAAAGAAACAAATTAAGCGTCCGAAATCAGTATTTGGTGCAGCCACCATGCGCTGCAATAAGTGCTGCTATACGACGTGGCATGGAGTCAAACAGATGTTGAATATCTGCTTGAGGAAGAGAATTCCATATCGCTTGTATGCGCAACCAAAGTTCGTCTTTGGAAACTGCAGGACGCGGATCACGAGCGAGACGCCGACCAACCATATCCCACACGTGCTCAATAGGCGACATATCCGGTGAATAAGCAGGCCAAGGAAGAAGTTGCATGCGTTGTGCTGAACAGAAGTCTCGAACAGTCCGCGCAACATGTGGGCGTGCATTATCCTGCTTAAAGATAGCTCCAGGGATGCCTTGAAGGAAAGGAACGACTTCGGGCTGTAGCACTTCACGGACGTACCTGTTGCTATTGAGATTACCCTCAATTCGTATCAAATTGGATCGTCCATGATACGAAATCGCACCCCAGACCATAACTCCGGGTGTTCGACCACTATGTCGTTCAATAATACACTCAGGAAGGCAGCGTTGACCGGCATAACGTCTAACACGAACACGGCCATCATGGGTCCACAAATTGAAGCGTGATTCATCTGAAAAGACAACTTGGTGCCAATCAGCTCGCCTGTCTCTGTGCTCAAGAGCCCACTGCCGACGCAGCCGTCGATGATTCGCCGTGAGGGGAATCCTGTATAAAGGCACTCTTGCACGCAATCCACGGCGCAGCAGACGACGACGAATTGACGAAGCCGACAATTGTACACCTGTAGCAGTAGACCAACGTGCTGCCAGCTGCCTGGAGGAAGCTGTGCGATCATTCACCGCCATGCGGAGCAGGTGTCGATCATCGCGCTCTGACGTCACCTTCTGTCGTCCAGTGCCTGTTTTTCGAGTTGTTCGGTGCTCGTCGGTCCACTGCTTCCAAACTCGCATCACTGTGGAACTGTTCCGCTGCATACGAGCTGCTATTGCGCGATAGGAAAATCCTCCTTCTCGAAGGCCGATTATCCTCCCTCGTTCAAACTCCGTAAGTTGCTTGAATTTCTTATTCTTCCGTCGTGGAGGCATACTCAGGTCTCACTAAACGTTTGCCACTAACAAATAATCATAGACTTTTTTCAACGTCCCGCTACAGCACTTTATTTATACGCTTTCAGCATCAATTCAGAGGGCGCTGCGCACGCCGCGCACGCGCGATGGCTCTGAAACTTTATTAATTTGCATAATATCCTATAATTGACATTTGCTGCGAATTTCATTTGATTCTGATGATTCCTTCATGGTGTTGCATTTTCTACAAACAGCAGTTTATATTATTTTACATTTAAAAATTGTTTTTATACCTTTTAGTCCATCTTTAAGTAAAAGTTCGATTTAAAAATGGTGTTTTGCTTATATTTATTTGATTACTTACAGCAAGAATCTAAATAAAATCCGTTTACTTATCGAAATATTTCAATGTCACGAATCTGTGCTGCATTAAAAACAAATTCAAATAATTAATAGACATTTGGAATGCATTCTAATTCTAGAGGCATTTTTTTCCCAAAATCCGAGAAAACATGAATGCTATATTTAAGAGATTGCAGAATAATTCTAATCCAAAAACGCTCTCTGCAGGAAAAATGACATTTTATTATTTTCAATACTTGAATTTCATTTGATAAATATCTAAACAATGTGATATTCAGAATCAAACATTAATTTAAGCTAAATATCAGACACATCAAATATTTGGTAGCAGAATTAATCAAATTAACCTTTAGAGATGGGAATTTATGAAGAATTTTATTGATTTCATTTCGAGAAGACGTAAATAACTTTTCACGCCTACCCCCGCCTTATTTTGAGGCATTGATTCAAAAGCTAATCGTTAAAACAGTCATTAGAGTGCATTCTTTCAATACATCCAACGTTACTATGGTGAATAAATTAAATGGAACTAACTGTCGTAAATGCGCTCGTTTGTCTTTGTTTTCATAAAAAAAATATACTTTTCATTTAATTTGATAATTAAAGAAGTATGTATTTTTCGTTTCGGAAATATAGGTAATACCATTTTTAGCGATCGAAGGGGTTATTGTTTTAGGTAATAAATAAATTAGTCGCCCATCCACTTTTAAAAACAAAGTGTGGCAGACATGGGACTTGATTTCATTTTATAGCCAGAAATAATTACATACAGCTTAAAATATATTCCATTGAATTACTTTATTGTTTGCTTTAATTATTATATTTGAAAATAATATTATTGACCAGTTCGATATTTAACCATTTGCTTTAATTCTAATATTTTATTGAATAATTTCAGAATTGTTTTTTTTTTTTTTTTTTAAAAAAAAAGCTGGGACACGTTGTGCTATTCGCGATTTTTACTTCACTAACCTTGGAGACTTTTTGGTAATTTAAATTGCATAAGACTACATTTTTTTCCCAAACAAAATGAAATGTTATTAGGTAATAATTCGATATAAAAACCAACGTTTTTAAAAACAACGTTTCGCAATAAAACTAAATCCCCTAGAACTAATTATAATAAATGTAAAAACTATTATTATATGGTGGCAAAGTTTATTAAAGAAAATTATTGAAATATTAGTTAAAACTGTTAGTTATTTTTAACTTTAAAATTTACTAAAAAAGAGATATTTGTGAGCGTATTAAAAAATTCATAATACTCATAAAATCAAAACATGCATTTGAAAGTTTGTAAGTCGTTCTATTAAAAAAAGAATGGGAACCAGAATTCAGAAAAAATTATTGTGATAAGACATGACGCCAAATATTGGAAACTTTCTTTCTTGCGAATGATTACTGTCTAAAAGTCAGCAACCCTTACTATCTCGGAGATAGTAAAGGGGAGATAGTATCTCCCCTTTGTGAGTACAATAGTTTTACGAGGCCTCATGTGGTGTGGGGAGTGCCCGGTGTTCCCAGAGGGGGAAAGAAATTGTTTCCTCAATCCTAAAAGCGCCGAGAGGAAAGAATATTTTGACTTGTTAAAATTATTGAAATATTAGTTAAAATTTGTCGCAAACGACTAAATATTGCATTGTTAGGCGAGTACGAACGATTCCCAAAATTTCAAAGCTCTAGCTTGAGGGGAAGTTGGTTAAATTAACGATCGAAAATTTGGATGACACACACACTCACACACACACACACACACACCAAGTGAAATTCAGAAAAACATTGTAATAAGATTAAGATAATAAGTGTAGTGAATTGAATCAGAGAAAGAGTGGTATATAAGCGAAGAGGAATTGAAAGGAAGGAGAGGAGACACAGAGCTTAACAAGTTGATAGATGTGTGGATTGAAGTGAATTATCCCAGTTAATTTGTTTTTTGAAGTGACTTCTAGGTAGAGAGTAATCCGAGTTGAATTTGTGATAAACAAGAAGTGTGTGAATCGAAACTAGTTATTAGGAAAGCTAAGACATTATTAGAGTATATACTAGCATTAACTTAGTTAAGATGGATTCCAGAGAGAGAGTGTGTGTGTGATCTTGAATATTCTATATTGATAGCTAGTAAACTGTTTTGTTTTTCTCTTACATATCGTCAAATGAAATCTTGAATTCATTGACTGTTTAATTTGACTTTAAGATGGCTGTAGAGTTAAATAATGAAGGCAAGACGTCACAAAGTTAGCACCTTTGTTGGCTAAATCTGTTCCTTTGCAAAACTTTGCATAGGAACAACTTATTAGCCACCCAAAGGGCTACTATTTTTACCAGATCACTTTTGGCGTATCAAATCACTTTTCAATTTTTTAACGTTTGCTTCAATTTCGATTACATTTAGCTTATTTATATTCAATTTTTCACTTACCGTTTGCTTTATTTTTAATTACATTTAGTTTAAATATGTTCAATTTAATAATTTATCATTTGCTTTAATTTTAATTACATGCAACTGATATAATATTCAGTTTAATGATTTATCATTTGCTTCAATTTTAATTACATTGAGTATAAATATATTCATTTTAATAATATATCGTTTCCTTTAATTTTAATATCGGAAAAGTTAACCTAATGTCCATTTCTCGATATTTCATCGTTTACTTTAATTCTTATATTTAATTGAGCAATTTATTAATAATTATATGAAAAGCGCACCTTTGGTGGTTAAATCTGTTCTTTATAATTACATAATGATATGTGTTATAATTAAGAGATACTTCCACCTAAATATTAAAATAAAGACAAATTATTATCTCTTTCCGTTTTTTTTTATATCAGGCAAATATTTTTAAACGAAGTGTATTTGTTTTTCACTTATACTTCTTAACATTATTAAAAAAATATGCATTTATTAAAGAAATTTTCTGATAAAAATAAAAACTGGCAACAGAGAGGCATGTAAACCGATTGCTTAGAAACGTGACAGCATCTGTCACGTGAAAACAGACATCACATGAACCATTCGTATAATCTATCAAAATAAAATGGCAGGATAACCAACTTTGAAAGAACTACTTGGTTTTTGATTGATACTTTTACAAACGTCGCACTCAGAGACAATGCGAGGACTATTGAAACCTCTGCCAAATAACGAAGACGACACCTGAGTTAACATCTACCTCTCCTATTGTAACGGGAGGGTTGGATCCTCCACAGATTTAATTTGCATTGTCAACTTCCTTTTCCAAATCAATGGAAAGAGTGGCCGTGGTAGCCAAGCGGCTCTAACAGCGAACTCGTGTAAGGCAATGTATTAGTCTAATACTGATTCCTTTAAAGGACCCGTCGCGTGGAGAAGTAATTTTCAGTCGTTTTAAATTCCTACCATTAGTTCACACTCTCCCTATATATATATTGTTCAGATTTTCAATCGTTAATAAAATAATTTTTATTCATCCACTCAAGTTCAAACACATTTTTTAAGACTTGTAGTGGATGACACTTGATGTTAATACAGTTTTTTCAAATATTAATTCATTTAATTAAACTACAATTGGTGAAAATATAGTTGAGCGCAAATATTTGGCGGGATTTCAAAAAATGCCAAACTTGGCGATTTTTTTTTGGATTAAGTCCGCGAATCGAACCAGGGTATCCACTTTTGGCAAAATACTGCAGAATAATTCCTGTTACCCAGGATGGTTGGGCTTAACTGCATTCCAACCATTTAATTTACCGGATGAATTCAGAAACAAGCGAATGCTTCTACTACATCATTTGTCTTGCCATGGCAAAGTTGGTACAGCGTCGGTGTCGAATCTTCACGCCTTCGGATCGAATCTCGTCGAAGCATAATTTTTTTTATTTGATTTTCAAATAATTAATTTTAGTTTTATATGGGAGAAAAAAAATTCTCTTATATAAGATATTAAGCAGGACATAAATTTAAGAATAAATACCGTCAGTGACGAAGCGTGTAGATCGCTGGAAAAAAATTTCTTTGGCCACTTAATATTATGATTCTGTCACATGTATATACATATTTATATTAATTGTAATTATATAATAATAAAAAGTAACTAAAATAAAAATTTTCTTTGTTGACCTAAGAAGGAATTGACTTAATTTTTGTTTTGTTTTGTTTTGTTTATATTAATTGTTTAAAACGGAAAACACTAAACGATGACGCAATTTTTCGAGCGAAGCATTTACAATACAACATAAGCTTCGAAGTAGAGGTAGCCGATTTTTTTCAATTGAAGAGCAATGGAAAAAGGGCATTGCTCGCAAAATATGACTCTTATTGAAGAGGGGGGAAACGAAATAATGTTGCAGGCACATTGTGTAGGGTTGACCATCCCTGCTTCAAAGTTTTACCTTTACAAAAGAATAAAATTCTGATATTCATCATTGCGAACATATGCATTTAAATTTCCTTTAAAATTGCAACACTTATAAATATTCTTAAAGAAGTTGGAAGTCTTTTTTTTTTTTTTAAGAATTCAGCAATACTGGAACAAATAAAATAATGATTAAGCCACTCGTCTCTCCTATTCTAAATTGCCCATCATCTCGCGGTTTTTTCCTTACTATTAACCGTCTTTTAAAAACTTACGACGAGAAAAATATTAATATTTTGTTTGATACTTTTTTTCTAGATTCCTTTTTAGCAGAGATTTTGAATTTTTTAAGAGTATTTCGGTTTTCTTTTCTGTGTGATTACAATCCCATAAAAAATTTATTTTACGTAGTATAGATTTTTTCTTTAGCCACAATTCATAATTGTTCATTTGATTTTCTTGAAGAATATTTGAAATGGTTCCGCAGACCACAGATCGAGAACTATGGGTGTAGAGGAGTTGATTTACGTTGATAAATCAGTTGGGCATAGGATACTCATGTTGGCTGGGGGTGGATGTGCTTGCTTGGATGTCGACCTCATCATCAGACTATGACTTAAACTAACGAGACGGTGATTAAAGAACCCGGGATCACATATAGGAGAAAAAACTCAGGATTTAGGCATCAGGAAAAACGTTCTCCGAAAAAAGGCAAATATCTACACATTTTCTTTCAAAAGAATGATATTCATAAAAATGTGACTCACCTCTGGCTTGTATCTTGCAGGTGAAGGGTCTGGGCTCGTCGCAGCACGTGCATTTGAGGTCGTCCAACTCCCCTTCCGCCGTCACTTCGAATGAACAGCACATGATTCTTGTATTTTTGGACGAAGCGCAATTTCCAGAAGTACCGTCGGCTGAAAACACATAAAACGAAATTCTATAGCTTGAAACAAGAGTACTTTCTAAACAACAGAAAGAACAGAGGCAACAACTAGTTCAGGAATACGATAAGTTATTTTATAATTTTCTACTCTGAATAAAGTATTGATTTATTAGAGGGCTTATTTTAAGAGAAATTTACCACAGCTGATACAATAGCCTCTGTTGTACATCCCTCTTAACTCAATCGAATCAAACTACCTCAGTGTCATTCGGAAATTTTGTGATCCAGATTTTCTTTTGGAAGTAAAATATCTCACATATTAATATTTAAGTGAAAACAGTTAAAGTTTATTCCTTAATTAATTATTTGTCCTTATTTAAAATTATTTAATTTTTATTTAAACTTTGATAGAAAGAAAAAACGGTCGAGTGGTCGCAGTTTCGAATTCGGCGTTACAGTCGAGTCACGGACTCGAATTCTGGTTCCAATAAGAACCCGTCGTTTCATATACATTTTCTTCTATTTGTATAATTTACAAAGTACTTGTAACTTGTATAAAATGTGCAACCATATTAATTAAATGAAAAACATATTAGCTGCCATTAAGTCAAACCATATTAGTTAAATTATTTAATAACGGCACGGCTCTTTATAATGCATCAAAAACTGGAATGTGGCTTTCATTAAAGTTCTTCCCTGATATATTGCATTCCTTATAGACTTGTTTATTGAACGTTTTCTGACTGCCTGTTTCTTCCCCTCACAACCCCATAGCCAATACGACTCGTAATTATTTATTCACCACGTTCAGATGACACGATCAATACGTGATCTGACACCCTTCTCTTAATATCTGCTTTAATTTTCCAACAATTTCAAAGACATCAATATCTTAAACATGGCGGGTCTACAATAGAATCGGGACTCGAATACGCTGATTGTGCAGGTTGCGTTTAATGATGGATACCTAATACTATTTACGCTAATTTAATATAATTAATTTAAATACTGCAGATGATATTTACAATAAGATAAAGTGCATTTGCATTACTAATAAGGTGACCAATTTTTTTACAATGATAAGGATGACAAAAAAATTTAAGAAAAAATACAACGTAAATAAATGAAACATTTTATTAATTCAAATAAAAAATACTCCAATTATGCTTGCATCTCTTTTAATTATTTAATTAAACGAGTATTTTTTCCATTGAATGAATATTTTTTTGCCAATATATCATTTTCTAACAATGCATTGGAAATTTCAAAACAAGAAATATAGCCTTCATATTGAATTTTATGGTAAGGGCTGCAGCTAGAGAATCAACATTCAATCTTGATTTCTCACTTGCCCAAAAATCATTACCAATTGAAAAAACTCTTACAGTTACTGAATTAGTTCTAGGGTAGCACAACGTAAATTCAACAAGAATAACTAAACTGTCATATGGAAAATGTTAATTTTTGAAATTGTTAAATATTTTCCCATTGTTCTAATTTATCAGAATTTAAATATACAATCAGTCTTCTAATTTTTTCAAACAGATAATTGTCATAGATTTTATTATCATTAAGGCATTTCTTTCGATTAAAATTCAACACAGTTTTCAATATCTGCCCAATTTACTTGAGATGAAGTCAAGAAACACCATTTGAAAACTGTTATTTCCTATATTTGTTTCGGACCATTCTTCAACATATTGGAAACATGTTTGGTATAAATTCTGCACTTCTTTGGTGCGCTTTCCCGTTCTGCTCGGATATGATTCCTCTAAGTTTGATAACTTTCTTCTTATTATTAAAGAAATACATTTTTCTTCAAATCGTGATTTATATTACGGGACAAAATCGCTCAAAATAAGACTAACTTCTGTAGCTGAAATACGTTCATCTTCAATCGTTTGAATCGTTTTGTGGAAAATAGATTCCTGATTATGTACAAAATACATTAATGTCTCCGATAATTCATAATTGAAAAAAGATTCCAGAATTGTTGGACATTTGTCTAAATTAAAAAAAAAAAAAAAAACATGAACGGAGAGGCTCAAATAATTGTAAAACACGCTCTATAGCAGGTGTTAGAGCGAGTCATCTAACTTTTGAATATCCTAAAAGTTTTTTATATTCGACATTTGCGTCTTCACAAAATTGTTTTAAAATAGCCACTCAAACAGTAAAACGACTAAAGTACAAATAAATCATCGATATTATTACTTCTACATCAACTGGCATGGCATATGATGCTGTGTTGATTGCATTTGACAAAATATGTGCATTACCACCTATTCCTAGTATTTTCTTTTGGAATAAATCTTCTATTTTTACATAGACATTACTAGCTCTGCGTCTTCGTCCACTAAAATTTGTGTTTGTACTATCAGCTGCTAGTGCAACAACCTTAGATTTCAAATTCTTTTCTTATTACTCTGTATAGGTGGGGTTTGACAAAATTTTAGCAGTTTCGCCCTCAATGGATTCTAAATTTAAAATTTATACTGGAATGCCCTTGATAACATTATACCTTACTAGTATTGGATACAATTTGGTTTCATTATGATTTGATGCATCAGATAAAACCGTTATAAATGTTGCATTTCTCATCTTCTGCGAGTATTTAATCACATTAATTTTTAAATGCTGATTTAATAATAGTCTAACATTTTCAACTGGCACATCAAAATTTAGCATTGTAAAACTTTTTCAATAATTTAGCTGTACAAATCATACTACGAAAACTTTGATTGCGAATTATGGTTCCCTCCAATACAGCTAACTGTTCTTCATCTTCAGAATAATTAGAAGTTTTAAGAAAAAAAATTCTTACTTTATTATTGGAAATCGATGCATCTAATGATTGCTTATGTTTGTTAGTGTTCAAGTGTTTCGTTATAGCTTCTCTTCCTCCAATTTCAATACAAAATTCTCCTCTGCAAATATTGCAAAGATAATGGTGTCTCTCTTTAATATGAGGAATAGAAATTTATTTTTCAATTGATCGTTGAAATGGGTTTCTTGATTTTTCCATCCCATAAATTAAATTAAAAATAAAATAGAGCTACACGAAATATGCAAGCATATTATGAATAAATTGCAGCGACTCTCTTCTACAACATCGTTAGAAGTTAAAAGGCCTTACTCAACCAGCCAGATGAGATATCTTTTCAGCCTGATTGATAGGACCGTCAATTTCGTACCCCTTGGTACAGGGTTCGAAACAACGCTGCCGCATCAAGGTCATCAACTCTTTTCCCCTCCTCGGGGTCGGAAAACCACTCGCGGCCGAAAAATAAAATTAAGAATTAAAACTAAAACTTTAATAACAAAAGCGATAAAACTTTACTAAATCTATATTTAAATTATTATACATTTGTGTCGAAAACAGGGTTGTATAATATTGAATTAATGAGTTGATACAACGTGAAGTACACACGAAGTATTACATAGAGGCGATGGTGGGAGAAAAGTTTGAGACACGTAAAGTTCTCTGCCCTACGCATGCGTTTTATAATTGCGTCCTTCCAAACTGTACCGTTATATGAAGCTTAACAGTTAGGCGCGGCTCCCTGAATACAGAGATTAACGGATTAATTTTAAAATATCAAAAAGAAAGACTGGTAGGAATACACTTTTCGAGTAAGAACAGAATCTACAAAAGAAGGACTGTCCTTTGTAATGGAGGACGATTGGTCACTTTACGTTACATTTGCATAGCAAAAGTAACTCGAACAAGAGGTCGCAGAGTCGTCGGATATGCCATTCTAGTTGAATGCTTAAGAGACATCAGGTGTACCTTCATATTCAGAATTTTTATGAGGAATGAAATTGTTTTCACGTCTTCAAAACCACGGGACACAATCTTTACTGTTTGATGTATAGATAAAAATATTGTTTCAAATATTAGCCATTGGTAACCTCAACAGAGAAAAGAAATGACAACTGCAAAATGTAGCAAATGGTGTGGGGGTGCTTGTAGAGGAGATTAGATTACGGGAGTGCCCAGGAGATTAGACTTCAAAAAGATCAAATCTTCTTTTATGGGATACAGAAATGCCGTTTAACTTTTCCCACGGATTCAGCTGCATTTAACAAGAATTTTTGTCCATGAACGGAACTTTGTTATTGCGGTCACCGTACTTCGGTGGAATAGGTTTTTTCGTTTCTTCGGTAACATTTATGTTTTTCACCCTGAGTCGAAGAATTCGGCTTCCCTTGGGAGACGGGGCATTTTGAACTGCCTGTCTTTCAGAGGGATACGCTTGGTGCGACGTCTTTAACAATCGAGCTAGCAAGGAGTTCTCTATCAGGTCAGTTGTAAGGCGTTTTAGATTCTATCATCGTCGCATATTCCTCTCTCAGCAACATCATAATGATATGAAGAAGAGTTTTTTGAACGATATTTTAGGGAAGCCATGAATATCATTGATATACCTACCCTCCCTTAGTTTTGAGTTCATTTTTTAATTAATTAACATAAACGTTATTACAATCTGTAGTTGAGATGATGTGCTTATTTGACGTGTGTGCCGTAGCCGTTACATCACTAGTCACGACTTATGTGTTAATGTCTTATGTAGACACACAAAGGCAAGTTTTCATTGGAAGTATTAGGCAACCTGTAGTCCACAGGGGCTTACCTTCTTTAGATGGGTTCGGGAATCATGCCCACGAGGCACCCTAATGATCATTTTCTTTCCTATGGGGTTTATTGTTTGTGATAAACATATGACGCGCTTTGGGATATCCCAGCGATCCTTCCTAATTTTTGAACCACCTTATTGTCAACCAATTTTTAACTTTTTTCCATTTTTCAAATATTAGGTTGCAGTTGTTTGTCGCTTTATGCCATACCTGTGAGTGTGTGGCTGTTGTGCCATTAAATTCCACCATCACACAAACACACACATAAAACATATATAGTTCTAGACTGTGCTGCCATCTAGTGTTCATGTCTTGGGTCAGTACTTCGACGCTCTTGGATTTTCGCTTCTTAAATGCGAAACTCCTTTAAATCTGTCGGGTATTTATCACCAATTTAGTTGGAGTCTATAGTGAAACTGAACTATGGACTTTACACTTGACCAGATGTAACTTTAAATTAATGATAGATAGATCAAATACTATCTCCTTTTTGGGTTAAAAGAACTAACTATTAAAATTCTAGAAGCTAAATATCGGAACAGTAAGATAATTAAAGAGTTTTTTTTTTTTTTAAAATTATTATATGAGTGATGATTCTTATTGTTATTGTCCTGATGAATTAAACCTTCTGCTCAGTACTTTGTTGGCTTTATGCAGAACTTGAACATTATTATGATTACCATGATGAATCTTCGTTTCGATAATTTTAGTAGGAATCTATTTTTAAACATTTCAATTTCGCCCATTATGGAGGATATTTCCCATCCCGTGTCAAAGAGGTCAATTAACATTACGAGACAGGGCAGGCTGGAATTGTCCCACTTTTAGTTCGGACGAAACGTGTACGGGGTGTGCCTGGTGCAATGTCTTTTACATCCGTATCAGTAAGGAATTCAATGTCGGGTCAGATATAAAGCTTTTTAACTTCTTTTGTCATTGTTGAAGAGAGCAGCTGCAACCAAAAAGGTCGCCCTTCCGGTGTTTGACGCCAATACCACTCAGCTATATCGGTTTTGTTTAAATTAGAGGAAACATGATTTAAAAAAAAGGACACAAGTACTTACTAAGAGCAGCAGAGGTGCCTGAGTCCGACAGATCCATCCAGAATTGAGTTTTCAAGTGGGAGGCGAGCAGAGCTTTTGTCGAAGGAGTTAGTTCCTTCTGGGTCTTGTAGTCGAGTAGTTCTCCCTGGCTATTCTGACACACCTCGACCGCCTCTTTAGGGTTCTTAGTTTCAGGGGCGGCCCACACGCACACCATACCGTCTTGAATCTGACCTTTCTCACATGAAGGATCTGTACAGAAAGATAAAAAGAACTGAAACTTCCATGTATGTGATAGGGAAAAAGTTACCAAGTTTATATAACACTCTCACACATATATATTTATATCACACACACACACACACACACACACATATATATATTTGTGTGTGTGCGAGACCGATTGGCATAGGTTCATTACATAATACTTTTTGCAAATACAATAAAGATACGATTAATATTATGCATTAATCGTATTTATGAGTAAAATCGAGTAAAAACCAAAATCTCTTAACGATTTTTGTACATTCATCAACAAGTACAACTTTACGGCTTAAGATTAAATATACATGTACTTTTGAGCGTTCATTGACTATATAGTGCTAAGGCGGAATTTAGATTACTATTTAGATTTGTGTGTGTGTGTAGTATTCAGATTTTCTTTTTATTATTAATTTAGATAATAATAATCATATAAGATTTTCGGGTTTTTTTTATCCTCATTGCGTTCCTAAAGAATTAAAATTGTCGCCAAAAAAATTTGGTGATTTTTGAAATAAGTATTTGTACGTAATCTGTTCTAATTATTCATCTTGCGAACATAATGCACATTAATAATGAAAAGGTAATGACTCCCCCCGTTTCTCCCCTTTCTGGTTCTACATTTCATACTCACATGCTTTAAAGAATCCGCTATAGTTGAAGGCTTTCCCTTCTACAGGTGTCATCTCGACCCAGTACTCGCCTCCCGGTTCCAACCCTGTGATCTCCACTCCTTTTGCAGGGCCCTTCATCACCAGTACTGCTCGTTTCTTCTGAGTTTCTGGGTCCTTTTGTAAGACGGCCACATCCACCTCTTGCTCTCCTCTACCTTTATCCAGCAGGATGTCACTGGACACTCTGGTCACTCCGCTTGGTTCGACGGTGATTGTCAGCTGGGGTCTGGGTTCTGAAAAAGAAATTCGTGAACTTCCTTTATATGTATATATTTAAATATATTCTTAATTGTAAAAAAAAAAAAAAAAACATATATTCCCTTTTTCTCTCACTTGTTGCTTAAGTAGTAAAATATATAGATATTTTTCCCTCAAATTACCATCCCTATTTCTTTTTGAGGATAAAATAGAACAAGAAGTGTTTAATACTTAGTTGCTTAGTTGAAGTAGTAGTCAAAGGTGGATCCATTAGCCTCACTCCGTCCTAATTTCAAGCACAGACAAAATAACATACTTGAACAAGAAATCCCAACCAAATTTAAAAGCATTTATTTTGTTGTTTTACTCCTAAGCTGTTTGTTGGTTCCAAGCACATGACTGTGCTATTTATCGTAAGTTCTCGATTTGAATTTGATTATTGACCATTATAACAATTTATTGATGTCCCCCTTCATTCCTTTTAGTTTTATTTTTGGATTAAGGACGAAGTAATCGTGAATGATAAACGAAACAAATAATGTTATTTTAAAAGGGAAAAAAGTGTTCTCTTCCCCCCCTCTCACTTTTATCTCGATTTTTTCTGGATCCACCACTGGTAATTGTAGCATGAGAGCCTAGTGTCATGGGAAAAGCAAACCAAAATGAACCAATTTATCATCAAATCGTGGTCTGGCTAGAACGGAAAAGAACCTATAAATCTAAATGAGACATAGAATTAATCATAACAGACAAATTCCTTGCTTTTTACAAATACCGAGCAATAGCTAGAATACATTAGCAGTGATTTACACAACGCAAAATACTAACCTAAAGTAGAAACTAGTAATTTCTCGCTGTCCCCCATCATTCCCTTAGCTCCTAGGGGAGTGACGGTCACTTCATACTCGGTCCCGATCTCCAGGTCCTCGAACATAATCTGAGTTCTGTCCTCAACCACCTGGGACTGTTGTTGAGCATTCTCCGACTCCATGGATCTCCATCCCACTTGATAGCGACGAATGTCCCACTTGACCCCCGGAGGACTCGACCACTGCACCTGAAGGGAGGTATTGCCGATAAGCGATGGGATGAGATCCGTCACCTTTCCTAGGTTGGCTGAAATGTCATTTTCCATTACATTCATTATATAATACAAATTTTATATATGATGCAGAAGAAAAAAAATGTACTTGAAGTTCTTTGCTACTAAAACCTTTTCTAGGAATTAATTGCTCGGAAAGATTCAAGATATATATATTTTACAGGCCCGATATCGAATATTTCAATTACTATTTACTAATTTCTTTTTTTCAGTTAGTAGAGTAACAATGTTAATATTACAATTATCTAATTTTCTAAAGACATTTAATTATAAATATTTCAAATTGTATAATACTTTACTGTAATTTCCTAGTATGAACTTATTAATTCTACTAAATAACTACTAAATTAACTGCTGTAATTTGGTATAATATCATATTAATTATAAACATAATCCACATGTAATAATAGAGTCGTTAACTTTCTGTGAAATATGTAAGCAATTCTTATAATATTGTCGAGTATGCACAAAATACGGAGAAAATAATGTACAACTAATTCTGAACGATTTTGAAAGAGAAAATACTATCAAAATGCAAAAAAACAATTCGGTGTTTTTTTTTTTTTTTATAATTAGTAAGCTTTCTCACTTTAGTGGAAGTTTACAATTACAATATTTGCAGTTTGTTTCATTTATTATTATTATTATTTTCGTTCAGTAACATTTTAAACTCATTTGAAGACTTTTAAGAAAATAAGTTTTGTTTTCATAGAAAACATTGTCATTTTGCTCTTTTTATAAATCAGATGTAAATAAATAAAAGTTATGATAATGTTTAATTATGTTATGATAATGTTTTTAAATTATTTTTATGCTATTTTAATTTCATGTTTTCTTGTAAAATTAAAATTTTTACCAAGAAGGAAAAAAATGTAAGCGCTGAAAAGTGTTTCAAATGTTTTTTGTATATTTATTTTTTATAAAGATAAGGATTTGAAAGTATTATAATAATTTTTGTGTTAGTAAGTGATAAAAATAAATCATAAAGCGTTTCTAATGGACGAATATGCTAATGTCTTTCGTTTGTTTGGTTTTACTTTATTTAAAAGTTTGCATTTCTATTTGAACTGAAGTCCAGAACATCGCAAAATAAGAACCAGTTATTCCACTTTAGAAAAGATCCTCAGGTAATGGTAATGGACCGCAAATTAATTGATAAATTCATGTTACTTCAAATCTTGACATAAACCATTTTTATAACTACGGTCACACGAACTTCAAAGAAATAAAATGTTCTCCCATTCTGAAAATTGAATAATAAAACAAAAGAAAGAAAGACAAGATTTAAAATTTATTTTGTCAAAAGTTTATTCAACGCATAACGAAATTTGTTATATTTAAGTTAGCCCTGAAATACGTTCGAGGTATGGATTCGTAATTCTCTGAAATAACGCTAAATTAAAAAATAAATATATCCTTATAGATCGTGGCGCCATCTATACGCTATATATGTCACAAACAGTGTAATCATTTAAATGTTTAGGCAAAATCTGGTGCAAAAAATAAATTTTAAATAAAGTTGGTAATGATTATTAAGTTAATTAATTAAAGTACATCATTGCAAGATATTCTTAAGAAAACTAATAAAGTAAAATAGTATGTAATAAATAATTAAAAATAAACAAATAATTAATGTATATTAAAATTATTATAAAAATCTTTAACGTTTTTAAAAATTAATATTGGGAATGGTTTCGAGAAATACGAACAAAAACTATAAATTACGACAAATCTCAGAAAATTAAACTCTCAGGAAAAAAAAAATTAATTAATATTTACCTTTGACTTTATAAGTACATACAAAAGGTAATGTTTTGTCGCAGCAGTAGGAGGACACGATATTATTTTGTGATTTCCCGTACCAAGAACAAAGAGTACCTTCTTGTGTATCACAAATCTGGTCATTAGCTGTTCAGAAAAAGAGAAAAAATTAAAATAAAGTAATAAAAAAATATAAAATATAAATGTTGTAATACGTATTTATTGTGTTTAATATTCTTCTAATAAATGTTTGGTACAATAATTATTTATGCAGCCAGTTTAACAATGTGGCAGTTGTTAGGATATCTCCCATGTGCAGCAAGTGATTTTGACTCGATCTCAACTGAATATTTAATAATTTTAGAATCACAAATATCATTGTAGTATTTCTATTACATTAATTTTCATAGAAGTTATCTTATTACGTTGTTCTGTTTGATAAAGAAGAAGTTTAGTTTCTTTTTATTCAAATTATTTTAAGTTCATTCAGGATTGTGATTATTTTACTGTTGTGATTCTAAAGTATATATACAAGTGATAATCAATAAACGATAAGTACAAAATTACTTCAGAGTGCTTAGGAAAAAACAGTTTAGAGTTTTTGAAACAATAAAAATAATGACATGCAAAATAAATTTGTGTAGTTAAGAGCAATCGCTTCAAATGAAGATGCTTACGAACAAAAATCTCAGGAAATTAATATATATATGAATGTGTGTGTTTCTTAAGTTTTTTTTTTTTTTTTTTTTTTTGCTTTTAAATTATGTTTTTTAATTATTCATTCTCTGAAGAAAAAATGTTTTGTGTGTATCTACAAAGCACCAAAAATAAATGGGGGGAAAAAAAGAAAAGGAAAGAAAAAAAAAATTTGAAATTATTTTTCTGATATGTAATTTTCGATTAGTTTTAGTTCAATAAAACGAAATAAATTAAATGTTTTTCCTCACGAATGAGCATAAGCATTAATTCTTAATTAATTCTTCTGCTATGCTTACATATATTCAACTTGCACGAGTCAGATTAAAAAAAAAAAATTCTACAATAGTCATTCCTATTTCCTTCGATGTTTTCCACGAAATTAATTATTCATGATATTTAAAAAAACGTATTAAAAAGGATGAAAAAAAAAAAAGGAACACAAAATTAAAAGAATTTTTTTAACAAAGCGATCTAAATCAAAGATTTAATTGAAGAAAATTACTTATTTTTTAACAGATATCCATACATTATGAAAAACAACCAATAGAAAACATCGATTATACAATTAACATAATATTGGAAGAGCTACCGATAACTAATTATTGTGTTATTTTGGAAACAAATGTGAAAAATTAATAATTGGTTTCAAGATAAAATTCGATTTTCTGCTTTTGTTTTATCAAAGGTTCTTTTCATAAAAACTTTTATCCACGGTTTCGAAGATATAATTGAGTTTATTTGAAATAAAAATTGAATAAAAAGAGGGGGGAGGAATTCATTTATTATTTTATTGTTATTTTTAATTAAAAGGATTAAATGTATCAAACGCACTATAAAGATTTAGCTTCAGAGGGTATTGTAGCACCATTTACAAACACCTTAAGTCGTAAATTCAAAGCAAAAAAGAAACAAATCCTAATATGCTACATACTAAAATAGATAAATAAGTATTTAATTTTTGGGGGGAAGAAAGTATTGCTTTGTGAAGTAAATAAAGCGTTATTATATGATAAGTATTATATTATTTTGAAAAAAAAATTTAGGTGTTGATCACAATATATAAATTATCACAATATATTGATCACAATATAATGTAGATACATTTGTTTATATACTTTTTAAATGTCATTTTTAAGCTCTACAGTTCAATTCCATACGCATATTTTCTTAAGGAAGTAATCAATTTCCTTTTTTCCCTTATTTTCATTCTTTTTTTTTTCTGCAATCCTTAAAAATTTGACGCACACTTCATGAGAATCATAAGATTAAAATTAAGATTCCATTTAATTTTGATTTTAATCCAATAAATAGGATTCCAAGATTTGGATTCCATTTAATTGATAATGATATATTTTAAGAACAAAAGTAAGTACTCCTTGCATAAAAATGTTTTCAATTGACATTTTGAATAAAATTATGAAAGAAACAATTTTATTTTCAACCGAATGATAGTGGTGTTTCAGAATGATTTCAGAACTTTATTTCGAAGCCCAAAAGTCTTTCAAAGTATATTTTTATTGAATAGAGATCAAATGTCACATTAATATTGGCCTGAAATGTGTTACTTTTACGGCTCCCTATTCCATACCCCCTCCCTTTTTTTAAAAAAAAAAAAAAATTCATAATATCAAGTTAACAAACCATTACATACCTATTAGATATACTTATTTCGACTTTACTTTTCAAAAATATGAAATAGTATGGCACATAAAGAATTCAAAAAGGTATTTAACAAATCAGTAAAAAAGTGGAGGAGCTGGGATTTGAACCCAGGACATCTCGCATGCGAAGCGAGCGCTCTACCACTGAGCTACACCCCCGACATACCTTTCACATCTAAAAAGAGTATTGTAAACAATTTTCTTCAAACAAAGAACAGATGACAAAAAGATTTTGATAATGAATTTATGAAAAATATTTAAAGCGCCATCTATAGGATAAGAAATTGAAGAGTTATTCACGATTTCTTGCCATTAATTATTGTACAATAAAGTCTTTAAAAGGTGTACTTTTTTTTTTTTTTGCTCTAAAGAATTTAAGAAATGATCTCGCGGGATATTTTAATTTTCAATTTTATGAGACATTTCAATAATTATTAAAATATTATTAGTATATTTCAATATATTTTTGTTCGTGCCCAATCAATACATGACATTCTATATTCAACATATTTTTAGAATGATAAACTTAAAATTTTTTTAAAAATTTATAATCAAAAATTGGCGGAGGCTCTGGGGAATAAAAAACAAAAGTTTTTAGAGATTTACAATTTACACCAACTTTACTGATGTGTAGTTTTAAGAGCAGTGTAATTTTAAACTTCTATACAATTTTGTTTTAATCGGAGGAACAATTCTACTCATATAATACAGTTAAACAGAAGTATTTTGAGAATTCGAAAGGGATTAGTGAAAATTTCAGTTAAAAAAAGTATGGTTGGCTTTGGAAATAAGTACCAAAAAGAAAAAAAGATAAGTTGCCAAAATCAAATCGAACCAGTGAATTTACTTTAGGTCTTGTTTAATAACCCATTATACGACAGCATATGCAAAGATAAATTTTTAAAATGTCTTATAGATTGCTTACTATTAATGACATTTAACTTGGTGCTCAATGCATAATAAAAATTCTATTTTGGAAAGAAATATTTACAATATAAAATAAGTTTCTTATTAGTTTGCAATTCTATCATGATGCAGTGTATTACATATGTGTCTATTTCATCTAAGTAATTTTATTTAATTATTAATAATTAAATGAGTGAATGAAAAATGATTACGTGATGAGACAATAGAATTCATACAAATATATATATAATTCCTGGTTTTCGGCTACTGAAATGGAATAAAATTTTATTTTTAACCCTCCCCCCTAAAAACGACCATAGTAACATAAATTTTTTGTTATTGTAAAAAAACTCACTTTTTTTTTTTTTTTTGCACATTTCCAGATTTAAAAATACTCGTTAAGCGAAAAACATTATTTCTACAAAACACAAATGTAGCAGTTGCTGAATGAGCACTGTTCCAGTTTTTCGTCTCGAAAAGTCAGTCCTCTTAACAGGAAATGGAATCCACAGTGTAAAGAAGACATAAAAGCGATGAAGCTTATATTCCTCAGTAAATATGAATAAATGCGTTGAGACTGTACTATTTTCTGATTTTCCAAAAACGGACAGAACTTTTTCACTGGACCACCTATAAATATTTCGAAGGTCGGATATCTATAAAACGACTGATCCTCACGAGCCCCTTTACAGAAGTCAAGAACATAATGCAATAAACTATATTTTATTGAATAAAATGTATTTGTACGAAATAATATAATTTTGAAAAAAAAAAAAAAATTGTCCTGCAATGCCCACACAATGCTGGTGCAAAATTATTAGCAATCAAAAGACACTGAACAGTCAGTAGTCTGTCTGGAACCATACACGTGTTTTATAATTTAAGCTTACTACAGACAGACAGACACTGTTCCGCATGTAGGCCAGGCCTGATTTAAAGTATCAGACACAACATTATTCCGTAATTTAAGAGCGTTTAATGTGCATTAAAATTAAGACTTTATGGCATTAAAATCTCGAAATTTTAATATTTGTGATAAGATTATTTATTGAAAATTCATAATTCATTATGAATCCCGAAAATGATTGATAATAAAAAAGTTATTGAAAAAAAAAAAATTCCACGTAATACATCTGCTACCAAATTTTCAGTTTTTGTTCATTGCGGGTTATAAACAAATCAAATGATGTGCATGAGAGATGGCATTATCACTTTATTTTGCAGAATGAAAAACAAATTATCATTGTTAAGCTATTTATGACACATGGCATTCTAATGTACGTTGGCTGCAAGTTTTAGTGGCAAAATAAATACATATCCCCATTAAGCCTCCCGTCTACCGACCATTTTGATTTTGGGGATGTATTATTAATCTTACGTAATGTCTACTATCATCTTCAAATCTATGCTATTTTATCTATTCAAATACAGAAAAGTGCATTCGAAAGAACAAAAAATAATGATGGTTTTTAAGGTATTAACATTTCCCTCCGATTTGTGAAAAATTTTTGGAATATTTTTTTTAAGAAATCGGAAAACGTGCTAAGGAATTATTAATATAGAGGTAAAAAATATTTTTAAAAGCTGGAGGGAAAAATGTAATTCCCCAGAAGCCTTCATTACTTTTTGCTTTCAAATGAACTTCATTGCATTCAGATAGTTAAGATTTTAGGACGGTAGTAGAAACTCCATAGGATTAACATTATTACGTCCGCGAAATCAAAATGGCTGGTAGGCGGGAACCTTAATAAGAAAGTTGTAAATAATATAAATGTTATTTATAACATTTCTAGATCTTACCTTCTTGTCTCGAGTAATCCAACCAAAAGTCGGAATCGGATTTTAGTTTTTGAATCCCCTCCTGGAACTCTGTGGTGAGTTCTGGTAGGATCAAAGAAATGGAATCGACCACGGCTTCCGGTATTGTCATGGATGCACATCTAGACTTAGCAGATACGAATCCTTGTTCACTTTTCACTAAACGAAGACATATATCTCCTACTCCGACGTCAGTACTAGCACAAGCAGACACTGCAAGTAATGCATAACATATATATATATATATATATTTAAAAATAAGATCGCTTATGCTTGTTTTGCATCACTTCATTATTTTAATGACCTTGTGAGCAATTTTTTAAAATTAAGTATTTAGAAGAAAAAGTTTATGTTCAGGATATTTGAACGCACATAAAATATACGTCGCAGAAAAAAAAAAATTCATTTTCAAACAAACAATTATTTGAAAATTTTACTTTATTATTTTTTCCCTCCAAATTCTTCATTCTACGTAAGCAAATTTTAACATTTTCTTGCAGTTCCTTTTTTTTTTTTTTTTTTTTTTTTGTAATTTCTTAGAAGTGTTTATTACAATTCTGAGCATGATTTCGAGTACACAAATGTCATTTATAACTTTACAATTTTTTCCCCTATTAGACACTACGAAAAGTTGTATAAAACATGCAATATTTAATTTTGTGGGACTTTAAAAGCAAAACTATTTATCTAAATCAGTATTCTATTCACAAAATTATAAAACATATTATACAAGATATTCTGAAAAAAATTTCAGAACTTTATATCGATTACAGAACAAACAATAACATTTTAAATGCAAGACCATTATGAAAACGGTTTAAAAAGTTACAGGTTAATAAAACAATTTGGCGCGGTGTAGAAAAAAAAATTTAACATCTCACTCAATAATATAGCTGGATTTTATACATATATTTAGATAAGTGTTACAATAAAAATAAGGTAATAAAACTTTTTTCGATATTCTGGTCATTTTTAGGAAATCGTGTAGTTCTCTTTCGATGTTTCGAATCATCAGAGAAAATTCTAATAATATGATGTTTAAATATTGAAGAGAGCGAGATTATATACATATATGTCAAGTTTCTTAATGGAAATCTTAATGGATATCTTCAAACAACAATCATCGCTTTTTAGATTGAAAATTTCTGTAAATAACCTAAATAGTTTTTAGCTTCTATCCTGATACGTATCCGTATAGTGCAGACTTATGGTAATTGTATTTTATTTCCTATTGTAAACCCATTATTTACTTTATCTGCTTTCAATAATAGCTTAGAATATTTATTATTTTCATGAACGTAGTATGAAATTTTGTGATAATAATGAGGAAGGATAAATTTTTCATACCTCGAGATATATTACGAGATGTTAAGGAAGAACACTAATATCAATCAGGTTAAGAAATATGATTTCTCGTAGAGAAGCCCCATTTATTAAAAAAGTGCATAAAAGAATAAGTGGATTTCCGACATATTTTTTGAAAGAATTAACTCTTTTTTTCACTATTAATATTTTTTTATCTGTGTGTGTCGTTATTATTACTTTTTTTTAGAATTGAAGATATCAAAAATGCTTAGGGTTATACTTAAACTCTAAATTTTTCTTACATGAAAATTGGATACATGGTTTATATTAAAATGCTGAACAATGATAGATATGGTATAAAGAAGATAATTAAGTTTCTAATCTAAGCACATTTTGATTGCGCGTGTTTTAAATGAGAAAAATTTCCCAAAATATTGAGTATAATTCGATCATAACATAAATGTATTACTTATGATGTCTCGCAAAGTAAATAAAATAGTATAAATAAGTAAATAAAATAAAAACAAAAAAAAATTACTTATGTATTCAGAGAGAAAGCAAGGAGGTCAGCTCACCACGAATTACAAACGTGTGGAAATAAAATAATTAGAACTGTGTTATGAAGTGTTTCTTTATTTATTCAAAAGCATACTAGGAGCGAATGCTGTCCAAATCTCCGATTTAAAAGTGAAATTAAACAAACCCGGTACATACCGTTGAGTTCCTCACAATCAATTTTGATTTTCAGTCTAAGAGAGGGTTGTTTAAAATGCATTTGTTTTTGAAGACATATGTCATTACTAAGGCAAGTTGGTATGACCATAGTGTGCTGCCATATGTTAAACGGTGCCAAAACAAAATAGACATTGCTTCAAAGATCAGTTTTGATTTTGAATTCATTTGCTGCCTAATCAAAATTTGATTGTTTCCCCGTTTAAGAGATCTGGATTCACTATTATAAATTGAAAACCAAGAAACAAGAAAAGTAATGGGTTGCATCCTACGAATTCTCTCCAAAGAATACAGTGTCATCTTGTGAGGGTCTATCAGCGACCTTGTCACTAACAGTCCTCTTGGGGAATTTTCACTCCTCAACAATTATTTGCATTAGAGGGCTTCCTCCGAAAAAGAGAACGTGATCATGTTAAATAAGAAAGATGTGTATATATAGTATAAGCTTTCAGACAAAGAGAGAGGAGAGAGAGAGGAGATAGGATGGGATAGACTGCTAGCTGAATTGTTCTGTAGATTGATAGATTTGTAGCTGAGAAGTTAATAAATTGAATTGTTTTAGAAATGTCTTCCCATCCTTCCGACCCCTTATCATTACAATCTGATGCCAGAAAAAATTAAGGCGATGATTTTTTGGGGTGTGAAGGCGTCATACTAATGGGCTTCTTGACAAAAATAAATGATCAATGGACAATACTGGAAAATGGTGGGTTACCCCGTTTCCATTCCCAATACTCTATTTCCCATTCCTAATATGGGTATTTAAAAAATGCTCACATAAAGATCAAATAATGCATCCCATACAATATTTTGTAAGCTTGACCTAATTGAAACCGCCCTCAAGGGTTCGCCTTCTTCTGGTGAGTACGGATGTCAAGATCTCGAGGTATTCTAATGATCTTTTTCTTTCCTGTGGGGTGTATTCTCTGCGGTAAACATGGTTGATACACTCTTTGTCCCTCCCCCCTAATAATCTAGATATCAATTTCTATTTCGATCTTTCTTTTTGTTAACGAATTTTCTTTTTTCTTTTTTTTTTAAAAATTTTTTCTAATGTCTGGATAACAGATTCACCGTGCGGTGAAGCCAGATTTGGCTCTTGCGTTATGAACCATTACTTTCACTCACTTACCCTATGAAAATATATAATTTGCTTTCTAAAATAATGGGTTCTGCAAAGAATTTTAAAAAATATAATTCATAACATATCAATTGAACTCCCCTTATAGATTGAAGGCACACAATTAAGTTAGTTTTAAAGAATCAAAAATTGTTATATCTGACCTGCATTGAAAGAAATTCGCTGTTCCCAGTCCGAATCTTGGTCCTTGACTAGCAAATCGTAGCTCTCTTCGGGAATCAATTTGTCCAGAGTTACTTTTTTGACATCTCCCGTGACTGTCTTGACTTGTTCGTTTCCTCTGGAGAGTGTGGCCGAGACCTTGGCTTCTGGTTTTCCCATGGCAACCAACATGGGTGATTCTACTGTAATTTCACCATTGGGGGAGATGGTGAAACGAAGAGGCGATTTGGGATCTGTTTGGAAATGAAATGAGAAAAGCATGCATGAGTGAAAAAATTCATGAAAATGTTTTTAATCACTCATGCACTTAAAAAGGTTGTAGCAACCCACTAACATTCTAAATTTTTAAGCGGGTTAAAACAAATTTAGCTGTATCTCTCAAACATGACACACATACAGTCTAACCCCATTGATGCGAAGTAGTAAGGGTCTATGGCTAAGCTACGGCACCATTATCTAGCGGTCGTATATTATGGTGGATAATATCACCAAAACGTTGTCTACGTAAAACCAGTGACGTGATTTCCTTCCATTCAGAGCTATTTAGGAAATCACGTCATGATATTTACATAGATAATGTTTCAGTAATATTATTCACCACAATAAGGCGGCAGCCATGTAACGGCTCTATTTTTCCAGGAAACCATAGGTTTTCTATGGAACGGATGATATATAGTGAGTTATAATATTGATATAAATTGGGCAAAAAAAATCAAACAGACATTTGTCAAGATTGGTGTTCTCCTCTATCCAAGCCCTCTTTCTGGCTATTCTTTTATAATTATTAATGTTGTTGTCAACAAACTGACAAATTTCGTCCTCATTTTTAATCATCCACATGTTGTAGATCCAGGTAGATAAGCTCTCTGGAATTTTCTGCTTGTCTTGTCCTTTTTTCAAATTCGTTCGATAAAATTGAATGTTTCCTTGATAGTATGATAGTATAAGCCTTTTGTTGACATTTACAAGCTTTTGACATTTTTTTTTAATTATTACGGAAATCCCTTACGCAAGAAAAAAAAAATCTTTGCAATTCTTAAAATTTGTTCAATACAAAATGAATGAACGTACGGCTAATATGACTGTTTGCAAGATCTTGAAAATAAACTCTGACAGATAATGAATAGTCTAAACTTAGTTAATCACATTTCTACAATTTAAATTGAAAGAAAAAAATATGTGTCAAAGTCCGCTCTCAATAGGAAGTCGTGACATCATTTGAATAAAATATAAATCTGGATTTCATAACAAAAATTAAAAAAAAAGAAGAAAAATGACACCACAATATCTAGGTGTAATTTCACAAGCGATTGCTTATCGAGGAAGACATAGTCAAAACCACGTGTAAAGCAGAATTGTGTGTCTCTGAGCTACGTGTTACGTAGCGCTGTCTGACAGAACTTCACTCTATGTTTATTACAAGTGTAAGTTTCTAGTTTAATGAACACCACATGCAGTTGTCTTAACAGATCCTAGTACCCTGCATATATTTGTTTAGCTTTTAAAATTATTAAATCACTTGATAACGTCAAGCCTAGAATCCAAACTAATGAGTTTTCATTCATTAGCTGTATTCGCATCCATAGCTAAACAAATTTCCATGGTGGTGCAGTAGTTAGCATTTATCATTGTGAACACTGCCATGTTCGATTTTCGGGAGCTTCGATTTGAGTAAATGGTCATGGGTGAAGTCAGCACTTCTTCCCTAAGGGGTCTATAAATGAGTACAAAATTCTCTTGGGAAGTTAACTGGGGATTCGGCGTCGGGCTAGAAATTATCGTCGGGTTAGAATTAACGACACAAGCTAGAAATTAACGCCTCAGGCCCAAATACTACCGAAACCTCAAATGGGCACCGATTTAGGAACTTCTTAACCTGGGAACAGACTTAAATTATTGCACAGCAGTCAAATCGTCAACGGCTAATAGATAGTAATTATCGCGTCTGCCGCTTCTGGTTAAAAGCGCAATCGTAAATCTCAAACGCCTACAAAGGTTTGCTACATTAAAAAAAAAGCGCAGAAATCAAAATTTATACCGCATATTTCAAGAAAAGGATCAAAATTTTGTTGAGTATTAAAACCGCACTAACCAAGGGTTTCATGTATATTTATGAAGGAACGTCTGCACACGAGTATTTTAAATAAATCAAAATAACAGGAAAAAAGGTGGGGGCGGGGAAAGGTGTGTTTTGTTTCTTAAAAAATATTTTTTGGTTTTAAAAAAGGGTTCGCGACTGTAGTTTCAATGATATGCGCACGCATCAATTGTAACTTTGAAATTGTGCAATAAGAACGAAGTGGAGTTTACAAAGGATATGTGTTAGCTTCAAATAAAATAAAACATCTATACTTAAAGCAAGTTTAAATTAATAAATTAAAATGTTATAATAAATTTCCAAATTTAGATGGATATAAAACTGTATAATAAATTATATGAATAAAATGTTATTTTGATGTGTTAATGAAAAAATACAAATTTCGCTTGTTCGATACAAATTTTCGTAATTTACTAGCAACATGAACGCTTAACTCTGATCGTCGCTCATAACGAATTGACGTTATTTTATGCACCGTTATTAGCATGCACGTAGATGCCACTTGTTATTGCGTTAATAAATTTTATTATTGTTTCCAAGTTCACTCATTTATGCAATTTATTACATCTGAGTTATCCTCCAAAACAACCTTAAAACATACATTAATCTAAAACTATAAGGTAACTATTGCTCCTACCCCTGCAGTAGGACTGACATTCTTCTTTTTATTTTTCTACATAAATTTTTGTTGTCTGCCCTCTGTTGTGTGTGGATACTTACATGTAAAGACACTTATTTTGGCACTGGTTGTTGAGGCTAGGGGCTCCAATACTCCCTGAACGGTGACGTCGTACTCCGTAAACTCGGACATTTTTTGGGCTGCAAAACTCTTTTGGTCTTTCAACACTTTGTGGTTTGTGCAATTAGAAGTCAGTGTCTTCCGACACACTGTCACGTTGTACAGAGTTGGAAACCATCCTTGACTGGGACCTTGCCAGCCTACTTCGAATGAGTCCCACTTTTGAGAGACGATCGACAATGAAGATAGAGGAGCCATGACATCTAAGAAAGTAAATAAAGCCATAAATATTTGTTTACACGAATAAGGAGTTTATCTTTGAAGAATTACCATAATTTCAGTTATATGTAAGATAATTTGCCATGTAATCAGGTCACGAAAAATAGCTTTTAAATAAACACTAGCTTAATTTTTGTAGTAAAATCGCCTCTTCTTGGAACAGCAACATACACCTAATAATATTCGTTTTCGATAAGAACACTGAAGAAAATTATTTGTATTAGTGTAGTTAAGAGGCGTAGTGAAAAATTTTTCAATCAAAAAAAAGGGAAGGGGGGTGGGTCTCCCACTTAAACTTGTATCTCAAAATTAATTTCAAATATCGTTGTTTATTTTCAAGGAATGTTTTTGTGGAATACATGATTTTGAATAATAATTTTTCCTGAAAAAAAAATCATTATAAAAAGTTTTAGTTTTTAAATTTTAGTATACTGTAATCGTAATAGAGAAGGTTATAACCCCATATCATTATCATCCCTACGCCACTGATTGTACTGTACATTTCGTGAAGTGTTAAAACAAGTATGAAAAATAACTTGTGGAACTATTTTATTGCTTTTCCAGCCTCATATGTACATCTTGAAATCTGAACGAACTTTCCACAGATCCGCATTATAATACTTACACTTATAGTTTTTTTAAAACTACTTCGCAATGTGAGTCTTAAAAGTAATTTCGAATATTTTAGAAATGATTTTTTAAACTGAATACTTAGACAGAAACTTAATTTCTTGAAAGCAATAAACGTTTCATGAACTCTGTATTTGAAAGTAAAATTGGGACTTTTAAATGTTCGAAATTACATGGCAAATTCAAAGATTACACAGATTCAAAATTTTTCGAAATCTAAAGTCATAAATTCTAAATGTTTTAAAATTTCTATGTTCCTGAGTCATTAACAAACATCATATTCTCTGGATAAGAAAATAGAAAGAACAATTTTAAATCTCGTTTATGATACAAAAAAAAGTAGAATTAAATTACTAAGGAGATAATAATATGTAACTTCAAATAGATTTAAAATTTTCTTAATTGAAAATTACATTTCGGTTACCTTAAAAATATTTTTGAATAAATGATACATAGCTTTAATTATATTAAAATAGTTTATTAAAAATGTTTATTCTTAAATAATTCTGGCCTAAGTAAATACATTCGAATCTCTATATATTGAACTTAAAAGTTTCTGGGGGGGGGGGAAATTCGATTTCTAGAAATATATATTAACAATTTTTCATAATTTTCTTACTGAAACCAACTACGTACAATTTATTTTTAGGAATAATGAAAATCTAAAATATTACTTTACCAAAGAAATTTATTTTAAAGAAATGTACTAATATTTATGTAATGCAAACATTTGTAACAAAAAATGTACTTAAATTAGACATTTTGCAGATAAAAAAGAAAAGAAAATTTTTTGTTTATTTTTCTTTCTAAGTAGTTCCTAATGTCTTTTTGAATTTATTTCAAAGTGAGAGAGGTAAACATTTCTTCAAGAACGTTAAGAATAAATCCCAAGCCGTGTCGTACAGTTTGAAATGTTCTATTATACGAATTTATTGTTTTTTCAATTAGGCCATCCTAGTCATCATTATTTTTGAGTTGATCTTGATCAAAGCAGTCACCCAAAATTCCCGGATCGGTGGGGGTAATCAACACAATTATATTCTTGTCCACTTGTAAAAAACGCTCAAATAGTAATATATAGTACTTCTAAAACCAAAAACTTCTAAGACTTCGCCACTCAAGTCAGCCAGTAGTGGCTACGGTAGCTTAATGGTCATGGTCGCGGACTCGTTGCAGACGTTGTTTTCGGCGAGACATGAGATCGAGCCCTGATGCCACTAAAGACCCGCCGTGTTGTGGGGCTGATGCACGTAAAGTCTTTCGAGGCCACCCGTGGAGTGGAAGCTTGAATAGGGAAGTATCAAGTCAGGTATCATCCTCTTCACTTGACCGAAATTCAAAATTACGAGTTCCGTCGTATTGTTTTTCGCTGCGACGTTGATAACCAATCACAGTTGGGGTCGATTATTTAGTTTTTTGCTCGTAAAGTTAAAATATTTTAAGTAAGTTACATTTGGGTAATTATTTTCTTACGTCTGCAGCCTTTTATTCGGTGATTTGTAACCCCAGGTTTCCGTTCTGTCATTTGATTGTGTCATCACTGGTCAATAAAATTTAGTCTCTAACAAAATAGTCAGACAATTAAGGAAATCAAATAGGTTTTTAACGAATCTACGAATATTCCAAAATCAATACCTTTATTTCTACATATGGGGAACAGATCCCTACACGCATCCGAATCTAAAGATTAATATTATAAGAACCTGCTCATTAGATCCGAGTCACTATATATTAACTATATTTCCACATTCGCAAGTGATTACACCACACTTACATCGAATCATTTAATATATTTTCCTTATCATCTTTAGTACACGTCTTTCATCGATTATTTAACCTTCAAATAACTCACTTCACATTACAACTCTCCGCTTTTTATAAATATTATCATACCAGTCTTATAAAACTACACTTCGGTATTTCTTATATAATTTACATAAGTCATCATCAATTTAGTAGAAGAGTTTCTTAATGTTTAATTTTTCTTAATTTTTCAAATAATGTCACGTAAAAGCTCTCGAGGGCTTAGTTGAAAGGATGTATAAGCGAGAACTCAGTTATAGATACTTCTGAAGTTGTAGCATCGATTTCATTGACGTTTGACGCTTGATACTATCCTTAGAGCTTCTAGATAACGATAGAATCAAGTTTGACGAAAAATAATTATTAAATTCATGAGAGGTATTGCAAAATGAAAGGGAGAAAATGCAACCTTTGACTTTAAGGAAGTTTTAGCACAGAGGAATCTTTGGAAAGAAGGTTCGATGTAATTGGTTTTTATGGCGGAAGTCAGTCAGCTTTGTTGACGGGTACATTTCCATCTGGATATCTCCTGGTCTGCAAACAATTTTATTCTGTAGCTTTTTGCTGTGCCTTTGACAGCTGGGCCAAAAAGGAATTCTCTACCGAGTCAGTTATTAAGCGTCTTTACTGTTTTCGTTCTTAATTGCGACTTGTGGAATAGGGTAACTGTATACCTTTTCCGAGAGAGGAAAGTTTTTCTTAACTCTCTCTGTTAATGGGTTTTCTGTACGACTTCTAGAAAAAGTTGTTCATGAAGCCTCACTTCGGTAATTAATACACATTACTTTTGTTTTTAGATCATTTGAAAAATTTCAGTTAACGCCAAAGGCAGTCTCTGTTTTCGATAGTGGGTGTATTTGATGTGTGCGACCATTATCTACTGGTCGTTTTATTACGACGGAAGGCGTCACTAAAGCTTTGTCTATGCAAACTAGTGACGTGGTATCCTTGTATTCAATGTTCTCCCGAAAACCACACCCTCTGGTTTACATAGACGATGTTTTAGTGTCGTCATCCTACAGCAATATTGTTGCGGCAAGATAACAGCTCCGCTTTCTTAGGAAACCATAGCTTGTTCTAAATACACTAAGAGGTTATATTGAATCAGAAGTTCTAGACTGGGATATGTTTCTATCTATTGTTCAAGTCTTGAGTCAGAACTTTGGTTTTAAAGTTTTCACTCTGTGGAGGTCTGTTGACCTTGAATAAAGCGATTTGAAGTGGATATCTCTCGGTCTGCAGGCTGTTTTGTCCAATAACCTTTTGCTACGCCTTTAACAACCGATACAAAAAGGAATTCCCTATCGAGCTAGTTTATAAAGCACTTTAATTCCTTTCGTTGCTAGTTACGAATTACTGGAGAAGGCTGCTGAAAGGGTAACTAAAACTCCGATGTTAACGTGACTATGCTGGAATTCGCAGCTACGTTTTCATTGAATGACGTATATAGTATGCCTATACGTGTTATGAACGTTAATTTATAAAGTAAAAAAAATCCACTTAGAACTAAAGTATGGAATATTAAATACGGAAAAAATTGTAAGTAAATATAAAAAGACTGTTCTAACACTAATTAGAAGCGTATTAAAATGTATTGCTCCCTCTAAAAGAAAGGATATCAGAATATATTACTGTTGGATTGTTCCTGTGTAAAAGGTTCAACAAGTTTATGTCTTAATTTTAAACCATACAGAATATGAGTACCTCACCTCTGAACAGGTATTTGCAGATGTGTGGCAGCCTCTCGGTGCATTCCCCACCGGATAGCTTCACTTTTCCCGCTTCATTGAGGGCTCTGCAGCAAGATTCCCTAGAAGGGTATACTCCCGAGTTCTCGGCCATTTGCATGTACGTCACCTGGTTGCCATCAGTCCAATGACGCGTACCTGCGAAAAGAAGGCTATAGAAATTCGGTTTCTTTTTAAAAATGTCCCTAAATGAAAACAATTGAACCATCTTTTTCGATGGAAATTAATCTTCCTACGCTTTTTTTTTAATTATTACTTTTAATGTACTTTTAAAATTAATTTCTCTTATCGATCGAGTTCGAATCCTAAGACGAGAGGACGATAGAGATCCACAGAGGATTTATTCGTTTTTTAGAGGATCAATCCTTTTTATAGATCCTCTGTGAATTCATTCCTAAAACTCCTTAATAAGCTTATTGATAATTCTGAAGCTAAAATTATTACTGATATCCTATTTTAAGTAGCATATCTAATTGCCTCCAAGCGCAATTTCGGGATACCGAACTGTCCCATTTTCAGAAGAAAAAAAAAAGCAACGTACTGAAATGATTTTCAAAATAGGCGCTCATTTACTTATGAAAAGGTATTTGCTCTTATGAATGTGTAATGGATGCAGTTCAAACACAGTTTCAAGTTATAATTCTTAAATTTATGCTGATATAAATAAATTTCAAGATAAATTAAGTAAATTTTAAGATATCCAGCCACATATATTTCATTCTTATTTAAAACCAGAATCCTGTATACTTAAGCATATTTTTTCTTCAGAAAATTATAAGATTACTTAAATTATTTATTTTTACGAGTTAATTCCTTTTTATTCTTTCAATATTAAATACAAAAAAAAAAAAAAAAGAATTGTGCTTTTACTTGATTATATTTACTATTGTTCAGAAAATCTCAGTCTCGCGTAAAAGCACGAATGAAATGATATTTTATTTTCAAACACTTAGGACATGACGAATATAGGTACTAAAACTTGGATAAATTAAAAGCATAATCAGGAAAAACTACACTTGTACAGAAGAGCGATACAGCGGGAGCTTACTTGTATACAGCACTTACAAATATTAAAAACACCAATACAAAGCAGCACTTGTGGTAACATTCGCGCCCCCCCCCCCAGCATTTTTAATAGCCTTCAGCGCACCAGCTTACTAGTTCATACTGTGAACGAATCTCCAAAGTAACATGCATAAACTCCAACAGCTTCATGAAATCCCGACAGATTTCCCATTAGATACAGGCCACTTTCAAGCAAATTCACTAGGTCACGCTACCGACAGATTCCTTGGCAGATCCACTCAGCCAATGTCAACCGATTTCGGCCTATTCCCAACCAATTCTCTCGGGCTTCGCATCCCTCCGTTTTCATAGTTACTTCTACTAGGTGTGACATCACAGGGAAAATTAAGGAAAAGTCCATAACTTTCGTCCAAACCAAGATATTAACAAGTTTCCAGCACATTTGAGAAAAACTACATCTTTAAAGTGGCCTCCAAAATGGGTGGTCTTATGGTGAGAAACTTTGTGACATCGCCAAAATGGGCACCAAATTCGTGACCTATGTTGAGAAGTCATTGCTTACGATTTCATTGGTATTCAATGAAACATTTGTAAATATCTCCCCTCCTTTATAAGAGTATCGCTGCAGAGAAACGTTATCGCAAATTCATAACACTATTATCAAAACATTAGTAGATGTACCGTTTAGAGAAAAAATAAATGGCTGTATTAAAAATTACAGTATATAAATTAGCATATGTCCCGTTTTGTGAGGAAAAATACAGGGTCACTTTAGAGTTATTACTCATGTCTTAACTGGGAAACTTTTTTAAACTGCTGGTTGACGACCTTTTTTCTAATCATGAAAATCAAATGGTTTACTTTTAACATGTTGATTGCTACCGACACAGAAAAGCTCTGAAAGTTTTTGCGCTCCCGTAACAAGCAAAACTCACATGACTCAGTTCAACCAATACTTTTACAGGTCGGTGGGTGCATGAAAATGAATTATTTGACGGATCAACCAAAACGTTTTTGTCTGTAGTTTAATGTATAAATTAAATTTGGTAATAAGGTCTTATTAACTTTTGTTAAAATCCTTAAAAACCGAATTGCTGTACATAAATAAGATATATAAATTACTAATTTGCTGCTAGGGGAAATTTATTACATAAGTTCGCTAATTTCTTAAATTTCTTTAACCTTTTAACTATTTATGCTTGCTATATTTTTATACTTCAATAATTTAATATAAATATTTTCCAGCATTTTTAATTCTTTCTTATTTTTTCATAAATAAGAAACTAATACTAGTTGTTGATAAAATTGCAGAACGCCTAATATCGGAATCATTATGCGTTTTATTTGTAATTGAGGGTTATTAAAAAGCGTGTGATTTTGAGAACGATACTTCATTTATATAATATTTTATTTAAATAATAATAATGGTTTATACTGCAAGTATGTACGAGTTGTGAATAATAGTAGTTAAATTATTTTTAAGAATACCACATTTATGAAAAAAAAATCAAAATGAAAAAAATTGATTACGCTAAAAAAGTATTTTTCAATTAAATGTGGAACAACGTCAGATTAAATATCAAGAAATAAATCTGATGTTATTTTAGAAATATTATTCTTAAAATAAAAAATTGATTATTGAGTACATGTGTATAAAAATTAACGTTGATCAATTAGAAAATAGAAAAAAAAATACAAAACAAATAAAATGTTTACATTGTTATTAAAAAATTTGATACAAATATTAAGGCAAAAGAAATTTAGTATTTTAAAAAATAATATTTGATGCTGATTTATTCATGTTTTTTTATTCATTGAATAAAAATATATTTGAATTTAATCCATTAATAAAGCAATAAAAGAGCAATTTATGAAATGTTTTTGTTGTCAGATCAATTTTCTTTCTACCAGTATAAATTATTCAGTTTTTTCCCTTCTGAATGAATACAATGTTTACAATATACTGTAAACCTGGAATGTCATGCCTCATCTAACTAAATATGTTTGAATTACTCTCTTACTTTCAAATTTTCATCACGAAAGCAAATAACAGATGTCATTTAATTTATTATTTATTCACACACTCAATTACTTATGTTTATCTTTTTTTAAATGTCAGCATGCAAAACGGCAATTATTGTTTGCAGTTTTCGTTTTTAGATTATGCAAAGTAGTAAGGGATTAAAGAAATAAAGTTATTTTAGGGGGAGAAATAGTTTTCTGTAATGACTCACTGAATGTCTAGTTAAAGGAAAAAGAAATGTTCAGTTAAATGTGCAGTAGTTTTTCTCTTGTTTGCTTTGTTCATTAGTGTTTTGGGGCGTGATTTCAAAACTGAGAATATTATTCCAAAACATTTTTTTTCTAATATTTTTCTCGTCTACCAAAATAGATTAATGTTTTTTTTTAAAATCATGTAATGTTCCAATCAATAATAGTTGATCTTAAAAACAAGTATCTAACTTAATGTTATAACTCGTACAAAACTTGTACTAGTAATAATAGGATTCTAGAATGATTTCACGGAGCAACTTTATAAGAAATAAGAACAGAGAATAAGAAACAAAGAATAGGGAGAGAGTGAATTAATAGTAGAAATTTAAAAATAAATTAATTTCAATAATAATATGATTTATTTCCTTAATGAGAAACCGCAAAAGAGTTAAAAATTTATAAGCTTATAAGTATTTCAATTGGCAGCTGACAGTAATTAAGAAAAAATTAACTGTTATTTTCTAGGGATATTTCATGAATACTTCTAAGATAAACGGAATTGTTACCAGCACAAAAAAGGAAATAAGTCTACGGAAATAAATAAGTAAAAGGAACTTAATATTTATAAATTATCGATACTTCATATTCTACAGACCATGGTCAGCAAATTACGGAACCTCGGGCCAAATCTGGCCCACTGTCAGTTCTTACTCCGGCCCGCGGGTTAATATTGATTTAGCATGAAAATATTACAACAGCCTTTTTCTGATCTAGATGCAAAAGTTGAAGACATTTACATATTTAATAATCCATTTGATTGTATAAAACATGGGGAAAACTCCCAAGAAATACACAAGATGATGACAGCTTTTTATGGAAATAATACACTGATATAGATTAAGCGTTTCATTGAGGGCCGAGAAAACTGAGGAGGTGATTGAAAAAGTGGCAAAAATCAAGGCCGTTTTTTTGGCGTGCTAGGAGTTATCCATGATGAATTTCTTTCTGAAAGACAACCACTGAATATTGCCTTCCGTGTGGAAATGTTCAAACGCTTAAGGGATGGTGTGCATCACGTGCAGTCGAATTCTGCATCATGACAATGTCCTTTAAATGTTCTATTCGTGTAATTCGCGTGAATATCTGACTGAAATTCGATCACTGAACTTGATCATCTTCCCTACTCACAAGACCTATCTCTAACTTATTTTTTCTGTTGCTTAAATATGAAATGCTCATGAGGAATACCATTAGAATGCTGTTGAGGCCATAAAAGGACGAGGCAGTTGAAGAGTGTAATTCCTGAGGACTTCCCGGCATGATTGGAAAAATAGAAGCAGGGATGGGACGAGTGTACAGCTTTAAATGGAGAGTACTTCGAAAGGGATACAATTGTTTTCTTTGAATTTTGTTAACTAAAGTAGTTGTAGCTTGTGCTTACATTTTTGCACAGGCAACGTACATAAATTGTTCCGTTATAATCTTTATTTATTTATTATAGCTCCTTAAGGTTCCCGTCTCCAACCATTTTGAATTCACAAAAGTAATATTAATCCTATGGAATTTCTACTTCCCTTCTTAAATACAGAATCTGTTTTACCTATTTGAATGCAGTGCAATGTATTCGAAAGTTAAAAATAAAATAATAAAGGTATTTACGAATTAAAAATTTTTTCTCCGATTTCTGAAAATATATTTAAGTACTTCTTAAAGAACTGAAAATTTTCACTAAAGAATCATTAAAATAAATCTAGAATTATTTCTAAAATCAGAATATAATGATAGTCTCCAGTTTCTGACAGAATATAATGATATTCTGTCAGACACTTCGTTATCTTTGATCTTTCGAAAGCATTGTACCACATTCAAATAAATGCATTAATGTTAATTTGATTAGGAAAGTACGAATTTCATACAATTAACATTACATTCATGAATGTTAAATTGTCCATAGACAGGAGGCTCAATGTACATATATATATAGCGCATATTTTAAATTTCTTTGTTAAATGTATCAAAGAATGAACAGTGGAACATCCATAGTTCTGACAACCTTTCTAAGTTGACTGCTTCTGTACATAACTCATGCTGATCACTTGAATTATATTCTAATCTAGGAAGTATATAATATAAAATTTTCACTTTTTTTAAAAATGTTTATTAAATTCTTATCTCAAGTTTAGGAACAGTAGACTCTCGTTTAGGGCGTCTTTCAAAACAACTGATTCGATATAACTCGGTCATAAAGTTTTTTCTAAATTTAACTTAATATTTTTTTTGTCATTCTTTATATTTCTTATTATAGTTTTGCAATATATTAATTTATAACGCAATAATATATATTAATTTATAACAATTTTCATGGTACATTTGAATCACCACTAAAATTAAAATACTTGAAGAAAATCCGCACTATGCAGGTAATACAGGTACTCTTGACACAGTTTCAGCATTAATTTCAAAATTAACCAACAGATGACTTTGTAACATTGAAAAGGAAGCTAAGAAGCCATAATAGCGCACCGAATGGATTTGTCGAATAAATTTCCTGGGGACAAAGTCATCCTTGTTTGCAAGGCTTCCGAAGACAGTCATTATTATTTTGATTTGGTAAATTTAATTTTCTTGAACCAAGAAGAAATGTAATGCAGTATTGATTTTATAGGTTTTTGATTCCTCTTCAATAATACGTGATGGATTTTCTCAACTTAAAAGATCCTTTCAACGTCTTGGAAAACCTAAAGCTGTAAAATGCGGCAATTGTATTGACTTCAGCTATATATTACTTTTCCTAGTAGCCGTAATACCTGCATGCGAACTTTAATTTGAATATTATATTTAATAGTATGCTTATGTTGCTCTTTCTTGTTTTTGGCCTGATCAACATTCCACCGAACAGGCAGAAAATTAAAGGGAAATGGAGTCAAGAGAACATGAACTTGATTTCTTTTTTTTATATATACTCTAGACTAAATTTAAATACAAAAGTAAATGTAAGTAAAAAATTTAATCAAATTTTTATTTAAAGACGGGCTAAAAAGTATAAAAATAATTTTTAATGTGAAATAATGTATAATTTATGAAACTCTAAGACATTAAAATTTCTTTTGATAAATATAAGCAAGGTGATTACCTAGGTATCTTGGTTAAGCATTTCAAGCTTTTACAAATTATGCATTATTTTTAAAGCTAATAAACATTTCAGTATATATGCATTAACAATTGTACATAATTTTAATATAATTATATGTAATTTTTTACAACGTTTTTCTGAATTTCACTTGGTGTGTGTGTGAGTGTGTGTGTGTGTGTCATCAAATTTTCGATCGTTAATTTAACCAACTTCCCAGCAAGCTAGAGCTCTGAAATTTTGGGAACTGTTCTTACTTGCCTAACAATGCAATATTTAGATATTTGCATCCAGTTTTAACTAATATTTCAATAATTTTTTTAATAAACTTTGCCGCCATATAAAAACGTTGTTTTTAAAAACGTTGGTTTTTAATTCGAATTATTATGCATAATTTTTATCATATGTTTTTGTAATGCTTGGTTAAAAAAACTTTACTTTATTTTCGTTTGTTTCATTCTTTAGAGTCTGGATATTTATGACTAAAATGTAATTACGTGAGCTTTACGTTTGTGCAAAATTTCCATTCAAATGGACGTTATAGGCAAGGATCCTCAACTACCTTCTAAGTCAATTATTGCTTAAGTATGCCATAGTATTGTATTGTCGTCGGAATTATGTATGCGAAATTTCAGCTCAGTCGGATCTTAAGAATTTTGTGAACTTAAGAGACACATGAGTAAATGCATACTAATGAACATAACAAGTTAAATAAAAGCTTGCAATAAATTTTTGTTCATAAAAATGATAAAACTATTCCTTCATTGCTCTTTTCTTCATTATCTTTTTTTCATTCCTCATTTTGCGTGAATGGAATTAAATTTGGTAGAAATTGACTTACTGAGAAAAATAGGAAAAAAAATACCATATTCCTTTCACTGACTATACTATCTCTAAGAAGAGGAGGTTTTTTTTTCAAAATATTCAATTTGAAAATAAAAGTTTAAATTTAAAACTAGAATTATTTTAAAAGCTGAAAGAGGAAAGATAGTACTAATAACATCACGTCTTTCATTTGTTCAGCTTTATTATAGGCATAACACATTCAGTTTGAAATAAGAGTGGCCGTATTATCCAAAGGTACTTACTTTCTTTTTTCTCGATCAGAAAGTAAACATCACCTTAATATTACAAATAACAACGAAAAATAATTTTCCATATTCTTTCATACCCCACTCCATGTGTTTAGTACAATATGTCCCAAGAGGATTCATTGTCAGAAACTCATACAACTAAACCAAACTTTGATATCCCCCTGGTGCCTATGCCACACTAATATGCTTGTTCTAAAATTTAAATAAATTTTAAAAGTTGAGCAGTTAAAATGAAAAAGAGTTCAGAAATTATAAAGCATTCTCACCATACTTATTCAATTTCAACATCTTAGTATCTCCTTAAAAAAAACCACACTTTACTATTAAATCTCAATGTAGCGCATACTTTACATTTAGTTAAGAATCTGTATGAAACTCCCCTCCAAAACTCATGTTACCTTCCCCTTAAATAAGGGTCTCACCAGCAATTGTTTACCAACTAGAGATGCTTTTTTAGTAAAGAAAATTCCTAAAAATACATCGTTTGACGAATTATGTGTGTACACTTTACTCGTATAAAGAGAAACTTACCATTCTTCTCGAATTTGGCTCCTGTCCACAGTTTGGCCTTTTTGTTGGGTAGCACTTTGAGTAGTGTCTTCCCCTCAGATTCACTCAGAATACTGGTCAGGTGACCTGACCTCATTTGGCAGTCTTCTTCAGCCTCGAGAAAGTTCCGAAGAGTGTCGTTGATTACTTCGTATATGGTGAACAGACCATCAACTTGAACAACTTGGCTAGGAGGGTCTGAAAGAAACAAAAACAAAATTGCTTTCTTCAGTTTGTTATACTCACACTTACTTTTATTGTTTTATTTTATTATGTTGTATTCATTCTACTTCACCAGAGAGTCAACATTCACTTTCTGAAACTGTTTACAAAAATATGTTTAAAAATAAATGAAATGAGTTGCGTGTCTTCAAATTTTATATATAATTTTCAAAAGTTAAAAACTTTCTTAGTTATGTTGATAAAAGGAACAGGCGTGAAAGGAATGTCCGAAAAACATTCTAGCAATGTATTACTCTTTGATTCATCTTAGGTACATAATTTTAATGTGTAGTATTGGATGCATGCAAGAATTGTATGAATTATTACTTGATAAATTAATAAATTGATACATGAATCGATATTACATATGTCATCTACACCGCTTAATGTCCGCTCCTAGAGGTCGTCTTGTAAGAGACGAATGTAAGATGTCACTCACACAACCCCTCAGTGTCAGTGTGTAAGCAAGCTAGTTGACACTCGTGAGTAAGGATAGTAAATATATAATTGTTGTTACACAACCAAGACTGTTCCTTGTCTGAGAATAGACACGGTAATGCAGCAATTAATTTAAAAGTATCGCGAGGTGATTAGATATACTTACAGTAAACTGTGTAGATCACAAAGGTAACGTGACATGATTTAAAAGAATGATAGGAACTGTTGTTCTTAATTGAAAAGTTAAAAATCTGATCTTATCTGAAGTTTGAAGATAAGTAAAAGTTTGAAAGTAAGCTAAGGAAAGTAAATAACAATTAAAGTAATGTCAATAAAAGTTTATTAATAAGAAAATTAAAGAAATTGTGTTTTCTAACACATAAGTATGATTTTGTTGGGGTTCGCCCCATATAAATCAAAATATTTTACTTTGAATCTGATGATATCGTTATTGGTTTATGATCTAAGCATGGAAAAGGTCTTTGATATTAATATTGGTATCACTTTGATAGTCGATTGGCCTTGGTGAGTTCGGGACGTACTTGATTTCGGTATTTTTGGTCCCATATAAAACTTTTCTGGTGTGCATTAGACAACTAAACCAAAAAGGAATTCTCCATCAGGCTAGATATTAGGAGCTTGAATTCCTATCGTTGTTAGTCCCAACTTGTGAGTAGGGGCTACCGCATATCCATTTCAGGATGGAATTTTTTTTACTGTTAAGAGACTTTAGAAGAAGTTGTTTTCCAGCTGTAATTTATATATGTATCCCAACGTTTCCGTTGACGTCTTCGGTAGTCTCTAGTTGAGATGGTCGATCTATCTGACGCATGCGCCGTAGCCATTTATATTACTAATCTTTTATGAGCTGGGTGTCTTAGTCAAGCATACTCAAGCAAGTTTTCCTTAGGAGTATGCTTGACCAACAATTGTAGTCCAGGATATGTTGCCATTCGGTCAGCAAGCTCAAAGTTATCACTTCGTTATTAACATTCTCATAAATTTAGTGAAGGTCGGTTGACCTTGATCAGTTAAGGACGGATTTGATCTTATCCATGGGTTCACAGAAAACTTCCTTTGTGAGACCTTGACGACTAAGGTAGAAATAAATTCCTAGAAATAAAATATATAGAGGCGCTTTAACTCTTATCGTCTTTAATATCGATTTGTAAGAAATGATCTATACAAATACGGATAATTAAACATACCTTGTATCCTGATGACATGTTTCTTTGAAATGCTTAAATAAAATAATATTTAGTAGCTTCCCACCATGCGTTTAATTTATATTCTATTGTGATTAAAATAACTTTTCTAACGAGATAAGTGGTTTTTTTTTTATCCTCTATAATTTAGCAAATAAAGACACAATTCCTTAATTCTTCTACATCCAGCTAGTCTTACGCAAAATATTGAAAACAGAATGTTTCACGAAGTTGAGCTTTACACTGAAAAAAAATATGATTTTAATGGGTTGATGAATGATGATATACCCACAGTTAATTTTCCTTCTTTTCAGTACTCTAAAAGGGTGGCTCATAAAGTGCTTTTTTTGCCGATAGATGATATTGTTAAGGAAAGAAGGTGATTTTTAAGGAAATAGTGGAAATCAAAACAAATTTGACACTGATTTATAGGTTAGTTTTGATTTTTGCCGCGAAAAGTCTAGTATTTCTTTTACGCATTTCTCTATTATTTGTAATGATGAAAATTTTTGTGAAATTCGGAATGTACAGCGTGATTCAGGACAGATGTAATCTTAATTCATCGACAAGAAAATTTTCATGAGCAATAATAACATGTTCCGCCCAATTCAGGATGGACACAACTTTAATTTATAGATAGGAACGTTTTAATGAGATATGTATTAATATGAATTTGCAACCCATACCTGTTCTTACGGAAGCCGTGCCACAAGGATGGAACTTGTTAGCAAAAAAACAGCCCAAGCGAAATGTATACATCATTTGAATAGTCAATGGCGTTAAGTGAAATTCCTGGCCAGATTCTATGAGGATTTCCTTCGTTTCGGCATTCGGTGTTTCTATCTGGTGAGAAATTGAATATTTACTTGATTCCCTTACGTCACCAGTTTCGGAATATGTTTTAGCAACTTCCCAAACCACTCTCAAAGATCCCGACCAAATCACGTAGGCAGATATTTGTACTGGCGTTAATAGAGCACCTGGAACGAAGAAAAATAGGCTGAAAAAAGGAATTCAAATTCTTAAATATATGTAAAAAATTTCTAAGTATGAATATTACTTACCGAATTTTCCGTTTTCCGCAGAGAAATCAACTATAAAAAAAATGTTGAAATTAGATGGATGAATATTTTTAAATACATTTAGTTCTACAATAATTTTATTTATTTTATAAAAATTAACATAAATGAATGATTAATGTTAAAAGACATTAGTTTAATTTGTAATTAAATACACCAGAGTTAAAATAGTTTATATACAATTTTGATTTTGAGACCCAGACCATGATGCAAATTCAGAGTCCATTAAATGCTAACAAAAATATGACAACTTTGAGTTAGATTACTTCTATTTACAATGCATCTATTATTTTTATAGAAAAGTCTTATTCGTACTGTTTATTTTTAAAATATTTAAAAATAAAATTGCTTTTTCATATTTCAATATCGCATTTTTACCATGTTTAAAACACGACCATATTCCACATTGCCCTTATTTTCATACATTACTTTCTTCCTATATCAAAGCTACGAATTACGTTTAAAGTAGAATTTACATATCAGGAACGATTTTCCCTCTTATTCTGAAATTTCTATTATTTTTTGGTTATTTTAATGAATGCATCAAAAAATAAATACATGCTTAAATAATTACTACTGGTAACGATGATTTACACCAGAGACTCTCAGATCGTGTTAAACGAAGAGTGAAGGAACTTAAATGACGGAATTCCTTTCCTAAAAAGTGAAGTACATTCTCATTATAATTATCAATTTGAATTAAAAGAATTGTAAATCAATTTAATCGCAAGTCAATAAAAATAACGTTGAGTCTATTCAACACGACTAGTATATATCTTAGGTAAATGTTTGGTTCATAATCAAGAATTATATATATTAGAAATTTTAAAAATTAAACTATGTGACTTTGGAAAGAAAATGCTCGTTATATGCTGTGATGTTGTGTTATCTCCCGCTTGCTGTCAGATGCAAGTGTGTAAAATCTTGCTTATGAAACAATCCCTCTTGAATGAGAGAAAAACACTCCAGTGAGATCACTGTTACTCATCGCACACGCTAAAAGAAAACTACGGCGGTCACCGACGTAATGTGATAAGAATATAAAAGAATTCACAGTTATTGTTACTGTTATATAACCAGGATAGTACTTTAAAAAGATTAAGTAATCAAGGTAAGGCTATAAGTTGAGTAATAAATGAAAGTGGTTATATAAGTTATTATAGTTAATAGTTAAGAAAGTAGAATAAGAAAGTGAAAAGAAAGTTTATATATCAGAAGTGGAAGTACAAGTAGGAGAATGAAAGTTAGAATAAAAAGTATTTTCTAGAATTATCTGGAGGAGGGGAGGCAATTTATTTATTATGGGCCCCTTGCAGCCCGTGAGTTTGACGAACTCGTTGTAGAATGAGCTGACATTGGTATTCCCGTTTGAACCCTATTTGTCACAAGTTAACTCACACAGATCAGTGGTAACAGTGCAATGGTAAAGTTGATTTTTAATATTGAAGTTAGATTAGATTAAAAACATGTTGAGGAGAATAGATTGAGAGAGGATAATTATGCATATCCTTAACTTGACGATTAATAAATTGAGTTAATTCTTTTACGACGTCTCGTGTTAAATCGTAAATTTTTTGTCTCATTACGATGGCTCTTTTTAAATTGTTAACTTTTTGTCCCATCATTATTTGTTTAGATTTATCAACAATGCAACTAAAATGAATAATAAGGAAGTGTTACAAATTAATTAAGGCATTATCACCAAAATTTAGTTCTTTTTCAACAATTAAGAGTGAACACAGTTTTGTTCGACTGCAATTGCACACACACACAATTGCGGAAGTTATCAAAACTCTGCCTCCTTTCATTCAAAAAACATTTCTTTGAATAGAAAGTTTGTGAACAGCTTATACGTGCGTTCACAATTTTAGTCTGGAACACTTACTTATAATAAACTGATAAATCATTTCTTCTGTCCTTATGTTGGGCGCAGGTCTTAGTAGAACAGAATACATGGAGTTCGGTTCGAGATCTTTGATGCTGAAAACGTGCTCCAGTGTAGAGTAGGTGAGAATCTTGGGATTGTCCTGGCCACTGGATTCAGTCCACAGTTTCACTTGCAGCTTGTCGGTTTTCCAACCGATCCCCTCGTAACTCCAAGTCACAGAAACAGAGGTACCCTCGCTGGACGCGTTCACATATGAAATTCTCATGCGAGAACCTTCGCCTGAAATGTAATGACTCGTAGTTGTTACTTTCTTGCAATAATTGAAGTGATATTTCTGTCAAGAAAGCCTCAGTTAACCGGTAATACCCAAATCATACTTTGAAAATTCTGAATTGGAATTTTAGGTTGAAGTTTGAGCGTGGTACAAAAAAAATATTCTTTAAGTTTCTGCAGTATTATCTCAGGTACAAAATAGTATACAGCACGTGACTTTTTAATGTATTTATATAGTAAATATTCATGCGCGCACTTAACGCTTCGTTCATTAAAGTTGATTCTATATAATGAGGCCATTTTGCTTTGTTAAATTTTACTTTGGATTGCGTTGCCATTCGCCGTGTTTCATTTCAGTTTTATAGTAATTAAATTTATTATATGAACCCGTATTGAAAACACTAAACAAAGATGAAAAGTGAATGGTATATATATATGTATAGTTGTATTATTGAGCTCGCGCATTTTATATTATATGATACACAGTACTTATACTTATGTAGTGTACATACGTAATATATACGCATTTTCCTGCTTTTACTTCGTAAATAAGTTAAGTGGTAGGCTCTGGTAGATTTATTCAGCTTAGGTAATCATAAATAATAAATAAACTGATTAAAAGTTACATGTGTTATATTTTCTGAGTAAATTAATATAAAATTAACATACAATTAAAGGGAAATGTATTTATTATAGGTCACGTGTTCGCCTATTCCTGTTGATCATGTTTAATGTTGTCTCATTTATTTCTTTGTCGTCATGGGACGCATCCCATGACGATTTTTCTGTACGTTCTCGCAAAATACTCTTAATAACTCATTGCCTAAGATATAATTATAGATTGCTCATTTTTTGTGAATAACAAGATTATATAGAAGTCATTCTGATACATTTTGTTGAAAAATTTTGATCTGAAGATTCCTTTTCAGCTGTTTCATACCGTTCGTAATGAAATTAATTCTCAAAGAAAAAGATAAAAATGATAGCATAAAAATTAAGTAATTTGAGCTGATAAGAGAATTTCTCGATTCACATAAATTTTACGGAGCATTATTCATGTTGTAAAGTTTTGCTGTGTACTCACAGTTGTATAATTTTCAAACCTACAATACAAAGCGCCGAATTTATAATAAAACCGAATATAGATTTCGCTAAGTTATTTCCTATTTACGTAATTTTTTCATATAGATAAAATTTCATTAATTAACTCATTCTCAGTGACACACAACGATTGCTTGCGAAGAAATCATGCACTTTTTCAATACTCTTAGGTGTCTCAGATGAAATTTGTCTTCCGACATGCTTATCATCTTGTGGCTTTCCGTTTCCACCCAAAAATCATTTGTGTCACAAAAAGCGTTTAATCTATCTCATGATTTAATTTTAAAACGTCTTAAGGTTGCTTAATCAATTTGTTTGTTTCCGTAACACTTTTATCAAGTTTTGAGTTAAATTTAAATACAGCTCCATGTTCCATCTTAATAATTCGACATGAAATTCTTATACTTATTGTATCAATGGCTGTATCTTTTGAGTTAGTACAACAAATGCACAGAACCTCAGATGATGCTCCTGCATATAACCGAAGTTCATGATGCACGTGCGATAACACAAGCGACATTACTGCAGGTAGAGATATAGCGCCAGGTTTAGAAATTCTGTAACACACTATTTACATTAACCAATTAAGAAAGTTTGACTCGATGAAGTTAAATAAATAAGTTATCTCATTTGGGACTGAATAAGAAAATAACTCAATAACTCATAGTGGATTTTTCTAGATAAAGAAATATAAAGATATTTTAGATCGGAAGTGGAAGGGAATGGGGAGAATTTAGAAAGTAAAATTTAGGTAATTTTTAGCTTGGTAATCGGTGGGGGGAAGAAAAGACTTTCGAAGAGATTACCTTTATGATCCTTCAAACAGACTGCAGAGGTTAATTGTTCCTCTCCACATTCTGCTTCGACAAGGCGACCGTCTTCCTGTCGTACTAAAACTTTGCAACAGTCATCTGAAATAAGAATTCTCCTTAAAAACAAACTGCAACACATTTCAAATTTTACGATGAACACGATAACTGATACAACTTGACTTGGATATCAGAATGAATTTTGTTATTTAGGAATTACCATTGTTCTATTTTGGTAGATTGCGTTAACTGAATAGGAACTGTATTGTTATATACAATAATTTATTTTTAAAATACTTTTATTTATATAGATCATTTTCCGACTAAAATATTAGTGCTTGCAGGACTTAACATTTACTAGGCAAAATAACATCACTGCTTAGGGGGCTATTTGTACTCTCGAATGGTTAATTATCATTTTTAACAATATCAGTAGATACATCCATTCTCGTGAATGCTTATGAGATATCTCTCTACTTTTTCAAACTCGAAGATAGATGGATTATAGCTCATGAAGTTCCTTTCCTAATATCAAGTACATCATCCTCATAATTATCAATTTAATATTAAACTCAATTTGGGAGTTGCATAATCATTGAGTTTTTTAACAGTGGCAGCTATTGATGGGAAAAGATAGCAGGATTAATAGGCGTACCCTGGTTCCTCCTCCTGTTATTGGCTCCCCACCCTCCCTGTCTAAGCAACATCTCCGACAAGTATTCAACCAATTCCAACCAACTCTTCACTCTTCGGGCTTACAACGCAATTCCCCACAAGATACGGGTTAAAAGGCGGCTATGCCACCTAGGTACCCTTAGAGACATTCCTAAGTTCCTCCACCCGAAAGCATCTGTGCCTCAACAAGCTTTCCGTGGTCCACTCACGGAAGGGGGGGTCACTTTTCTCCTTATTAATTCAAGTGAGACTGAACTGCTTGAGGAGAAGGGGGTTGGGAAAGGAGAGATGGTGAAAGAAGCTCTGCTCTGATTGGTAGTTTGTGTCTGAGTTGAAATTACATGAAATTATTTCAAACACTCAAATGCGGGAGAAATAATTGATTTTAAAAAATTGAATGAAATCCTTTGATTTAACAATTTTTAAAAACATCTAATTATTATTTTTAAGAGATTAATATTTCTGATTTATTGTAAGTTAGAATGCAAGCAAGTGTAGGAATTAGACTGTTAATATTCGTGAAGCTGAAGTCTTAATTTACGCTTTGAGTTTAAAATTTATCAGATTACATCTTTGGCATATGACTGTATTCGAGTCGAAAAGACCCGAGTTTTTTCATTATTTTACAGATGGAATTATTTTATGGTCTTTTATCTACCGATGGTCTGTTAGCTTCGTATATAGGTTTTGTCTTCTATAAAGCATTAATAAATATTGGGAATTTATTGAAGAAATTAAATGTTTGCTTTTTAATTTAAGGCAGAGTTGATTCTACTTTTAAATCACGTTAAATGACTTCACATCACACAAAACATGGAGTGTTGACAATTTATCTTAACAATATAAAATGACTTTAGTTTTCTCAAATGGCCATTTTTTTGCTGCAGTTCTCCAAATTTGAGAAGTGTGTCTAGCTTGAGGCTGGTCTGATGATACATTGGAAGAAAAAAAATCTTGTGAATGATCAGAAGTTCTCTTTCTAGATATTAGTCTATAAAGCGGAAAGTGTGTGGTTTTCATGTGCTTTTTCAACGCACTCTCGATACGTTAGGTAAAAGTCTATTTTTTGTCCAAAATTAGGCCTAGGTACTTGCATTATCGTATCCAGGGGACGAGTTCTTTCAACTTGACATTTTTGATAGAAATTAATTTAGCCAATCCTTATCAAAATCCCATAACATAATATTTTCTGTTGATGGGATATAGCTTAAGTAATATTTTCAGCTATTAGTGCCAAGACGACCAACTATGACGGAAGTATCTCCAGCAGAAATAAGATATACGGTGTAGTTTTGGTCTCTAAAGTTTCACTTCTGTAATGTCAAGTCTTGAACATAACCAAAATTTATGAACCGTAAAAAATGTTGTTCTTTCTCTAAATGATCCAGCTGCGTTTTAACCGACTTCATTGTCTGAATGTGAGGGGTTCTACAAATGAAACTGTTTCCACCAAAAACAAGGAGAAGTAAAATCTGGCCCCATCAACCCATAGTTACTTAACCGAGGGTTAAGTGAACCGCGAGTTACAGTATTAATATAACTTGAATGAAACCTCATTATTTAACTATTTATGTTGTACAAACTCGAGTAGACTAAGTTCTCTGACAATTTATCTGTCATGCCTCTTTTTGAATTCATTAGGTAACACTAAAGTATTTATAACTCTTAAAATTTGACAAATACGTAATAGTTGAACATACGACGAGTCTCACAATCCACGGGATCTGGAAAATAATCTGTAATAAAAAAATATGTTCCGGAACATTTAATTTTCCGAGAAACATTGATTCATATTCCTGAAATACGAATAGAATAAGGTACTAATGATTCTACTCTTAAAAGGAAGTTGTAACATTATCCAAATAAGAAATTAACTTGAATTTCATTAAAATAAATATTAGATTTATAACGCTGCAATTTGATATCACAAGCCATTGCTCATTGACGGAACCACAGAAAAACCATGCGTATAAGTACATCGCGTGTTAATGGTGTCCGCCTATAGAAAACATTTCTCTTGTTTTAAATATTTCGTTTTTTATTCGACGGAAATATTATAATTATTCCTTTTATCATTTTCAACAATAATATTCACCAAATATGGCAAGTTATGCAAGTCTTGGCTTTCAATTGCAGTTGTGCAGTTTTAAGTAAGCTTCTACATTTATAATAGACTTAAACAACATTTCTTACGATTTCAAAACTTACCTGTAACTTTATGGCAAAATGTTTCACAATACATATCACCATTCATAATTCTGAAAATTTCAAACATAATACTAGCACCTTATCATAATATACTCATGGACAAAAAATTAGCGCACCAAGAAATAATTGCGGGATCGTAACGAAACTTAACATGAAGGTACATGTTGGGGAGATATGCAAATGATTAGAAATGCAGTGTGATTGCGCATTATGTATAGCCGGTAGAAGGCGTTTAACATCGTTCTCCGTGAAGTATAAAACAGATAACCAAAGCTTGTTTGAGTGTGCTGAATCGTTTACAAAGGAAGAGCTGAGGTAGACATGCCATTGCACCGTTTTCGAAGACAATATGAGCAGCTGTCGCAGTTTGAGAGGGGGAGAATCATCAGCATGATGGAAGCTGGGTGGACAGCCAGGCGAGTAGCTCGTCAATTAGGCCGCTCTGATTGTGTTGTGAGGAGGTGTTGGGACTAGTGGTTCCGAGAGAGATGTCATTTACACGAAGACCAGGCTCAGGACGCCCTCGACAGACCAGTCGTCGAGAAGACCGCCACATCGTAAGAAAGGCACGCGTACAGCCAACTGCTTCATCGACCGCCATCCAGGCACAAGTAGTACCTTCCCTAGGAGCCCCTGTGTCTTCTCGAACAGTACGAAGACGCCTGGCTAAAGGACATTTGGCATCGCGGCGCCCATTACGTGTGCTGCCCTTGACGCCCACCCATCAACACCTCCGTTTGGAGTGGTGCCTTGCACGAGGAAACTGGACTGCAGCGGAATGGAACCAGGTCGTCTTTAGCGACGAATCCAGATTCAATCTCAGCAGTGATGAGAATCGTGTTCGTGTGTGGAGATCCCGTGGTGAACGCCTCAATCCTGCCTTTGCTTTATAGAGACACACCGCTACCACAGTTGGTGTGATGGTATGGGGTGCCATTGCCTACAATACACGGTCTCCCCTTGTATTGATCCGTGGCACTGTGACAAACCAACGGTATGTAAATGACATCATGCAACCACATGTGTTGCCATTCATACGATGGCTCCCAGGAGCCACTTTTTCAACAAGATAATGCTTGGCATCACACGACAAGGGTGTCACAAGACTGTCTCAGCATTGTTACTACCCTTCCTTGGCCTGTCCGATCCCCAGATTTGTCTCCAATCGAGCATATCTGGGATCATTTGGGACGGCGAGTTGGGCATCCCACGAGTTTGAATGAATTAGGGGCAAGGTCACAGCAAATATGGAACGAAATGTCTGAAGACATCATACAGAACTTGTATGCCTCAATGCCCGATCATATCGCATCGTGCATTCGCGCTTCAGGGGGTTCAACAGGGTATTAAATCCTCCGTTCTTTTGACTTTTTATCTGAAATAAATGTACCTTTTTCTTTGATTTTCTAATAATTTACTTATTTCAAAGTAGTCATTACGTATGTAAGATTTCGTTTCATTTTGACGACTCCTTCTTGGTGCGCTAATTTTTTTTTGTCCATGAGTGTATATAGTTATGATATGACCTTCTTTTAATTTTAAGTTTGCTTTTGATACCAGTAGTAAAATTTTCTAAGCTTTTGATACAGATTTTCATGATCCATGTAGATGCTTTCCTTCCTTTTTGTCAAAATTTCATAATACAAAACTATCTGAGAACAAGTATCAATTGAATCATCGAATAATTCTAATTTTCTAGATTTCCCGAAATTGCCAGGAATTGTATTATGGGGGGAAAATAATTGTCAGATTTCTTACTGCTTGTTACTACTGCTTTCTTCAAAAGTGAACCATAAGCTCCCCAAATAAGACCAAACAAATGATTGTAAGCGATAGGAGTTTATGGTTGCGTTATATATATATATATACTCCCATTTTTTTTACACGGTAGATGCATTCCTCAGAAAAACGCACAAAATAATCGTATAAAAATGCACGTGACAAAAGGTAAATTTGAAAATATGTTCCACAACTTCAAAAAATCATGTGACATGAAAAAATTCTGAATATTTTCCCAAAAACCGAACAAAAAAAGTTATAATGAAATCCATATTACAAATTTATAAAACAAAAACAATTCATTTTTACAACAAAAAATTAGAATTAGTGTACTGTAAAAATTCAGACTATAAGTACATACAACCTATAAAAATTCAAATTGAAGTTAGGTATAAAACTACTAACAACTATTCATCGCTACTTGATAACAAGCGTGAACGTTTATTACGAACTGGATCAAAAATGCAATCATCAGTAGATGTGTCAAATATGTTTAGTACAACTGTCGGCTTTGATTCAATTCAAGAATTTTGTTCATTATTAAAGGTGTCGTTTTTTTTTTTTTTTGTTGCTAAAAAGTCCGTTATTAGCGGCTGTTGTTTTTTATTTGGGGGAGGGAGTCATGTTGCTCATATAATTCTTGATATCCTGCTACATAAAACTTTTGATTACATTGAAATTTTAATGCACGCTTCATGTCAGAATCGTGAGTAAGAAAATGTTGTTACATAAAACTGCTAACAACTATTCATCGCTACTTGCTAACAAGCGTGAACGTTTATTACGAACTGGATTTTCAAACTGAGCATGTTTCAAGCCTTCGCGAATTAAATTAATCGTTAATAGCTGAATCGCACCTTCGACTTCGTCATTATTGCCTTGAATTATCGAAATGAAAAAATGCATAGAGAAATTTGTAAAAAAATGTCGTACATGACAGAAATTGTGATTTTAAGGATATATTTCAAGTTAATAATATGTTAAAACAATTAATTTTTTTTTATTCAAGGGAATGAATATCGTCGAAAAAGTGACGTGAGAAATTTCCAGTTTAGTTGGAAACCGAAATGCTGTGTTCAAGTTAATGTACAACGAATCAAAGAAAAAAGTTATTATAAAATTCGGGTATTACCAGTAACTCCAGATTACAAAGTGAACAAGCCATTAAGTAGACCAAGTCACTCACACATATGTGTGCATAAGCACCCCCCTCTTCTGATTACACTGTCAAAATTAGAATTTAAAAAAAATTAGGGAGAATCGTGCTAGAAAACAAATTGTGTAAAAAGGTATATTAGTGAACCGTGTTATTTCAAAATCGTGTAAAAGAAAAGTTGGGAGCTAAAAAAAAAAAAGCTATCTATATCTATGTCTATATCTGCTTATCTATCTATCTATCTATGTATATGTATATATATATATATATATATATATATATATATATATATATATATATATATATATAGCTTTTTGTAACATAAAAACGAGGGAGTATGGAGTAAGCTATCGATGAATATAGACGTATTTCGAGAGAGAATGTCTACAGACAACTACTTAAAAAATGCATGGTCTATTTGTTTGAATAAATTTTATTAAAATGCACCAAATGATTGTTTCCTTTTTGAGTAATTTGTGATTACTTCAACTTCATACTTATCTATAATCAGAGTTTCTTCCCTCCCACTATACTATTCGTTTGGCTTTATTAAATACTAGATCAATATCTTTCTAAATTCATAGTTTTGAGACAAATAATTAATCAGACAGACAGAGCACCGCATCAGAACTTACAACCTAACTTAGTGATAAATATCAGGCTTGGCGATTCATTGATGAGGATCGTAATCGTAATTTGATGGGCCCGCTATAACAAGAAAGTGCTATCATTCCTAAGTAATAAGTCATCCCATTTATCTTGAACTACTGCAACACTGGAAGTGCGTTCTTATGTATTGATTTTTTCTCAAACTTGGTGCATAATGTGAACTCGGTTTCACATTTTACATTGACTGTAAGTTTGGTGTAGCCGTTGGAATATTCTTGTGAGACATTTACATACCGTTTTTCAAGCATGCATTGCCCACCAGCCAGAGTTTGTACTCATCATCCGGCAAAATCCTGAAGGAAAGAAATTTTTGTTCCTCTTCGTCCACTAAGAAACTGAATTCTCCCAGCTTTTCCTCCACATCCATTCCAAGACAGTTACCTTTGGCTTCCTCAAATAATGATACCTCACTCATGTACAGGAAACAATGGTATTCGTTGCCGCCTGTCCAATCAGAGGGGCAGGGCGGATCTATAAAGAATGATTACCAGTGAGAAATGTAGAGAATTGTTTTGTTTCAACATAGGTGTTTTAAGACCTTAAATTGATTTCTACAATATGCTTAACTTAGGTGATTGGAAGTCATTAAAGTTAAGGTGAGATGGCTTCGACAAGGAAAAATGAACTTATTTTATGCTTTTAACCAAGCCCCATTTTTTTAAATAAAAAAACTATGGAAATAAATTATTTTATTATTGAGAGACATTTGTAGTTATTTATTTATACTAAGATAACGACATTTAAAAACATAAGCAGTTATGTATGAGAAATTTTTTTTAATGATCAATAACTATATTTACATTTGTAAGTCGTACTTATTTTTTGGTATACTGCATTCATAACTTTGAAAATTTGCTGAGTCCTTTGTTAAACAAAACATTTTCTGCACAGAACTTAATCACAATTTCAGATAGTAAATTTAATGAAACTTAACAATTTTTAAATATTATGACTCAAATTTATCAGAATTTTTATACAAATACTGTGCAATATTTAAAATTTGTGAGTTTTATAAAGAAAAAAATTATGTTCATTGCATAGAAGGAAACCTCATTTCCTAATATGAAAGATATTACTATAATTTATTGTGGGAAGTGTATCAAAATTTTAAAATCCCGCATTTTGAGAAAAATGCTAATACATATTTTTTTTCAATGATTTTTGATACATATGCTCATAATTTTAACGTTCTAATTCTCTTAAATAATACATTTACGGAACGAGCGATGTACCCTCAATTTTCAAACAGAAAAAAAGTGCAAGATTTGAAACATTTTTGTATCTTAGGTTGTTTTTTTTTAATTAACATTATTCTTTCAATATTCCAATACGAATTTGAGCCTACTCATGGCAGAAAAAGACAAGATAAACTTCAATAAAAATGTCAGTTCCATAAAAGGGGCAAGAGACCAGTTTTATTTCCCATTATGACGAGCGATTTATGGTTAAGGATGTCAGGATATAAGAAGGTAAGATAATTTCAATTCTAGAAAATGGACTACGCAATCAAAATTATTTTTCAAACTAATCGATTCATTGAAAATACTATAACTGCAATTAAAGTTTTTCAATAGCAAATTAGTGCGATACATTATCGACCGTTCATTTAATGTATATATGTTATTAAAAAGATTACCTGCCTTCTTAATACAGATGGTCTATAAAAATGAATCTTAAAATGTGAAGGAATTTCTATAATATTGTTAAAAAATAAACATGAAACATGCTAGACTTTTACTTGCATGTTGTCTTCAAGAAGCCCTTCCACGAAATATCATTCGCAATAGTTTAAGACTCTATTTACACTTATGTAAGTTATTTTCTGCAGAAAGAAAACACTTCCGGAAATTTTGATGAACGTTCAATCCACAAAAATACCTCCACCTACTCTTATGCCTCATTGCTAACAACAACTGGTTCAGTGTTGAATGAGACGATTGGAGCTCTTAGCCCTATTGGGCTTTTATCTTCAGTCAGAGCAGAAAATTTGAGTTCACAGTGCGTTTCTTCCGTAGTGCCTAATACAGTAAGATGTTATTATGATTTAAGTTGGTAAAAGAGCAAAAATTAAAGAAAAATAGTTTAAAATATTAAAATCCGAGTTTAAAAGTAAAAACTGAAATTTGCTAAGCGCACGAGTTTTCTGCTTCAAAAGATTTTCTAGAGGGAGGGGAGTGGGGTAGATCAGTTGGAATTTAGGCGTCTGATCAGGAGCAGTAACTCAAGTCAGGGTACATAGATAAGACAAGGGATAGGATGCACGCTCCAAGTTCAACTAAGAACTAAAAAGTACATTCTCATTGGCTGAGAGGGAAAAGTCAGAACAACATAGAATTTCTAGCAGTTTCTGCGTGGTAGACTGGAAAACCATCAACCTCTTGCCGCAAGAGGTAGCAAAAGGTCCCGGTACTATGGGACACCATAGCCGGCAAGGTTCAGAACTTAATCAAATGAGGAGTTCGAGGGACCTGTGAAAGTTACTATTAGTGTTGTCAAGAATTTAATTGGTTCGAACCATTACAAAAACAGATTCCCAACTTACAGGCTTCCACCTGTTTGGATCCGCATTTGATGAACACATTCTTGATGAGACATTGAAGCTGGATGATGTATATGGCACCTAATCTGACATCTTCCAAAGAAAGACTCATGTTCGTGGTGGTCACGGGGTCAGTGGGCTGGCCTTTTTCCGGCCTGTAGATGACCACATACTCGCTGGGCTTAAATTGACTTGCTTTGAGGGAGTTGAAGTCCAGGGTGGTGTCAACGACGGGTGTGTTCCAACTCACTTCGATCTTGCCTTTAGGGGTGGTGATGGCCTCCATCCCCGTCATAGCCTGTACGTCTGTTCGAGATGAAACAATGCATTAAAAAGAAATGAAAAATGAAACAAGCAAGAGGAATTTAACTTTTTTTTGTTTATAATGCAGCGTTCTCCCGTAATACTCTTCTTAGCATTTTTCAGTATGAAATGACATAAGTATAGCGCTACATTCAGATTTACATAACACGAGTTTACTCAATTTCTGCAAAACTAATCTCTTACATTGATAGTGCATGTTTATTTGTATTACACATCTCTGTTATTTCTCTATTCTTTTATTTTCTTACTATGGGTCATAAAAGCAATCTGATTCATCCATGAATTATCATAGAACTATAAAAAATATTCTCAAGGTAATAGCGGTTAATTTTAGACAAAAATATTAACTTTTCACACATATGAGATAGTTTTTCGAAGTGATTTGATTCATATATTTTCTTAAATTTCTTGTTGAAACTAGTTTTCTTTTCAAACATTTTTATTAAACAAAAAAATGATCCATTAAATATAAAAATTTCTTTTTTAAAAAAAACTTTATTCTCATAGATGAATTATAATTGGATTTTTAAAAATTTTAATACTTTGAAATAAAACTTAATACACAGACCGGTCCTATTCAACCCAAACACTATGCGGGTTACTTTAGAAAATCATTTTATTCCAGCTTTCAGCATCATATATATATATATATATATATATATATATATGTATATGTGTGTGCGTGTTTGTGTCTGTGTGTGTATGTGTATTTGTGTGTGTGTGATGAAGAATTCAATTTATCACATTCTTTTTGATATTGGCTCGCTTAAAACCAATTCAAATTCTCACGTTAAAACCTGTTACAGCTTTCGCCTCGCGAGTCACGGGGAGCTACTATTCCTCCATGAAATAGAAACAAATATGTTCTCTCCGATTTCGTATACTATATTCGTAATTAGTAATATTTCCATATGAAAATTCTTTTTTTAGAAAACAGACCAAACGGTACATTTTATTCCATATGTGACTTCTTACAATAGAAATTTCGTCTTAATATTAGAGTACATTATTTGAAAGAATTTTTTCTTAAAACGAGGGATGTTTCGAAAGTAAGTTTCATCATTTTGTGTTCACAAGGAAAAATTATTGAATAAAAATACACTATATCACATCACGAACTATGAGCCCTGCACTATGCTTCGGCATCGTCGCAATTGACATTGAGATATTTGTCGTATTGTTCAATCAGTTTGAAGAAACCTCTGGTGAAACTCGTTACTCTGTTATGCAATGAATTGTCGCACAACCACTTCCACCTCGGTATTGTATTGGTTGGACTTGAGCAAGACTAATAAGCGGTAAACCCGCCACGTCTAACACTGTTATGAGCCTATCCATTTACACCATGTCCTATACTTAAGCAGCGTTTTCATTCGTGGATGTGGAGGGACGCCCACTTCGATCTTCATCCTCCACACTCTGCCTTCCTTCACTTAACATGCAACATCAGCAGCCAACCATTTGATGGGACATGACCTGTTCACCATACACGATCTATAGGTGTTCATGGATGATTAGTTCCAAGTGCCCATTCATACCAGATAACAGCTCTCACTTCTATTGCCGACCATGTTATGAGTCATGTCTCGGGAACGCTAGTTTGTTGCTACTATCTTTTCTTCATCGCTCTGCACATGCATCATTCCTCCTCCACTAACGCTACTTACGTTGTTGAACCAGCAACGGGTGTAGATTCTTATGATGGTAGTTTGCATCATCTGGTATACCATGTGCTCTTTCATAAAAATGACGAAACTTCCTTTCGGAACACCCCTCGCGTTTTCACAGCGCAAAATGCGGAGCAAAGTATTTTACAACATATTTTTAATTTTCTAATTACAATGTATTTTACAGTATTTTAAACCGTTATTTTATTAGTAGAATATTATAATTTTTAAAATTTACTCTTCACAATTAATGGTATTTATTTTTAATCTAAACTATAGGCATGAACAACTCTTTGTCCAACCAGCACGCAGTTACAGCAGATAACAGAATGTTGGTACGCATAATTAATGTGTAACGATCCACAACATTCGCCAATGAATTACAACTAGTCCTTTGTTGAATATGAAGTACTATTTCCCATACCGATAGCAATGAATATTTTAGCAGATGATAATAAAGCAATACTAAGCCGTTTGAAGAAGAATTAAACATATATTGTGACGAACTCTCCCTAAGAGTAGATAGTAACTTTAAGGTACAAGTATTTAATTACATTATATGTCTAACTGTTTACAGAAGTTTAGTGACAGGAGGAATCGAGGCAAACATCTCGTGTGTAAATATATCAGGGACTGCTCTTGCTGAGGATCAGCCTCGTATTGTTTGTCGTCGGCGAACCGGCGAACCTTTATCATCACATCAAAGCTCCGCCGAAATATGAGGATCGTTAATTAAGTCCTTATAAATTCCAAGAGATTTTGCTCGTAGCATCGAAAATGATTAGTTTTTAGTAAGCATCATGACAAACTAGACAGCTATTCAAATAACAAAACTTTTAGCTTGCAAGAAAAACAAAACAAATTAAATCTTTAAAAGTTCTATGCAAAATTTTACAAAGAACAGATTTAGCCACCCAAGGTGCGCTTTCTCAATAATTATAATTAAATTACTCGATTAAATATAAGAATTAAATATAAGAATTAAAGTAAACGATGAAATATATCAATAGTATACTTCCCCGATATTAAAATTGAAGCGAACGATAAATTATTAAATTGAATATGTTTAAGCTAAATGTAATTAAAATTGAAGCAAACGGTAAAAATTGAAAAGTGATCTGGTACGCTAAAAGTGATCCATCTAGTAAAACAATAGCTCCTTGGGTGACTAATAAGTTAATGTTTAATAACTTGGGTAGTTTTTGCGTCTGGTAAATTAATATTCAAGGAAGAAATATTAATTTTGATAAAAAAAATTTATAATTTTATGTTAATAATTACTCATTATGTCTTTGTCGAAATACGAATTAAATTGTTTTATTTTTTTAAGTAAAATTAAAAAATTTCTGACGAGCATCGGTGTATCCAAGAAAAGGGAGAACAGGAATATTTTCAATATAATTTTTTTTATTTGTTTTTTGGTATGGCATTACTTCAAGTTTGTAATACAGCTTTCAGTGCAACAGAGTTATGTAACATATGAAATCTCTATAAACAACTTTAGTGTTACGATAAAATCGCAAGGAACAGTACGTTCACTATTCCTCTTTGGAAAAGAAATTTTTTTTACCGAAACTGCACATAATGCGACCCGCGAGACTTTCACTTGCTAGAAATCGCCCTGGATCTAGAAAACGAGTTTGACATATTTGATGTAAACAGTAATAGCAATACTTTATGAGCTTATTGATGTCTTAAAGAAATTTCTTTCAAGTTATAGACTTAACGTTACGAAGACTTCAATTCATGAAATCATTTTTTTTTTAAAAAAAAAATGGCCGAACGCGAAGACGTTGACAAAGAAGAGAAAAATAGTTACCTGTGTTACAACCGTATAACTCGAAGCGCAGGCAAACAATTTCCATTCCTGAGAATGGCAGAGTTACATTTATTTTCACGTATCGCGCCAGAACGATAACGCTGCTCACGAAGTAATCAATGGCACCGCTGGTGGTATTTGAATCCGTGTTAAAAAGCTGGAAAGAAAAAAAGACGAATATCACAGATATTATTTTTTTTTTAAATCAACGATGCAACTGCAACATAAAGTGAAATATTTGACAATTGTCAAGACAATCTTAAATTTGTTTTTTTATGATCTTTTTCCCATGTGATTACGCGCCGCGATAACCTAGCTCACTCAATGCCGGCGGTTTTCATCGAGTCATAGATTTGAACACGTGTTACTAAAGACCCGCCGTGCAGCCGAAGCTGATGCATGTTAAATCTGTCAGTATCAAAATCCTCCCGTTGTCATGTTGTGGAAGTCAGGAGGTACCATCTCAGGTATCGTCCACGTAACTTGACTGGGGTTAAAAATTTGGGAGGTCCGTCGCCAATAGTCCTCGCGTTGTTTACCTATGTGAAATTGATAAAAAATCGCGATCATGAGATGTGTGTGTGTAGTTTTTTCACCTAATGTTGGCTTTTTTTCCAAACAAAACAAGAAAAAACACTTACAGAAAATGTAGTCAGAAACATAAGCATGCATTTTTTGATACTTTAATTTTTATTTCATTTCAAAACTCGGTTTTTGTTTTATAAATTTTTATAAAATCAAGGCTGTATGCCGAATCTGACATCAGCATCCGGACTTTACTTTTTCACCCATTCTCTACTATTGTTCTTTTTTAAGCAACTTTCAAAGCGTTGCCTCATTGGTTTCAGTTTCTTTTCTAGAAGTGGCAAAAATCACTTCGGTTTTTATTTTAGCTTAAAATTGAAAAGAAATCATATTTGCAACGAAGGATGTATTGAATAACAAACAAAATTCAGCCTTTTCCCACGCAAATGAAATGCAGTAAAACATGACTTTTAAGTTGGAATGGACTTTTTTCATACAACCCAATCTTTAAAGGACTACTTGAGATATCTATTAGAAACACTGCAGACAAAAAAAGAAGCAAAAAAAAAAAGTCACTCAAATCAGTGAAATGGTGTAAAACAGAAGCTGTCCAAGTGTATACGAGCAAATCAAGGAAGTCTCCTTCCTAATCGCCGAACGGTTATAGGGCAAAACTATTAAGTGGTTAAATTTACCCGTTAGATCTATAAATGCACTAAAATATACAGAGTAATCTTTAACAATTGAACAGGCACCTTCCTCTCCAAGTTTCTACAACACTTTAACGAGGGAACTTGGAGCCTAGACAGATTTAAAAAGCTTTATTCTCGCTACACGACGGGTCTTTACAGGCATCAGGACTCGAACCCATTACTCGACAGGAACAACAAGTTCGTGACCATGATCCTCGTCTATTGTGTCCTACAGGGAAACGCTCAACAAATAAGCATCTTTCCTGTTTTTAAAGTTTCTGATACGAATTTTGAAAACCCAAGGCAGTCTACAGAGTAGGATCGATTTTTGATGAAGAATATTATATATACGTATTATTATAATATTATATATAATATTTATAAGGAAAGGTAATAACTACAATATTACTTTTTGAACATAAGAATATTGAATAGACTTTGTTAAAAGATTATCAATTCAATATGTTTATAACAAATCATATAGTTCTAATTTGATTAGTTATTATTCAGTAAATTAAAATTTTCTTTTGTGAATGATAATAATGGAGAGATGGCATTAGTATAACTTTGTATTTATATTTTATTATTAATGCAGAAACTTGTTATTATGTAATTTCATTTAGTCCTTGAAAACAAAATGAAGGTACTATTAGAAGAAACTATTGATTATTTCTCCTAACAACATAAAAAAATAGCTCTTCACGGCCAAATATATTTTAATAGTAATAAGAAAATGAAAATATAATATTAAAAAGAGTTCAATTATGAAAATACGATTCATTTGACATTTTTCATACAAAATCTAAAAGTCGTTATCATGAATAAATGGAGCGACACGTATATACTCATGCATTGTTTATTTAATCAATAAAATTATATCGCGCAGACATAATGGAGAAAAGAAAAGAAAAAGAAAATACATGACCAGATAATGATATCTGTCACATCAAATGAATTTGACTCAAAACGTTTAATCGAAAAATTTCCATATTTTTATTAGAAATACGCGAAAAATTCAACTTTTTTTCCTCAAAGATAAATGGACACTTCATAATTTCCATTCAGGTTCGATAAAGTACACGAATTTTGCTTTTTGATTGCTATACTTTTTTTTAAATCAAAAATTGGTATTTTATGAATTTGTTGATCGATAGTGCGTTCTTGTGTAAGGTACGTTGATGACATTTAAATTTTTAGTTGATTGCTTTGTGTTGTAAAATAAGTTATTCTCCATTTATATTTTTATAATCGAAATAGATCTTCATTATGCCAAGAAAAACCCTTATCCTATTGTAATAGAAATAAAAATCTCATATTAAATATCAGGGGAGGAAAATATTTGTATTTAAAAAAAAACCTGAAACAGTCTTTATTTTTTTAAGAATATATTTGTGAAAATTAACATTAATTTTTAATCTGTCTCTCTTTTATTCGAAATAGGATTGGATTATTCTAAAAATTTAAGCTTAAATACCTGTTAACCCTTTATAATTAAATTTAAGGTTGTTTTTGCGAAATGTCAAAGAATAGGACCCGAAATTGAAAATTTTTTTCCAATAAAACAGCATTTGTACATTGATTTTATATTACAATTTCGGTATCTTTTAGAGAAAACACAACATATTTCACGATACTACTCATTTCTATCCATATCAGTACCTTTTTTTTTAGCGTAAAATGTTTTTTTAGTGTTGCCTCCTACAATGCAATGCTAAAACGGTCTTTAAACTAACGTATTCACATGAAAAATGGTGTAACTTTGGAATGTTCCTAAATTTTAAGAATAATGTATCATAAACGAATGTATGCGTTGAGCATCGAATATTTGTATGAAAATTCGAACAATTTTCTGTCTGGAAAGGAATTAGAAGTTTTGATCAGATTATTTTACCATTAGAACGAAGACAGCCATAAGTCACATTGTAACTAATCATTCAATTCAAAGACTACAAATTAAAAACAAGCATATTTTTATGTTTCTTTTATTTATTTGAAACAAATTAGTGTAATTTAAGAGAATTATAAGAATATTTGAGTCAAGAAATAGAAAAGTGGTAAAAATTAGCGTTTGCAATCTTGGCAGATATTTAAAGTGCGTTCTCCTCAAATAGCTTTGTTGCAGTAGTTGTATACATACTTTGTCATTTTGCACTTCTTAGATGGACACAAAGTTTTAATTATATGTTGGTTTACAGCACATTTAGTCGTGTCTTCTGTGAGCTTTTCAATAATCAAAATGGCTTCAATACTTATTTTAATGGAAACTCGCAAATCCTGCACGTTGTCACTAAACATTACACAATGACTACAACAAATCTCGAAAATTACCAAATGTACAGTTTGCTCATCACTTTCGGATAAGTCATTTAACTAGTTATTAAGGTAGTGTGAGCACAAAATAAGGACATCTCCAATTCGCAAAACTGGCTGGGATCAGTAGTCTCTTGGACAAACAATTCTCAACCGTGTTACGCGAACCATTAGGAGTGGTATATTATTCCAGAGATTAGTCTTCCTCTGGAATTAGTATCGTCAACACATTTTAAGACTTCGAAGTTCATTGAATTTCCACAGTGATAATTGTGGGGCAAAATGAAGCATTAAAATATTCATAATGCAAACGGATCACAAATACTATACCTAGCTACTACAAACATACCGTACCTAAAACTGTCTCCGAGTTAAGTATTATGTTTGATTAAAATAACTCACAACAAAATATTATTTCTGTTTCAAAATATTATTTCTGATTTTATTACTTATTAAAAGACAGTGGAATTTTTTTGGAAGAATAAGTATTTCCAATAAGTTTTAAAAATTTAGAGTTCATTGAGTTGCAATAAAGATAATGCCACACAAAAATAATGACAATGGAATCGGACCATAAATACCACATATGGTAACTACAAACAAATTCAAATATGCAATGGTCGCTTAAATTAATGGAGCTTTAAGATAAATCTTGGGCTTCTAGTCTACTAGTGATGGACTTCGCAATTTGTAACTATGATCAGGTAATGAGGATAACGTATGAGCCAGTATCTCAATTTCGTAACTTCTAAACCCCGTCATGTGAGAGGTTGATGACTTAATTTTTATTTAAAAGGCAGCAAATCCAGGTGGCTTTACTATTCAGCACTACAGTCTCAGTGAAATCAGGACATGAACCTATAATTTTCAATCCATTAAGGTTTCAACATTAATCCCGGTGAGCTCAAATGCGAAAAGGAAAAGAAGCGGGAAAAATTTTGGAATTATACACTCTAAAGGATTTTTCTTAGCTAAGAATGATTAAAAGTGAAAAGAAAATGTATTGGGTGTATTATATAATTTTAAGTTTAAGGAATCTTTTAGTTTAATTTTAATAAGTTGAGTTGTTCCCCTGATTTAGTAGCCAAATCGAAACAAGCTGCAAAGTAAGACCTTGTTTATCTTGTGACGACTTTTTTCAACAGCAACGACAGATGATAAAACACCTTAATAGAATGGCAAAAAGATAAACCCTTTTGATCTAATTGATAAGAGGGCTGCAAAATGCTGCAGGGCAACTTTTCTTAGACCTAATGGTTGAAGATTTGAAATGCCCGTCGGCACTTATGTTCAACAGTTCTCCCCTCTACGGGATAAAAAAAAACATCCCCCTAGTGATGGGAAATTTCTGATCCTCTAAAGTAATGATCCAGGACTTGATTACTAGATAGCAGCCAAACCCATAACTACTGCTCGTATGTAACTCCGACGCAAAAAGGTTGCATCTGTATGTCTCAGACAATCGCACAAAAACTAACTAGTGATATATCGTTTATGGCATAGTTGTTAAATAGATACGCAATTCAACTAGAGACAGCCGATGACATCAAATGGAAACTATCCAAAGTGAAACTCACTGCAACATGGTGGGAATATAAATCAACTTCCGTAATGACTGGAAAAGAAAACTTTTTTAAAAATGTCGTTCAGTATGTTCTTCTTCGAATCATCACGCTAGTATTGGAGGGGGAGTATGTGGCGGCGTTTTTAACCACAATGACAGATATTAAAATGCCTTAGTCCTTGCCTTTTTGGGAAATCTTTTTTTTTTTTGTCTCGTTGAAAAAAGCGCTGTAAAATGTAACTGGACAACTTTTCTTCAAACTCAATGGTCGAGGTCTCAAACGCCTCAGACACTCAAGATCAACAGTTCTGAACGATGAACAAATGGACGGCGTATATACGTATGATAGTTTCGCAATACTTTTAAGCATGCGTATATTATTATGTTTTACACAATATTAATAAATGTTTAATGTACGTAAATAATATACCGAACATACGCATGTGATCACTTCGTAAATTAGGTTAGGTGGAAGCTCTCGTATTCACTTTGGACAATCACAGGAGTAAAATAATGAATAAAAATTTCTTGTTGATCATAAAGCTCTACAAATTCTTGCATTATAGTGAAAAGACCCAGGATTTTCATTACAAAAAGGATCTTGAAAAATTGGCTATTCTAGAATTTCCCCCTTCAACTAACATCTGGGTTTCTTTCTGATTTCATATTTAAGTTTCCAATTGAAATACAATTAAAGTTAAATAAACTTTGGAAGTGGAGTGAATAGATATAATCAAATCGCATAAACGTAACAGTGAAATGAATTCAGGATTACTAAGTTTATAGTAATAAGAATAGCGTTAGCGCGATGTGCGTGGAAGTTTTCTGGCATGTATTGTGAATTTCGCGAGATTAGGATTCAAAGCTGTCGGAGCATTTACAGGAGGTATTTGCATCTTATTCCGGTTAGCGTATTCTTTGATAGATTATAGAACTTGATAGTGCTAAAGAAAGAGAAAGCACAAACTGTTTGAGAGCCCTTCTCTTATTAGAGAATCAATGAAAGCTATATTTTATGTGTAATTGGCAGTTTTATTTGTTTGTTCTGTGCTTAAACTTAGATCTTAGAATTATATTTAAGGTGACAGACGAGACAGGTAAAAGGATACATTCAAGATCTTTATATTTATGTGTGCATTTTTGTGTGCTTATTATAACATATTATATTGTGCAATTTAATATAAAAATCAATTATAAAACTAAAATAAAAAGTGTTTGTTTTGGATCGCTTTTCCTCTTCTTATTATGTTTTAAAATAACATCGCTGAACGCTACTTCATTTTGTGTTTTGACGTCTAGGAATACATCTTAGGCACTAAATGAGATTTTACAATATTAAAAAATAAAACGATTCGCTTATTGAATTAAATAAAATCAAGAGATTGTTAATTAGAGGAATAAAATACATTATATTACCTTGAAGTTAGTAAAATGAATAATTAACTCAGAGATTGGTAAGATTATGAAAACTGCTGTTAAATAATTCGTGAAGATAAAATCATCCTATATCTAAAACCAACATATTCAAAATTATATCAGCTTGATATCTGCAGAGATGGTAACTTTCTCTTTTAGTAAGTTATCCAATTCAAAATATCAATCCCCTCTCTAATGCTTCCGATCCGTCGTTAAGTAGAATTCGAGAAGCAGTCAACTTCAGTAATTATTTACATATTTGTATAAACTGGGATAAACGAGTGCTCTGGAAGAAGTATAATCAGCATATGGGAATAAAATAATACAAAATGAATAACCAAAAACAAAAAAAAGACCATCTTAAGATTCTAAATCGAATGGAGTTAAAAGTACAAAGTGTTGTTATTCTTCTATGCGACATTGGTGGGAATAAAACCTATATTTTTGCCATTATTTAAACAAACATTGATATGAAAAGATTATAAAACGTATTTAACTTAATGGAGTTATAATATGGTTTTTAGGTTATTAGATGAATCACATCGATAGATAAATTTTTCTGTTCAACTGTCATTTGGTTTAGAAGTAATAAGCATTTTATAAGGCTTCGATGTCTTCACATTTGCAAGAATTGGCGCAGAATTTACAACTAGACTGCAATTTAACAACATAATGAGATTCTTTCTTTTGAATTACTAGCACAAAACTATTATGCAAAAATAAAAAAGATAAATTTACGCACCAGTCCCTTGTCATTGAGTTCAGTCCATTTGTTTTGGTCCATACTGTAGGTCACTGAAAAAGCCACCAAGTGGTTATAAGTATGGGGCTGGAGCTTCTCCGGTGGTCCCTGTGATGCGACCCCACTCACGAACTTATTCTCACCTAAATCTATGATGATGAAGGCGTTTTGTGAAGTTATGGAATCATTCTGGAAACACCAGGCTCCATCTTCATTCTGAAGGCGACCCGCGAACCAGCCTTCATCTTGAGGAGAGGCGGACGTTATGTTATTGCTTGAAATTTCCCCCGAACCAAGGCCCAAGGCTGTGTTGCATGTGCCTGTGGGAGAGATGGAATCGCTAGTCAATATATATAAGTAAAAAACAATTTTTAAATCAAGCTTTTACTTAAAAGTGGGTTAAAGGGTGTAAAAATATTGTTTTAAAGTAAAATAATTTGCAATTTTTAAAAGCTTCAGGCTCTTGTTAATATATTATATTTGAGATCAAAAGAAATATTTTAACGACTTGAGCTCTCATAAATTATAAATTACTTTACATAAAAATTATTTTTATACCATGTAATCCATCCTTAAGTAAACTTAAACTTTAAGAAAAAATGTTTTTTTCTCATTATACGTTCCAGTTACGTGGTACTCAATATGTTCACCATTATTTGAAATTTAATAATATTTTGTAGTTTTCTGGCAGCTGCTCCTGCCCGCCATGCGTAAAAACAGGTTTGAGAGATATTTCAAAATATAAAAGAAAAATACTATAAAAAGGAGAAAAATGCATAATTGTTTTTTGGGTTACACTGTTCTTTATGTTTACCTTTCGTTACCCAGTGCACATTTATAAATACTGAGATGAGATGGAGCATGCTTAGTAACATGCTGAATTACGGAACGATACTTGTTAACATGCTGAATTGGAACATACTTATGAACATGCTGAATTACGAGAACATGCTTGTTATC
>BMAW01125188.1:276026-301183 GCA_019974015.1 Nephila pilipes | reverse complement strand
TTTTTTACTTATATTTATTTATTATTTAATTCTCTTTAGTTTGGAAACTTAAGAGGAAAAAGCAATAGCGTGATCTATACGTGTGTGAAAAATTTGAATTCAATTACCGTTGTAAGTGAAGGAATCCTCATTACCGAGCCCATCATTGCTTGAGCACACCATAGTATTGTATTGCCACAGGAGTTATACACCAAATTTAAATTGATCGGATTAAAAGAAGTGAGTTAAAATTATACAAATTTTGGATCAAGGAACATGAAATTTACTTGCAGATAGAATGGCAAATTTTTGATATTTATTGGCATCATATTTTACTAACACATGAACATGGCAATTTTTTTAAAAAAAATTGAAAAAAACCGCTTGACCAGGTCGTGATCTGTCGTCAGTACTGCTTTTTCCATTACGAAAATCCCTACACCATCAGAATACTGATATGCGACTCAAACATTCCGTGCCATGTACATTTTGCATTCGACGATAGATTTCACTGGCCCTCACATTTTCTGCTGTTAAAATTGCACGACCATGCGTTGACACCGTTTGGAGGCATTCGTGATGCGAACGAAGCCTTTTAACGTGCTCCCACGTTATCACACACGCATCTTGAGGGATCTGACGATATTGCATGCATTCTCAGCACTCTGCGTTCTCTGTAGGGGCATGCGCACTCATCTTTCTCTTCAAAGGGTAAAGTTATTACAGCAATGCCAATTTCATTCGGAAGACCCTTATATTATATATATATATATATATATGTGTGTGTGTGTGTGTGTGTGTGTGTGTGTGTGTGTGTGTGTGTGTGTGTGTGTGTGTGTGAGTGGGTGGGTGGGTGCGTGGTGTTGTGTTGTGTTGTGTAAATGATATTTTTTGAATAGTGTTATTCATTTTACAATAATCATTGGAATCTTTTAGCTCTATTACCTTTACTTTTATAGATAAAATAATTAATTTACCAGACTTGATAAAATATTCGTTTCTAACATATAATACATAACTTATAAAAGCTTTAGTAAATATATAATTTAAAAAGCTTGAGACACTTTGCTAAGGTATCTATGTAAGATACCTGATGCGCTTATCAAAACCCTATCAATTTGTGGTGCATCCTGTCTTCCAGAGCGTCTTATGCTCTAAGAAATACTGATTAAAATTTCGTCAGTGTCCCAACAAATCAACTGCCATAACAAGCCATCAAACAAACTTTTGGCAGCTAAATTTTAAGATGCAAAACATTCATAAAGCAGCCACAAGCACATCTTTTCTAAAAGATTTTCTTTATAAAATTGTTGAATAGAATCAGTGCAATATTTTTATTTATTTATTTTTTGGTGTTTGTGAATAACATTAAGCTTCTTCACAAACAAGAAATGAAATTTAATTTTTAGTAGTAGGTATTGATCAGCTTATGTTTAATAATTAATTTTTAAAACGAAATTAAATAAATTAATTACTTTTGGCACAGAGTAGTTTTAGTTTACCATTTTTCATACATATACACTCATGTCCATAAATTAAGGATAATGCCAGCTCCAGCAAATAAAAGTTCAGAAGAAAAAGCTAACGGGACTAATTCGTATAGCCTATTTATTAAACAAAAGATAAAGAGCAAAAAGATATTGTATGTGTACCATTTATAAACCTACGATTTTTGAGCCCTGAAACATACAAAAAATATCTCCCTTATAAAAACTTACACCATTTCATGATAGTTAATACCTTGTATGCCTCCTGACGATGAAATACAGTCCGTGGAATGCTTAGACATCTGTATCAATTATCGATTTCAACTTGGAAGGTACATCTACTCAGCAAAGCAATCCTGAGGATTCCGAAGTACATATGAGGAAGATGACTGCTGCACCTCACTAGCAAACCTGTTTCACACATGCTCTATCGGATTCAGTCAGGCGAGATGCTGCATTCCATACGTGGGTGATTTCAGATTGAAGGCATTCAGTTTACATTGTTTGCATGGTGAGAAAGGGCGTGCTGTTGTATCCATAAACACATTTCTACATAGTACCCCCCTAAACTAAACGATTACATGGTTCCAAAATGATATCCTGATGAATTTGGCATGCTGCTATTCAATTTGAAAAATATGAGTCACCCTGGAGCCCAACATATCCCCACCCCAAACGAGCAATCACCACCACCTTAACGGTCTCTTTCAATGTTTATTGTCTTAGTGGCAGGCAGGTACCTGGCATTCTCGTAGAAAGTCCGATGTAAATTAGACTTCGAGCTAAGCCTGACTGCGTCGGAAAACATCACCATGCCTAACTATGACGGATGCTCCACATGTTTTCTACTGCCACAGCCTTACTACTGGCGATAATGAGTTGCCATGAGCGGAGCACATCTGACATGACTCAGTACCATATGTCCAAAAAGTTGAGCTACGTTGCCACTTCAAACTGTCGCAAATCCCGTGCATTGAAGATAGGTGACAAGAAAGATCTGATGTTGTGCTCCGTTTGTTCTTTTGCAGTTACTGTCACAGAATACCTGCCCTCATGGATCTCGGTGCGAACCTCACTGTAACTACTGGCATTTCCATGCATTTGGAATCGCATTGCCCTAAAACTTGTGCGCTATACATTCTACCACATAAAAAAGTCCTTGTCCACTTATTGTCATAACTATTCGATTGTGGCTCAAAAGCGGCTTAAAAATTTTGAGATAATTTTTACTTTTTTGCTACCATTCCATATATAAAACCTCTCTTACACTTTTTGTCATTGTGACTTACTATCAGTATCATCTAATGGTTTTCTGATTGTGTATTCTATTGTCGAATCTGTGCGATAATTAATCTGCAGGACATTCTTTAGAGTTTGATTTCCGTGTGACTATGAATTATTTAATTATGGACATGAGTTGTATTTTTTTGTATAAGAACCGCACACTCCCTTCAGATCTGATCGCTGCTCTGACGCTACACGGCTCACCACTGAGAATAAAAGCCATCTCCCATGGCCATCCTCCTAAATTGTCACTGTGTAAGAAAATTGTCAACTATAAAACAATTGAAACAATAATTCAAATTAAAAAATTGCATGCAGATAAAAAGTCCGAATTAAAGAAATATACTTCTTTGACTTTTTTTATATATAGAATGCTTTACTTTTTTGCATATATCGCATCTATTACGCAGATAAATTATTTTAAGATTTAAATCTGATAAGTAGAATGCAATAACGTAAATTTAAACTAACTATCAATGGTACAAAATATAATATACACCATCAAAACGATTTATTCCTGAAAAATAAATTTGAATATTTATATATTTGCTACGTAGTTATATCATAAAATTTCTTAATGTTAAATATTTTGGGATTGATAACAAAGTAACCTTGTATATATATATATATATAGGAGCTATATATATATATATATATGGGATATATATATATAATATATATATATTATATACTCATACTATACTCCATAATGAGTGTGTGTGTTTATAGGGTCTTGCAAAAATTCTTCAAAGTAATATACTTTTATTTTTCTGACATTTATTGCAGAATATAATTTCATAGCTTTTTTTGTACTTCTCTCCAGTATGAGTAATGATTTTAAAACAGTATGCGAGGAAATGCCTTGTCTGTAGGGGAGAAGAACTGAAGAGTAGTACTTGACTACATCTGCTCATATTTGAAAATTTTTGATCCTTTTTTAACTACAAAGTACTATCATTTTGAGTATAATATAATACTATCATTCTTTTTAAATAATTTTGAAACATTTAAGCACTTCCACCAAAGTAGAAGATATATGTCAAAATGGTGAAACTTATTGTAGTACACGAGTGCAGTTATGAGTTGAAGTTACTACACAAAAAGTTGTCTGAATGCGATAAATACTTGAATCCTTTATGACTCTCGCCTGTCAAATAACAAACAAAACAATAAGTACGCTTGAAAAAAGAAAGCAGTCCGTTTTTACACTTTCTGAATAAAACATGCAGGATCATCTTTCATACAATATCCATTATCCTGGTCCAATGATGTTTCTAATTAAATTCTGGACAATTTACGTCCCTCCTAAACTCAGTCATAAAAATGATAATTAAATTTAATATTCAGATAAATTATTCAATGAATATACTCAATGTAGTAAAAGTGCTGATAAATGAAACAAAGACAATAATCACAAAAAGCAATAAAAGAACTGCTGCTTACGTGTGCTTTATAGGTTGAAGAAAAATTCAATAATATGACGTTGTTCCTCTTGTTGTCAAGGAAGTATTTTGTTTCTATCCACTCATAAAAAGCATAAACATAGTGAGACATTGCTTCTGATTTTTTTACTTAAAAAGAAAGAACGGGAATTGCAAATTCTAAAAAAGTTTGAATCCTTTACCTATTTATGTTTATGTGTGTCACGCTATAAGTAATGGTCACTAAACGTAGATTTAGGACAAATGAAAGCAAAAAAGAAATGGAAATTTACATGGAATTCTATTAAAATGTTCACTCTAAAGTTCGCTTTTTATTGTTAATAGCTTGTACATTTAGCGCCTTTAAAAATCATCATGTGTCATTATACACAAAAAGTATTCCATATTGGAACATTACTAAGTCCTCTTATTAGCAATATATCTACTGAAATGTCTAAATGAGTTAAATGAAGTGGTTACAGTAAATAAATCCAAGCTCTTTTGTTTAAAACTGATTTGAGGAGAGATTGATATTAGGCTTACAATCAATGGCGATTCTATGATATTCAGTCGTATTGTTTCAAATGCTTATTTGAAATTGTAGATGCTAAAGGTTGATATACGAGCAATATTTATCTATTTTTTTATTATATTCAAATAATCTTAAAAGGATTTATTATATGTTTACTTTCAATTTGTATATTGCAACAGTTAGATCTTTTTGAAAAGAGCAAAATGGTTAGATTATTTTTTTTATTTGCGACAAAAAATTTACACGGATGTTCAAATAGTTTTTTATGCTTTTCTTTAATGTTCTATGATAAGTACCAGGTAAACCATATCGGGCTCAAAGTAATATATTTAGCATATAAAGATATGATACACACACACAAAAATACAGTTTTAATTTCAGAACCAAATCTCCTTGTTGAACAATGCCTCATAAAATAAAAAGGAGAAATTTTTCAGTTTTGTTTCCAAACAGTTACAAATGTTCCTCATGCCTTCCTTTCATCACACGTCTGTACAGTAGTCCAATTCTCCCCAAAGATGATGGAGCATGCCATTGTTGATGCTCATTCTCCAGGCAGTGCGATTTCGGACGTAAATCACTAACGAAAAATCTTCCAAGGAATTGATTGAAGAATATCCAAGCCGTGAGCGAACCATGTTGATTTCTATAAGCTGAGAGTAAAACTGCCTCAAACCCTATAACTACACCGAGTAAAGCACATGTGAGCTAGAATCGGCGAAGTTGGTGCAGAAAGCTTTGATGGCCCAGCGTAAGAGATCATTATTTTCATATTAATGCTATCTGCACTGAAACAAGTGATGCAGATTTCACGAATTTTAAAACACAAAAAGCTTTCCTGGGATTTGTAACCAATTTCAGGTGTGTGACATAGAAAATAAATCGTTTCTTTCTAGTTACAAAAATATTAGTCCGTAAACATCTGGTGAATGATGTAGAAAAGTGAAAATATAGAACAATAAACATCTAACATATTGTTACGAGCATCGATGATGCTTCCCTGCAACGTTACTTTTATAAAGAAGGAGAGACATTTACAGAGATTTAATCGAATACTAAGAAAAGCTAAAAAAATAAAATAAGCGTATCAATACTTTAGATTTATCATCTTTTAGTTCCAAGTTATATCAGAATTGTATTGGTCTTTTGATTACTGTAGAACCTGTTTTTACTTATCATGGCCTAACCTTCCCGTCTCTACCAGAAAAGGTTGCAATAATTTCCCCAATTTTCCAAAAACTTCTCGGTAAATTAAAACTATGTCATCTACTTAAAAATCTTTAATTTTCCCCATATTTTTAACAGTATGAAAACAATTCAACTCCAACAAATATCCTTTTTGCCATCTTTTTAAAAACATTTGCGTTAATTTTTCACGATTATTAAATTATTTTACTAGTATCCTTCTTGTAGAGAGGTGGGAATCAGAAGGCAATTTCACTGATGGGATGCTGAGAATCCTTTTTCCCAACTAACAAGTGAACTGGTGTCAAAGGAAAAGGTTCATTTAGTTCATTACACACATAAGTCAGGTATCTGCAATGAATCACACCTTCGATATCGATAATGGTCGTTTCAAGCTGGTCTCTGTTGAGGGAGGATTTGCCCAAAACTTTCCTGAGAGCAGTTTTCACATTGCTCACAAGTCTCTCGTAAAATCCTCCCACCACGGGGCTTTCTCAACATTTAACTGCCATTTTATGTTATTCGAGGCGAAATAGCGAACAAATCTCGGGAGTTTAATCAAAGACCAGATTGTTTTTAAATCCAAATTAGAATATTTAAACGTTTTGGCGTTATTCGAGTATAAATTACAGCTGGTATTCCTCTACGAGATAAAAATTTCCTGAATGCTAGCAAAAGGTTATCAGCTGTCAAATCATTGACAAGTTCCAAATGGATAGCACGAGTAGTTTCACAGGTTTAAAGCAAGATGTAATGTTTATCTCCACTGCTCTTTATATAAAGAGTACTTGCAAAATCAATGCCAGTAATTGAAAGGATGATGACTGTTCCACCCATGTGGCTGGAAGAGGCACAATCGACTGCTTTCCTGGCAAGGTATTAAACCTCTTGTAAATAATGCACCTACTTAATGTAGACTTGATTTTACGAACGAAATCGAACGAACTTTAATCATCCAATATTTCTCTCTTAATTGTGTTAGAGTTGCTGATACTCCAGAATGGAACACTTTTTCATGGGCATCATAAATGATCATTTTTACGAGGAGATGATTTGATGATAACACAATTGGATGCTTCATAGTTTAAGTGAGATTTGCATTTTGTAGCCTTCCCTTTACCAGGAGTAGGCCATTCTCTGAAAGAAAAAGACTCAGCTTGAATATTTTCGAATCGTTAGTAATGGGTTTATTTGTCTTTAGAGCTTTGGTTTCTTCGGGATACTTCTCCACTTGAATATCTGCTTCCTCAAGCTCTTCTGCTCTAAATTCTCTATAATCATGATCTTTACCCTTCCTGAAATTTCTGCAAAATCATTGGATCCATGCTGTAAGTCTTCTAAGTTGTTCCCAGGCACTATAATTTTCAAATTTTAACAAAGGCTCTCTTCCATTCTCATTCTTCTTGATAGCACAATGTAAGGATATTTCTATTTTGATCATTTGTTCTGACCTTCTATGGTTTTTGAAGGAGGTAACTTGCTTAGTGGCCACTTTTCTTCTGGAAACGAAAGAAAGGGTGGTCCATAAAACCATTTCGTTGAATTTAATAATTCTTCAGCATGACAACCTCTTTTGATCAAATTAGCTAAATTTATCTTCCCGTCACAATGTCTCCAGTCCATTTGGTCAGTATGTTCCTGAATTTCCGTGACTCTATTCGCCTCAAATAGTTTTCAAATCAGGCAGATCCTTTGATCCAATAAAAAACAATGGTCGAGTCAGACCAAAGGAAAACCTTTTTTTTATCTTTGGAAAGAGTTTCGTTAAATATTTCACTAATCTAGATTAAATTAATGCGGACATTAGCTCAAGTCTAGGCAGAGTCAATTTTTTCAAGGGTGCTACTCTTGAATTGGTATAATGAATGCAATATAAATTTCATGCAAGTTTTTCTCAAACCTAAATTATGCTACAGCTCCATAACAGGCTTTTTGGCATCTCCAAATACATGAAGTTAAACAGTATCAAAATTTAACTCCATGTTTGGTAAATAATATCTGGAAATTTTGAATTCAGAAAATAAAGCTATTTCTTTGCACCATTGTAACCAATTTTGTTGCAATTCATCAGAAAATTCTTCCTCCCAGGCAAGTCCTTTCGTCCATAGTTGTTGCAAAAGACATTTGATGCGTACGACGAAAGGGGAAATAAATCCAATTGGATCAAAAATATGAGCTGCTGATTTGAGAATTGCCCTTTTGGTGCATAGAGGTTTCCTTTCAAGGTATGATAGCAAGGATTGTAGTTCAAGTCCCAAATTGTCACTATTATTGTACCAAATCAATCCAAGAACTTTTGAATGTGAGTCTGAGTATTTGTTTTCTTCAAACATGGCTGTATTGTTTTCCCATTTTTGCATCAATTCGGGGGAATTCGTTTCAAATTTTCTCAAGTTAAACACACCTTCTTTCATGATATTTACGAGCTTCGGAAGATAATTTATAAGCTTCTTCGACGGAATGGGACTCATCAAATAAGTCATCGGCGTAAAAAGACTAATTCAACATGTCGCAGGTCAAGGGATTTTTCTCTCTTTTTTTGACACGTGATGTTTAATAGTTGCATTTAAAGTGAAAGGGCTGCAGATTAAACCGAATGCAATTCGATTTATTCTATAAAAGACCCCTTCCTGTTCAATGTAGCAGTCCTCATAGTACAAAAATCGCAAATAATCCCGATCACTGTCATGAAAAGTTATCTGTAAAAATGCCTTTGATACTTGTCCATTATAGCGTCGCCCACCAAATTACGATTTCGGATGTAGACAGAAAATCGCCAAGCAGTAAGATTTATCGCTATGTTTGGTTGTAAACTCCTAAGGTTGCAGTCCTAAAGAAACAGCACTTCATTTTTATAAAATATCGCTTACCTGTTAATGTTACCGATTTCGTATTTTTTTAAAAATACCTATTTTATTGCCTTTGAAAATGTCGTTAACAATTTTCAATTTACCAAGCAGCGAAATGAAGGCCATCTCTTTTTTTCAAGAGAAAGGACTTTTACCGAAAACATTATTATGCAAAAGAGGTCACGTCATGAAGTTTTATGTTATTGAAGAAAGTGGCGTAACAAGAAACAGCGGCTCGGCATCATCTAGAATCGTATTTGGCAGAATTAATGTGGAGGAAATATGTAGAGAAAAAAATGCTTTCAGTGAAATAGTGAAAGCAATTTCGAATATACGGCCTTTAATATAGATTGATGTTCTAAAAGTTATGTAAATATTAATATTAAACATCAAAATTTTTATATTACTTATTGGGATGAGATTTATCACTAAGCATATAAAAGATTATTAAATAAAAATATTATTAAATTTTTTTTATATTATTTTGTGTGTTATTTTTTTCCTACATTTAAATTTCGCTTTCAGCTTGCTTGGCGCTTTTAACTAACTTGGCGACATTGGCGCATTCTTAATTTGGCGGACGCCGCTATTATAGACAAGTACCATGCCTTTTTACAATTAGCAGAGAATGCAATCTTATGATTACGGAATTAAAGGATTAAATCCGATACAGAAGGTAATAACGAGGGACCTTGATACAGATAGTCATTTAGAGAATGACAGTTCATTCTCTTTGATGATGCATCAGATACTATTTTCACTTTAGTTTTCACGTTATTTTCTTTTATCACTAATCTGTGGAGCAAGTAATATGAATTTTCGCTAACAGATTTACCTAGACATTCTTCAATAGCACCATCCGTAATTGTTCCCTCAAAACTTTATTATAACTTCCAAGTAATAATTTATCATTCATTAATTTTTTGACAAATTATCAAACCGTTTTATAGCCACTTTATAATTTTTGCTTAACTGTGTCTTAGGTAAATTCCAAAGTAATTTTGTTTCATATCGATCATTTGCGAAAGTGAAATTATTTTCAAATTCTTTTATGAATTCAGAATCATGTTTTATTTCCTGACGCGTATCACATCCAATCTATATATATATAAGCGAAATACCACTGACTGACTCATCACGATATCTCTAAGACTATACAACCGATTGACTTGAAATTTGGTACAGTTACTCATTTTGCAATGTAGACGCTCACTAAGAACGGATTTTATGGAATTCTTAACCAAAATGTAGTTATCATCGGTTAATCTTTTCTTACCCATCGGTTATGTCATTTTGGCGACTTTATCGCCAAAAATTACATGAACAACGCCAAACGGAATATATTTTTTTAAATGTATACTGTGTATCGCTACCAATTAAGTTTACTTGCAAGATTTGCGCGTGCGAAATGGAAAAATACCAAATAATTTAATATTGAAGCGCTGATGGATGATTGGCTAGATTTTGGAGAAGAGGCTCTTTTTTGAAAAATATCACCAAATATCTTCCACCGCCAAGTAGAAGCATTTCCATGACCTTGCATTGTGAATTTTAAAAAGCTATACTATGGTAACCCCAGCTGATTTCGCTCGCCAGCTGATTTCGGTTTTGCTGAGCAAACGATAATTTTTTATTGTTGTGGAACCTAGACGTATGTTATAAATTTATGAGAAAAGTATTTTATTATTAATAAGGATTGATAAACTACATTTGTAAATCTAAACGCAATCTAACGAAGATATTAAAGTTGGCTTTTAACAAATGAATAACAACGGTATGTTATTCATGTCATTAATAAAAAAAAATAAGTAGCTATCAAAATATTTATTTTGATGTACGTATTAATTGTAACCTAATGTAAATATCATGCAAAAGTTTTGTTTCTGTATTTTGGTAATTTTTAGTTTTTGTTTTCTAGGAAATAAACATTTTTCATTTTTTAAAATGGCTGGATATTTTATTGTTTTCAGAATACAGAACTATTTTTTATGCTATGATTTTTAAGAGCTATTCTGTCTTATTCAATTGCAGTTCCAGATATGCTGCTACCGTAAGAGTTATCCTCTTGCAAAAAGGATCACGTAATAATTTTTTTTGCTAAAAATTTTTATTATACTTCATTTTTTTGTTAGTATTTTTTGTTGAATTTTAAAAAAATTTGATTTAAAAAAGTTAATTTCGGTTATATTTTTTAACTTGAAAAGTATTTCATTGTAGGTTAATAAAAATTGATTTTTCATATTTACTTTTCAGTTATAGTTCTTAATAATGGATGTTGAATATATTTGGATCGATGGAATACCTACTCCTTTCAAAGTTTTTAAATTCTTGGTGACGGAGCATGTTTATTTTCGTCTCTGTCTTTGCTGGTGTTCGGTGACATATCGATGGCGTATAAAATGAGAAATATTATTGTTTCTCACGTGTTTGACAACTGGGTTTGGTTTAAATGCTACACTCAAATGCTATCTGGCGCCCCTTATAATACTAACGATTTATATTTTACCGAAATGTGTAAACCAAACACGTATGGATCTATTTTCTAAATTATGGCGGCGGCAGAGCTATTTCCCTATCAGTTCGAAGTTTATCAAGGTGGCTGCCTTATAGCTTCTGTTGGGGAAACAATTCAGGGGAAAAAAATATTACGTTTTACGGGAAACTGTAATAGTGGTCATTTTGATGTTTTATTTAAATAGTTGGATTAACAAATAGAAGTAAAGTTAATCCTGGTTATGATAATGTGAAACAAAATGAAGAAAATGTGTCATCTTTAATGTTTCAGCCTCAAGAAAATGTGTCTGTGTTAGTTTCAAAGACTCAATCAATATCTAACATTGATTTTTCAAGTTCAAGTGAATCAATTATTAATGATGTAATATCTCTTCAACTAAATAAAGGTAAAAGAAATGAAGAAAAAGATTCACAAATTCAATTAGATATAAACAAGTAAGACCAGCTGCTACAAAATATACTCAAAGTCATCCTGAAGAACAAAGAGAAGCTGCTTCAAAATATACTAAAAGCCATCCTGAAGTACATAGAGCGTAAGAAAATACTTTTGTAATACCCCCCTGTGAATCAGGCAGCTGTAATTAAATGCAATGAAAAAAGATCTAAAGTTAAATTAGCGCCATGGACTTCCAAAAATTTGTCTGGTTTTAAATATGAAATATATATTGACTATTCAAATGATAAAATTGTCAGTATCGGAAAACGTTTGCCCTGTTCAAGGTGCCGTGCTTTAAAAGGATAGAAGAACCTCCAGGAATGTGCTGGAGTGGTGGTCAAGTCCTCCTTCCTGTTATTAGATCCTTCCCTGAACCTTTGAATAGTCTTCTTAGCCATAAGGATCAGCTTTCAGAACATTTTCTTTCTACAATTCGTAAGTATAATGGATGTTTTCAGATGACGTCATTCGGAGCAAAATAATTGAAGGAAGGAAATTTTATGCCAACATTTAAAGTCCAGTTGCAGGTATACCACAGGATAGGTAGCCTATTGGCTGAGCCTCCTCAACAACCTTCTTTACTTCTACTTTCTCTGTGATGATGAACGTGAAAGAAACATTCATTGTGGTATTTTCCCAGGTGTTAAGCCAGAATTAGCCAATTACAAAAGGAGCTACATGAACATAACAGGTATATTCACGATTTCAAAGCTGCTGTTGATTCAGTTCCTAAAGACAAAAAGGAGTTCAAGATTATAATTAATGCCGATAAAAAACCATCTAGAGAACACAAAGGTCGTTTCAATGCTCCAATTTTCTTGATATTTTATGTATAGGTTCCAAAATATAATATTATCGTCTGCCCAGCGAAGCGGGCGGGTATCAGCTAGTCCATAATATATATCCCATAAAGTTCTCTAATGATGATTCTAATTATCCTCCACTGAAACGCGAAAACAAGCGGACGATTTACAGGATGTCATATTAGGCAACGCTCCACAAATAATATTGCCAAATAAAATTTTTTGATCGAATAGATGTTTTTGTTAATCTAATAGGCGCACCCCCTTATAACTTCGCAGAAAAAATTCGTACCAAGCTAAAGCTGAATTTTTCCCTTACCAGTCTGCCGGTTCAAGGCCATGGACTTCAACTAACATCTTTATTTTGTTGACTATAAATCGTGAACTCTAAGAGGAGCCAGAAACATGTGGGTGGTTAATTCCTAAATTGAAATCACGTGGTTTGAGTTATGAGGACTTTTTAGCTCTAGTGGAACCAAATCAAAGTCGGAAGGTTCGGGATTTTTTTTTTGCTAAATGAATACATAATTAGTTTTTCCTTATGTATCGGTTTTAAATTAAGAGCATCTGCTACTTCTCGTAATATGAATGTTCTTTTACATCCCGAATCCAACAATATTCTTACGCTTAAGGTTTTATTTCTTGATGAAGCTAAAACAATGCAAGTTTGTAAAATAGTTGAGTTAGAATATTGTGAATGCGATGTGCCTACAACTATTTCATTCTCTTGTTGAAGATTTCAAGCACACAAATGTTTCAATTTTTGATAAAGAAGAATTTCATGTTTTGCACTATTGAAACTATTAAAAAAATTACAAGAACAAACTGGGATCACCATAAAAAGGTTCAATTAATAATTTGGGTAATTTTAAACATGAAGACTGAGAATTTTTGTTCTCTTTCTTTTCCGCAACGTTATTGTCAAGAGTATTTACAATTTGAATTCGAATTTTTATTTGAAATTTTATGCTAGTTATTTTATCAGAATATTTCTCGCTTGCTTTTAATTCATTTTCAAATTCAATAGGATCGGTTATAGAAATCTCGATTTCGAAATTCACAATGTTCAAATCCTTTTCTTTTTTATTTATTAGTCCCAAGATTTCAAGCATTCATCAGAACCAGTATCTTACATTGAAGAATCCAAAATTGATTCTGTTTTCGCTATTTATTTAGTTATATTTCAGCGCAAAGCGGTTCTTCTAATTTTGAATTTTTAAAAAGTATTCATCATGTTTCCGAAATCGATTTTAAAGAGACATGCAAAATATATTTAAGGATTTACTTTTAATTGGCCACGTAGATTCCTGTCGGGTTCCTCGGCACAAATTTTCAAGAATAATAATCCACCGAGAAAAATAGGTAGAGCATTTCTTTTTAGACTCATTTATTTACAGTCTCTAGGCACCAATTTCACATAAACAAATAAGTACACTACTTACAAATTATACAAGGGCTTCCAAACTACCTATATTTTGTACTACCGAATAATCCGCCTTTACGCGGTCAATAATCGAATATACTCTGAAATGTTACCCATGAACCCGTGCGCTCTCACTTACACGAGACAAGGCGCCTCCTGGCGGTATTCAAATAATTCATTTCCAACATCCTGTGAATTGACTTGTTTTGTAATAAATGATAAAAAAGTTTACTCCTCTATTATATTTGAACAATAATTTATCGAAAGCGTAATTTCATTGGAGTAAAACACTTGAAATCGTTGTAAGATGAAAATGTTGCTTGAAAAACTGAAAACTTGCTTGAAAACTGAGAATATTCTTAAATTGTTTATAGCAATGAACTAAAATATACAAATCTAACAAAAAGTAAAAGATAATAAAACATGAAAAGAGTAACCAAAATTATGATCATATATTCAGAAATGAAATCATTAAAAGTAAATTACAATTTTCTTAAAAGTACGAACTGTACTAGCAATTGCTCCATTTTTTAATATTCTTTCTTTTGCCAAAAAAATCATTTTCCTTAAAATATTTAGGAAAGAAATATTCCATCAAAAATTATTTGGCTTCAGTTATCAGGTAACTTTTTCTGGCAAATCAGTGTTCAATCGCCAAACTTGGTGGCGTTTATTGCCAAACCGACCAGTACTCGTTTGTTCGATGTATTAATTTGGATTAGTTTCTATAAAAAAGATTATGAAGTATCAACTAAAAAATGCCAAATTGAGTTTACGTGAATCGAATCTGGACTAAATTATAGTACACGCCCCGACGCTAAGTTCGGTCATTTTTCGTAAAATTAAATTGAGCGGCAAAACTGCAATTGATGTGCACGAAATTTGGCATGAAAAGCCTTATCGCAAAAAAGGGCACCAATCCGGATATATATATTGCGTTAGCTCCTTAATCTGTTCCATTGAAATTGGATATTTTGATTTAGATGTGAATTCCTAGAGTTACATTTAAATGTTCATATTTGCAACAGATGGATGAATTTCATTTTTAATGAAAACAAACAAAAAAATTCTCTTAACGGGACCTAAAGAGGCACATGTTATCAAGGTGAGTTTCAAATGTTGTTTTTACTTAATTTTACTTTTTCTGAGAATGTATCGATACTTATTTTTCTCAATACTTTAACTCGTGTATTTAGTTGTGCTATAATCATATTAATAAACTAGAAAGATGACAAAACCATGTTTTAAGACAAATATTAAATCCCGGATGGCTTATGAGAAATGTTCTCCTTTAATTTCTCTGCCATAAAATCTGTAATACAAAAAATTACTTTCAAATATTTGCAAATCTTGAAAACATTGATAGCAATTCTAGACAAAATGTATCACAAATTACACTCTTAAGCTTAAAATTAAAATACCTAGAAACATCCCACTCAACTCAAACCATTAAAGAAATATTGTAGCATACAGAGTAGAAACACTAATAAATCCTGTGCTAAGCACGATCGAACACGGCCATTTTGCGGGAGGATGGTCACTTTGGAATCGGCGGTAGTCATTTTCATTTCACCCCTGATTATCTTATCACCTTAATAAGCTACTACCCCATCCGAAAGTAGCACAAACATACCCTCCCTCTTTGACACTGAGCCTCCTAGGGCGCGGGCCTACATTCATAAATTGCAAACTCGCATCCTTTTCTGTACATCCAAAATAAGTTCACTTTAAATCTTCTAATTATGGGCAAGGAAAAGGCCAAAGTTATGTTTTACAATTAAAGAGATTCAAAGTTTAAAAGCCTACAAACTTAAGTGTTACAGTCAATCCTTTTACCTGTGTTTTTAGTTTTGGAAACCATGTAATTTTTTTAAAACATTTTAAGTGTTTCAATAAATTTTAACGTTGAACAGGGCAAACAGCTTTTGGTAGCGTCATTCATATAAGCTTGTTAAGAGAATTTTTGATATTTTCAAAAATGATAGTGAAAAATTGGGAGAGATTAAACCAAAAGAAAATATTTTACCAAATTATATACTTGAATAATTTAAATTTTAATTTAAAACAGGGATTAAAATAGTATGTCTCTTTAACTTACATTTTTTTACAAAAAATGAAGGAAATACATTGAGAATAGTGATAGTAAGTATATTCTTTTTCATTTTATTTTGCTATAACATAAGATATTTATTTCCTAATATTTTTTATCGCAGGAAAGGCAATATATATTTATTTTAATCAAATAGGATATCGTAAACGAAGTTAATGTATTCGTCTTTTCATATCACAATAGTGCTTAATTCATTTTTTAATAATGATTAATAAATTCTTATTTAGTTATTATAAAAATAGTATTCGAGGTTTGATCCCATATCATAATTTAGAATCAGTTCCACAGAATAGATGAATGGATATTAAGAAAGCGATATATATTAGCTCATTATAATTCTTAAAATTTTATAAATGAAAATTATAGCTTTCAGTTAATAAAAGACATTCGATTTATAGATGAAGAGATTGGGAAAATAATTATAGCTGTCTTCCCGTGCGAAAGGTGTTTTAGACATTAATATTAATATATTCTTTCGTTTTCACATTTTATAAGTATTTACTCGTTCTTTGCATTGATTCTATGAAAACGGATAAAAGTCTAGATGTTGTAAAAATGACGTTACATCTTCGTTATCACACTTGTACTTATTATATTAACTCTGTAATTATAACTATATTATATTAACCCTATTGCTGCGAAAGAGTGAGGAATAAGAAACCTCAGATATATATATACATAATATGAATATGTTAAATAGTGGTAAAATCCAATTTTTAGCCCCATTACTGTCGACGAAAAAAAATAGCGCCAAATTGTATAGGATTGCGATTATAACCGACTTTTAATAGAGTTAGATTATTAAAAGGGTTCAGAGTTTGACTAATCTATTGCATCAATTAGGGCAATTCAATTTTCTGTCTCCAAGATGTGAGCTAAAATAGGTTGCAACATTCAACATTTTAGGTATAAGTAGTAGAAAAGGTAGTTGAGCGGGTTCTGCAAAAAACACATCAGATGCCATAATTTAAACCAATAGAGGTCAAAATGTTAGAGCCAATAATGAATATTTAAGACAATAGATGCTATTAAATAATGTGTGGTTTTATTTCGGAAAAAAAGGAAACCTGATAAAAAAAAAAACACCTCATACAGGTATTATGTTCATATTTTAAACCTAAAATGTAGTTTACTAAAGTTTAATATGAATTACACAAATTTATATTTACATTAGGCTTACTAATAGGTTAGAGACGTATACATAAGGAATATATTTTTTTATTTATAAAACACTTTTTCTTCTCACTTTTAGCTGTTTACTTTATAATAAATTCAAGTGTAATGTTTTGAAACTATTGTCTTCGAAATTGCAGCATGTGAAGTTGAAAGCCCAAAATTTTTTAATAAAACATAAAGCAATTTCTCTTTCCTACATCACTCGGTCATTTTGTGACTTCTAAAACAAAAACAGTTCGCTATGTCGGTCATATACAGGGCCAACTCTATAAGTGCATATAATACGATAGTTCCTTTCCAGCAGAATATAATTTATAGGCAAAGAAAAGAATTTGCCAACAATTCCTTTAGGATTCATCCTTTGCCAAATGAAACAATGAATTTTTCATTATGCTTCCAACAGCCCCTTCATTTTTCTCTATACTAAATAAAGTCCTTTAGTGACAAGATTTATGAGAAAAGGTGACACCTTATGATAAACCACATAATTAATAAATGAAATGGTGTGGAAGAAATACATAACAATAATAAGCCTTTCCCATTAATCTCAACAGTGACAAGATAATTATCCCCGAACAATGTATTAGAATACAAAGTGCCATACTAATCATATCATTGTCTGATTGCATGTAATGGAAGGCTATTTATGACCTATATTTTTCTGTTACAGTGACTGATTAGAATTTCTCTTTCGAATTTCATTCTACGTATTTATGTCACTATCATTGCACAATTATTTTGCCCCGATGTTTCGTATTACCTGGCACTATGAATCAGTTTGACTCATATCTTTTCGAAAGTTTTTTTTCTCTCACTTCCCGATAAACTAAAAACTCGAAATATTGCACATTAGCTCAGTTTGGATGACAATACAATATTCAATTACAAAACAACAACAAAAATATTTTTTTTTTTTGAAAATAAAGACCCCGAAAAGGAGGAGGTTATATAGAAGTGATTGTGACAAATTTCGTTTTGTAGATCCTTTCCCAGCTCTGGCATGCCATCCACAAAGATATAAATACTTGAAGAAAAAGATAAAGACGATAACATACAAAGAAATTTGAGCTTGTAAAATAATTTCTTGACACGGATAAATTTCACGGAGTGTTATTCATGAATGTTAGTATATTAGTGTTGTAAAGTTTGGATGTATGCGCTCAATTATATAATTTTCAAAATTTTGGTTGTAATGCAATGCACCATATTTTAATTTATTGTAAAATTAATTGTACATTTCGTCAGTTACTTACAATTTACTTAGTTTTTCCACTTAGATAAAATTTCTTTAATTACTTGAGATAAAAAGTAAATCAAACAATTCGGGACATTTTCGGATGTGTTTATGGGATGCCACGTATCCTAAGATATCGGTGCCATCATCTAGCTGCTTACGGTTTATGACACCACCCAAACGTTATCTACGCAAACTAGTGACGTATCTACGTCGCATTCAACGCTCTTTAGGAAACTGCGCCATCATGGTTTAATAATCAATGTTTAAATGACACCCATCACAATATTGCGTTCTTCGGACAGTGGCAGCGGTTCCCTAGGAAATTGTAGCTTAATTTAAGATCGCGTACAATGTTCCAGGTTTTATGAAAAAATTTATAAACAGTCATGTTCATTTAATTTAGTACTGGCCGAAGGAATTTTTTTAAAAAACTTTTTTCTTTCTTTTTTTTTTTAAAAAAAAAAAAAGATTTTACCACTTTTTGAAACTTGTTGAACTTTTTTTGAGGTGGAAAAATAATATTTACCTGACTGGATCGGTAACGCTACGATATTACCTCCTTCCCTTTTGAGTCATAATCTTAGAGGCCGCGGGAGTCTATTGGTTATGATCTCGGACTTGCGGCCGGCAGTTTTCATCGAGTCATGGATTCGTGCTTTGTTGTCATTAAAGACCGGTCATGTACACATGGATGATGCACGAAAAATCTATCGAGGCTCCAAATCTTCCCTTTGGCGCAATTGTGGAAGTTTGAAGAGGGAGTTGCCAGCTCAGGTGTCGTCCTCATAACTTGACTGAAGTTCAAAATTACGGGATCTATCTTGAATATCCTTTGTGTTGCTTCTAGTGCAACGTTAAAACACCAAACCCCTTTTAATCGAATAAGAAACAGTTTTGAAACAATCTACGAATAATCATAATCCAACCTAACTTGCTCTATTTGTAGCAAAGGTCTCTGTACGAGTCTGATCTATTGTTTAATATATTAATTTAATATTTACCTTACCGAAGGAGTCAAGTTAAAGTCTTCATATGATTTGAAAATGAGAATTCGAATCTGATTCTTTGTAGATCTATTCTATGTTAATTTTTAAAGCTCTTTTCTCAGCGCAGGTAAAATACAGATGTTTTACAATGTTAACTTCAGCTTACCATTTCCACCTGCAACCAAATAACTTTGCATTATATTCTTTGCTACTTATGAATTCAACTTCTCCATTCAATTTACAACATTCCGCTAATTTTATTTTAATCTACTTGCATCACGTTTTATTCATTGGGAAATATTTTCAATTTAACGAAATTCATTCCCAAAGTGTTAGTTGTTCCTAAAGTGTTAATTGAAGTGAAAAACACGATAGAATCTATGTTATAGGTATAATCGGCGCATATCAATAACATGCATAGAAATACATATAAAATATATTTAGAATTTTTTGTATGATCTGCATTTCAAATAATGATCGATGGATGTCACGGGACAGAGAAACATTTTTCTTCATTATTTGGCTTTCAGTCAGACTTGATTCTTGTTTCATATATATCAAAATAGTATATATTGGTAATTCCCCTTTTAACTACGCCCCAGATATAATTTTGTATTATACAATGAACTAAAGATTGAGTACTGATTAATTGGCTGCCGCGCATACAAGCAAAAGGCAAACTAGGAGATAGCCTGTGTTTTTAATTCACCATATAACTAATGTTGCAGTGAATGTGTTTAAGTTTTTAACTTCTTCTAGCAATCAAAACAATTTGTACAAAAGACGCTTTTTTTTCAAAAGGAATTTAGGAAACAACCCACTTAACCTCACAAAAACATTTGGATGAAAAAAATATCTCAGCAACAATAACATAAAAAAATAGTTATTGCAGCAGCTGAAAAACTAGAAAACATTAAAACACAAAAAAGTGGAAGGTTTCAAAGTTTGCGTTCCAAAGAGAGATAAAAAAAAAGCGCAAACGAGATGCGCATCATGCTTCGCTTTTCTTCGTCAAGAGTTATTTCATAAATTTATAATTGAAGAATTTCTGTTGTATTTTTGACACAGTTTATACAAAGAAAAGAATAAAGAGAGATTAGACAGGTGAGGGGCAGGAATGTAAGGTAAAAAGTGGGATAGTTATAGAGATATAAAATACATTGCCTTTCTATTGATGAAAAAGAGAATGAATTAAAGCTAAATAAGAAAATTGCTATGACCTAAAGGATAAATATAAACCTCACTAGATCTATTAGGTCCATATAAGCAAAATATAATTTAATTCAGCAAGGAAGAAAGACTATGGGTACATTTAAAAGGTAAGATTTACGAAAACTATTTTTGATATAAAATATTGCAGAGAATATATTAAAAAATACTATCTTGTAATTTTAAGTTTCCATTGTCTTTTATGTATTAACAAAATTTGGTGTTGACAATTATTAAGTGCATCATTGTGGTTGAGTCGCTCATGTCGACTCTTTTATTTCTCACAGCGATGTTACGTGATATTATAAGTGTAATAACTTCATATTAATATCTACTTTTAGAATACGGTGTCTTTATTTGAAATGCGGAACTTGTATATAGTGGATAATCTTTTGCCTGAGTTTTCTTGAACTGAGTATCAATTTTTCTTGTTCGAGGTAAAAAGCATTCTTGATATGCTCATATTCTGATTCTTGAAGAAATTCTTAATTAATAACTCGATTCATTTACTTCAATTTAATGGCTTTTATTATTACATGTTTTACTTATAATAAAATATTAAAGAAAACAAAAACAAAAAATAAATGTATTTGTTAGTGTTTTTCTCAGTGACTTTTCCTTCTTAGATAATAATTGATTTCCTCTAAATGAATTCTCTTTTTTTAACTGAAAACTCTCCTTGTGATTGAATTTAAATGATACAATATTTCACATTTATATATTTATTCTGCAATAAAAAGAAACTCAAATGATATTTTAGTTGTTTTGATAATTAATTCAAATTGTTTAACAATCAAAAAGGTACTTTAATCTCTACAAAAAAAATTGTACAGTAAATTTTAATTTTTTTTCTCCACCATTATTGATGGAATTCAATATGTCATATATCAAATTCCACATTTTACGTTCAAAAAGTATCAGATATTCAACATAAAGAAAGTTTTAAATTTTAAACCAAAGATTTTGATATTTTTTTCTTTCAAAAATATACTTAAGATCAAAGCACATATTTAGAAAATATTTTTAATAAATTTCAAATTTATTAAGCAAAAGCGTTATTAAATAACAAAATAACACGTTTAATAAATATTTTAAAGTGTTAAATCCTTATGTGAATTTAATATACATTATCAAAATAATATCACTGTTAAAAAAAAAATTTCAACACCCCTTTTCATATCATAATGCAAACATTCCATGAAAACTAAAAACTTTGCTCATAAATTTCTTATAAAATCCACAGCATTTTTTCTGTTATTAAATGGTAGTTAATGTTTAAATAGTTTTTTTTTAAGTTTTCTTTGAGAAATGTATCATTTGCGCTTTTTGGATTCTTGATTTTTAATGGGAACCAAGTATTACTTATTTGCCGTATAACAGAAAGTATTCTTCAGTACTCTATTTGCAATACAACAGTAAACATGTATTGTGTTTATTTGATTATTTTTAAATAATTTCACTTTGGTGCAAGACTAAGGAGCGAATTAAAACTTATATTCGCTTAATACTTATATATAATTAATTAGTTATTCTTATTTCGAAATTTATATTCGGTACATTAATTAAGCCTAGAGCTTTATTACTTGTTTAACAAAAAGAGCTATTTAATTAACTTTTCAAGGATCCTGTAAGAGAGAGTTTTACCTGGTACTACCTAACTGCTTGAGTTTCTTAAACATATCTAAGACAAATAGCTTTTAATAGAACATTTGAACAAATTTGAAAAATAAACTAAAAAGATTAAAATCCATTATTAATAACACTGTACATAAGATAATAATAATAATTATAAATGATTATGATAATAATAATAAGAATAAAATTTAATAATATGTAATATAATAAAATTATTATATTAAAATACATACTATCACTACTACTAATAATATATAATAATAATTATATTATTATACATTAAATTGCCATAATTCACTTCAAATAAACATAAGACTAAATTCTTCAAATATTCTTACATAAAATCTATTTTACCATCAAGAAAATTTAATTCCAAAATCGTAAAATTAGGTTTTCAAAGCCCTAAAATATTCCCCCAAAATAACAAAAAAAATTCTTTATTATTTTTGTAAACATCAAAGAATTTTAAAAAAATAAAAGAGCTAACTCAAAATATTTCGTAAGTACTTATAAGAAAATTACCTCAAATTAAAAAAAGGTAAGAATAATAAATAAATGATCGAATAAATATGTATATCGCTCACAGAATAGAATTATTGTACAAACATGAAATATCAGAAATACTTTAATTGTAACATGACACACATATCAAAGTCTGCCTTTACATATTACATGTATTCATCGAATAATCAGATATTATACGGAAAAAGATTTTTGAAAAATTTTAATGAAAATAAAGTGACACGTATTGAATACAATTTGAACTTTCTTTTCCATACAAAAAATGTTTCGGTTTGTTTGGTAAAGAAAATTTGTTCTGACTATCAAAACTTATATAATATTGAATTCAAATATATATCCACTTACGGTAATAAATTATGATTGATTTTAAAAAATAATAGATAACTTACAACCTATTCTTTGTCTGCAAATTATTATAATTAATGTCAAAACGTCAGAACTAAATTAGTACTATTGAGAAATAATTTATACAGCTAATTTTTCTAAATCACTAGACGATCTTACAGATAATTTATACAGACGATCTCTTGTATTCGAAATGAATTAGGCCATGATCATAATGCTTATGTAAGCAAATTATGTATATTTCTATTTGTGATAGTGTCGAATTTGCGTGTCTAGTTTAGTGTGACCATGGAAATAACCTTTGTTGTTCCTTTGTTAGCATTGGAAATAGGTTTTGTCATCGAATGCGCGATCTATTTTTTGGAAGTAAGAATACAATAACGATTGCTCTCTTTTCTAGAACTTTTTTTATTACACCTCCTTGAAAAGATAATTATTTGTTTTCATCACGACTTTTCTGGAAAACATTACGTTCGTGTGATTAAATATCGTTTTTTTTTAAAAATCGTTATGTTTTTATTGGGTGATTTTCTTCATATTTATGTAAAGATTTTCTTAAAAAAAATTATATATATATATATATATATATATATATATATATATATATAAGACTCACACAATTTAACTTCTTATTTATTTTCTCAGTATTTTTCTGGAAATTTATTTAACTACACTTTTTTGAGAAATCAAAATTTCTTTTTCTTCACAACTTTTCCAGAAAATACTACTTTCTTGCAATTAAAAATCATTTTTTTAAAAAAAATTGTGTGTTGTTTTTTCTAAATTTATAAAAGAATGCTTTTTTTAAAAAATATTGCATCTTTAAATAAGGTTAATACAATTTAATTGCATCCGCAGTAGTTTAGTGGTCTGGGTCGCAATTGTTGTTTTCGTTGAGTTGTGTATTCGACCCCCGATGCCATTAGACATCCGATATTCTCAAATCAAACATCATAGTAAAGCAGCTCCAAAAGATACTTAAAGCGGAATACACGTAAGAACCCGTTATAGCGTATCTTATTTTTAATCTTAAAATTAGAATAAATTTCAAATTTCATAACATTCTGCATCCAGTTTACCTAAAACTGTTTCCCATGTTTTAAAATAAAAGTTTCTTTAAAAATGGTTATCTAATACTGCTTGATTCAAACATTTGACAAAAATGAAATATTTTCTTACAAAATCTTTTTCCACCAAATGATAGATATTTTTTCACAATTTTGTACTAAAAAAAACGTTGAAAAAGTAAAAATATCATGAAAATCGTGAATTATTAAGTTTAGTACAGAAATAGTGAATCGTAACATTCCAAAATATCTTAGATATTTGGATTCCGCATGTCATAAGACCCTAAAATCAAAATATTTAAGGTGGACTTATACTTCGCCTATGGAACTGCGGATTGTAACAGCGTGTTGCTAAGCTCTTGTACCTCACGTTCTTTCCTCTCGTCTGTGCGGTGGGGAGTACTTGATCTTTCTGTAGGAAGTCCTGCCCTTTTACCAGAATGTAACTTTTTGACGACATTAAATAAGTCTTGGTGGTCCAGTTCATTTACCTGTTAGATGGCCGGACCTATAATGTCTGGACTTCTACTGGGGTTATATGAAGTCGTTTTAGTGTATGAGATACCCGTCGAATGAGTTGAAGACCTAGTCGCTCATATCTTTGTAGCTCGTGGGGTGATTCGAGACACGCCAGGGATCTTCTAGAATGGTAGGGATTCACCGATGTGAACCCTGCGTGTGTGCTGATGGTCGAAATTTTGAACACTTGCGCCTTTTACTAATGTAAAACTTGTCATTAAAATGCTTCTGTTACACTAACGTGTTACTGTTTCTAACTTGTGTTCCTTGCTGCTTTATATCCCAGCTGATATAAAAGGCATTTCCCACTCTGCATGTGATTCTGAATTCGACGATGTGATTCTAAATTGTCTTTATACACTCTTCTACTCCTCCAGTAAATTATTCGCACTGCTAGTGTATCACCCTGCATTTTCCTGTTGAAAGAGTACTCCAATT
>BMAW01125188.1:190315-276016 GCA_019974015.1 Nephila pilipes | reverse complement strand
TAAATTTATTAGTAGTAACTTTTGTAATAATTTACCTTCTTTTGTAATGTAAGTTTTTTATTTGCATTAGCGACGGTTTCAAATTTAACACGGCCTTTATAAAATTTTAGAGTAATAAAGATCGGAGGAAATTTAATTTTATTTATTTATAATCCTATTTTTTTATAAAGAGAATTATGATTCTATTATTATTTTCTAGGTCACTAAAATTACTATCTAAATAAGCGTTATTCAATTCCAGATGATTATTAATGAATAAATTACTATAAAGTTTTGAAATAATTGCGTACTATGTATTCTGTCAATTCCCACAAATAATAATGTCTTTTATTATTTAAAAAAAAATTAATGCAGATTCATTCTCTCCATAAACATACGTGTGTGTGGAGAGAGAGCGAATGAATCTGTATTTAATTTTTTCTAAAATAATAAAAGACATTATTATTAGTGAGATTGATAGAATATGTCGCAATAATAATAATAATTATTATTATTAATAATATATATATATATATATATATATATATATATAGTATTTTTACCCTTTCATTTAATATTCAAAAGTATGTTTTTAAAAATATTATTAAAGAGAAAAGACAAAGCTAGGTGGAATTTTACTAAGATATTTAAATAAGCACCAGATGAATAAAGTGAAAGGAAGAAGAGAGGAGGAAACGAGCGCACTCACATTGATTTGTTATGACTTAAACTGAAGTGTTGATTGTAGATGTAGATGGTAGGCAAGGCAGGAAATGGTTTACGTTTGAACTATACAGCTGATTGTAGCGGTAATTTTACTTTTAAAATAATCGACACAATCACCTGTGTAGTAAATCCCAATAACAAAGTTTCAATAAACTATCAACTTATTCATCGCAATAAACAGATAATATTTAGAGGAAGATTTGAGAAATCATTCTTCTATTCTCTCGAATATGGCAATCTTCTTGAGAGAAATTTTTCGATATATTTTGCATGATTTCAAGTGTTTGATTTTTTTTTGAGACTGAATGTTTCATGAGTTTCTTTAATGTGTGACATGAATAAGGAATCGGGGTGTCATCTTTTTAATCTATATAAGTGATGCATTTTTCAATAAAATGGCAATTTTACGGATACTGATTTTTTTCTTCGTTTTTACCAGATATTAGTTGATGGGAGAGGGGAAGAGAGCTTGAAGCTTATTGGGTTTCTGTGACACTCTGAAAAATTCACTGTATAGAATCTTCCACAGTTGCAACATTTTACTCGAGTATTTCTGGGATTTTTTTAGTCTCTTGTGTGGTGATTCTATTTCTGCCTAATACTCCACAATCAATTAGTCTCGAAATTTTTTGAATCACGATATGATAACGAGGTCGGCATATGAGATGATCTCGCCAACATGAGATATTGAGCCCCAATATCGTGCAGCAGCCCTCTATTCGAGGAATGGTGGGTTGAGAGTTCGAGCCATTCATCGAATAAGTGGGCTACCATTCGGCTACCGCAACCAATGTGTAAATTCTTTATGAAAAACGTTGCATTCAGAAATTCAAGATAACGAATTAGAGAATATTTTATATATTTGCTTATTTTCTACCTAAAATAAATACAGCAAATCAAAATAACGTTAAAATAATTTTGTGGAACTGACTTTAAAAAAATAATTAATGTAGATAAAAATATAAGTTTTCATGTTGGCGCATTCTTACTGAAAATAGGTCAAAGGAAAAGACATGTTTATTTAAAACAAAAATGCAAAAAATTTCGTAAAAACAATAAATGTCTCGATAATTTCGTCCTTAACATTTTTTTCCTTGTGGGAAATACTCTATTAAAATTGAGAAGAGCGTATGCTCTTACTTTTATTTATTAAGTTTATCACTCTCTCTCTCTCACACCCACACATCACGGCCAAATTTATTTTTCATCGATTTATTATTGTTTCTTTCTTCTGTCGGATGGAAAACTTTTTGAGAAGTACCGCTTTCAATTATATTATATGTCTTCCATTATAAAAATGCATTTCTTGGATGAATTATCAAGTTTTACTGAAATTAGTGACTTTTATATCAAAAAGAGTCAGCTGTTTCGCGTTACTTTCTGGTGATTGAAGATCATATGAATAATCAATTTTTGATTGTTATCGAATTTATTTCAAAACACAAACGTAGAATCATGTTACCAACGTGTAATGGAAATCACCAAAGCAACGGTAAATAATTCATCAAAAATATTTAAACTGACAATAAACACAAAACTTTTACCGAAATGGGAAAATAATTTTCAAGGTGAAAAAGAACATAAAAAATGTTTCGAATAAGAAATGTTCGAGAAATGTCTCAAATCATAAGTTAAAAAAGAACTAAGGTATCAAATACACATTATGATTGAAAAATTCATTTGGAAAAAAAAAACATTTTAACTAATTATATTGTAAACTGGAATTTAAAAAACGCGTTATTTGTTCTAATTCCATAAAACACCTTTATATATATATACTATCTAAACAAAATAAAAAAAAATATTTAATCATTAATTCTTATATAATTATGCTTTTCGTAGATTTGAATGTAAATATTTAATTTAAGAAACATATATGTCATGTTAATTACGAGTATTTAGGATATTATATTGAGAAAATTCTCCTATTTACAGGAGTGCACAAAAGTGTTTTGACTGCGTATATTTATATACATTATTGCCTGTTAATGTACTTTGATTTGTTATGAAAAATATGCAAATTTTGAATCTTTATTATTTATTTTCAGTACTTTAAATTTCATCATTTCAAAAATGATTCAATAAGATCAACTAATTCAGAAGAAAGTGAGATTTTTTTCTATTTATTATTAATTTTTATATATTTAAATGTATTTAACAGCGTTTAAATGACGATCAGAAAGTGTTAAGAATGTTAAACTAATATTTGAAATCGTGTTATTAACATTTGAAAGGAGAAAAAAGTCCCTCAAAGCGACTTTTAAGTAAATCCCTCAAAGCGATAAAAAATTTGGGATTTCACGTTAAAAAGTAAATGTTTGGAAACGTAATTTTAAGCAACAGGTAATTATTCCTACAGGCGAAAACATTGTCGATCTAAAAAAAATTGATTGATAGAATGATAAAAAAAAAGGGGGGGGCATTAATTATGAGTTTTCGTAAAATAGGAAATTAAATATTTTAAAGCGTGATTTAAGGGATGCTTGACTGCTTGGTCGTCGTTACAGCAAACTCCTATTAGCACCTACAAGAAATAGAATATGAAGTCTGAATTTGGTAAATTTCATTAAAAACTGACAATAAAAATGGAGCCATGCTCAGCTAAGGACAAAAGTATTAATCAGTCTTATCCTTTTATGTTAAACACGCAAATATTGTTCGAAACAACTTAATTTGTGTATCTCAACATCAATATCGAGTTTAGACAACAACTTAAGAAAATGCCACTGCATTCAGATGTCTCAATAAAACACTGCGACATTGGGTTATTCGCGATTTTCTCTTCACTAACCTTGGGGATTTTAATTGAGATTGATTGCATGAAATAACAATTTATTCCCAGCCGAAATGAAACGTGATTACGTTAATTAGATGCAGGTGGATGTAAAGTGAAGCGATTCAGATATGGGGATATGTAAGTAAAGTGAAATTTAGAGAAAAGAGAGAGTGTGGTTGACTCTGAGTATAAACACGTATAACAAGAGGTCTATAATATCAAGAGTTAGTTACCAATTATTGCTGAAGCAGAGGATTTGTCTGAGAAAGTAACCTCAACTGGAAGGGTTTGGCAAGAGCATGTAATTTCAGTGGTATTTAAATTGGTTGGCTACCCATACAGTACAAAGAAAGCCATAAACCATAATAAATTATAGTAATTGATAAATAAATAATTAAGTTGAATTGGATTTGAGAATCTATGGAGAAGTTATCGACCTTAAAAGTAAGTTACATTTAATTGAACTATGGCACAAGAGTCGGATATAATTAATCGTTCGTTAAAACACTATCATGACGTTTATGAGAAATTTACGATTTCTTTGGAATGAGTTCTAATCTATGCTTGCGGCTTTTAATATGCATATATGCATTCAAGGTCCTGCTAATTTGACCGAAATGATTAAAGGCATCGTATTTATTTATTTATTTATTTATTTGAAAATCCCAAAAAGTATTAAACTTAGTCAAGAAAAACATTTGAAAACACAATTTTTAATCGAGAAATGCGAGAGTTAAACTGAGCAAATATCCTTTAGTTTCTGACACACGTTTAAATAGCGAAAGAATAAGAAAAAAGAATCACCGCACTTAGAGAAAACCCAATGCTGAATCGGGCTGCTTTGAGGGATCGCAAACATCATCTCAGATTACTGCTGGTCTATCGGTGATGACAAGAAAACAAATCTCTCCTAGAATCTCTAGAAGACTTGTCAAAGCTGGATTCGAAGATGAATTAGCCAGAAAGAAGCCATGGCTCTCCGAAAAATGGAAATATACGGTTTGCATGGGCTCTTAAATACCTATACCTTTCAGAAAAGGATTGATCCAGAATGTAGTGTGTTGACTAAACTAAATATTAAATGCGTGTTTATAAACTTTCCTAAAAGAAATTGGTATCGTTGAGTCAAATTGCATTACAAATATTTGAAAATAGCTTTACAAAATTAGTTAATGCTATGTTAAGTTTTCAAGTGTTTAGCACATCTGGTGTGACATATGTTAAACGAAGAGTAAGGGATGAATACCTCCAAGAGTGTATAGTACAGGCTATTAAGCACGGAGAAGGAAATATTATGATCTTGGGAGGCATGGCGCTGATGGTTTGGGGGAAATAATAATTTGAGAAAAAACAGTTAACTCTAATCTGCACATAAATGTATTCGAAATGGGCTTGCAATAAATTTTCCTTGAATTTTCGTAAAAAAAACATGGAGGAGATTAGATTTCAATAGGACATAAATCTACTACAGCTATGAAGTGGCTTGTAGACAATAGTGTTGATCTCCTGGAGTGGCCTTCATAGAGTATTTTATTGGGATCTCAACCCAATAGAATACTTAAGTAGTATTCCCAAACCCAAGGCTGGAGAGTATCCAGTTACATCAAAGGATACGTTTAAAAACGTCCCACTTAGTTTTTTTTATTAACGTCGCACTAGAAGCAATACGAGGGCTATTGGCGACGGACCTCGTAATTTTGAACCTCGGTCAAGTGACAAGGACAACACCTGAGCTGGCACCCCCTCTCCTAACATCCACACCACGTCAACGGGAGGACTTTGGGCCCCGAACAGATTTAACGTGCATCAACCCCGGCTACACGGCGGGTCTTTGGCGGCCAAGGATCGAACCCGCGACTGAACGATAACCGCCAGCCGTTAGTCCACGACCTTGACCACTAGGCTACCGCGGCCCCTTAAAAACGTCCCACAGCAAGAAAGAACAATGTAACCAAAGAAGAGCGTTGTAACATAATGAACATCATACAGAAAATAATTACTAATGTAATTAAGACTAAAAGAGGCCCAACGAAATATTTAATTTTATAAGTAATAATTATTTTTTATCCCTGTACTTTTATATTTTCCCAACTTAAAGGTATTTTACTTACAGAGGTTTTTAAAGGGTGCCTACTACTTCTGACCATAACAATACTTTTCAGTGATAAAACTAAGCGTAATTGGGGCATTAATTCGCGGTAGTAAAAGTCGATGGTTACTAAATCGCGAGCTAAGAAAAACCACTAATTGTAGTATTAATATAAATTGAGCGATAATGAATTTCAAAATCTATAGGAATTTTCTGTGTTCAGCTTATGCTCTTATTGTGTTATTTTTAATTATTACGGAAATCACTTATAAGAGAAAAAAATTTTATGACTCTTAAAATTTGACTTAATAAATAATTATTTAATGTACAGCTAATTTCTTTGACCATGAGATCTTCAAAATAATCTCTTACGAAGAAACCCTAAACTGGGTCATTTTACTTGTTTAGAAATGATGATTCATATCTAATCCAAACGTTCAAATCCTAATTACAATAAATAAATAAAACATATTAAAATTATCGACATTGGTATTCCCCAAATGATCCATCACAAAGACAACCTTTTGTTTATCTCCGCAAATATGAATTTTTATCTTCTCTCTTTTGCGAAAATGGTCACCGTCTGCCCTTTACGATTATAGGACTTGCAATTCTCCTTCCTTACCCCTTTTGCATCAGGAATTCAGACCATGGAATTTCCCTCGCAAATTTTGTTTTCTTTGAATCTTTTTCTCGTAATTTTGCAGCCTCATTATCTGGGCTTGGATAGAAATTCGGTTTTACGATCATCATTTCTTTTCAAAATTCTTAGTCTCAAGCTGTTGGGACTGTTTTTAAAGTTCCCTCTACTTGCTCGGAATTTTTAATCTGTTCAGCTTTTATTTCATTGCCGTGTTTCTTCAAAAGGTTAACGACTACTTTCATTCCCTCGTTCCCTTCTTTCTAACTTAGATCTCTGTTCGTCTATTTTTTGGAAGCTATATAAGGTTTCTCTTCCTGCATTATTTTTGTTGTTTCATTTTTTAGTTTCTAGTTTCATATAAAAGATTCGTACTCTATTCCCGCGCTATTTCAGGTGCGCAAGCGCCATTTGACTTATTTTTTCCTCATATTTCAAATTTCTCTCATTCGTGGTATAAGACTTCTACTTCTATTTAGAAGCTTCATGGCATGTGTATCCTATGGTATATAAAATAGAATAACCCTGTTAAGAAGAAAAAACGCGGTACTAATACAGCTTCTCAAAGGAAGTTCTGACACATCTGAAAGAAGTTCGAATTACAGAGCTAATAATGCATTTGTAAAAATTTTATATTATTTTTATTTTACGAGGGGATATCCTTAAGGTTTAATTATTAAGAAATCACCAAAATTTCTGAATAAAATTTTTTCAGCAAGGATTAGATAGACTAGTGCTGAACCCGTGTCTTGACTAAAACATCCCGACCACGTGGTCTACTCCAAAATCTCTTGAATGCCACAGCCATATGCGCTTACATTTTGTTTGTATACTGAAGGCATTCTGTTTGCGATGGAACTTCTAATTTTAAGCCACGGTCTAATGACAAGAACGATACCTCAGCATGCATACCATTCTGATAATTTACACACCACGCCAACGGGATGTTCATGTGTGTGTGTGTGTGTGAGTCCTTACAAGTTTATCATACCTCAATCCCGCTACATGGAGATTAGTTTAGTTTAGTTTTTATTAACGTCGCACTGGAAGCAACACGAGGGCTATTGGCAACGGACCTCATATTTTGAACTTTGGTCAAGTGACGAGGACGACACCTAAGCTGGTACCCCCTCTCCTAACATCCACACCACGCCAATGGGAGGACTTTGGGCACCGACAGATTTAATATGCATCAGCCCCGGCTACACAGTGGGTATTTAGCAGCAAAGGCTCGAATCTGCGATTGAATGAAAACTACCAGCCACGAATCCGAAACCATGACCACTAGGCTACCTCGACCACTATATGAAGAATATTAAAGTGGATTAGGATTTGAATAATGACGATCCATTTATATAGTAGCTTAGGTGTATAGAAAAACTTTATTCCAAGTAATTTAATAACGTATTTTTTTTTAAGAAATTGAGTCGTTTGACTATTACTGATATAATCTCCAATTAAAATTCATTAAATTTTATTAAAATTCATGTACTAAGAATAGAACTCGTGTATTTAACATCCTCAGTCATGTAAAAAATATGTGTAGCTTCAAAAACCATTCAGCAGCTGCGGTAGCGGAGGGGTTATGGGTGCAAGCCCATAGATGGCATTGTTTCATTCGAGTGGTGAGTTCGAGTCAAGATACGACCAAAGACCTGTCGTGTAACAAAGCTGATGACTGTTAAATCTTTCTGCATTCTAAGTCATCCCAAGGCGTGGTGTGGAGAATGAGGTGCCAACTCAGTTGTCGACCTCGTCAACTTGCTGTGTTTGAAAATTACGAAATCCGCCGCCATTAGAAATCTTGTTAGTGCGACGTTCATAAACAATCAATGTAAGATCACTAAAATTCTAAATATTGGCATTGCAAACCTAGTGGCGGGGATAATAACCTACGTTGCTTCATATCCCATAAAACCCATCAACAATAACCTAGGGGCTCTATCGAAGCTCTGTATATAAGAGATTGAGATTCTTTTGTTGGCTACATTCGAATCAATAGTGGGCTTATGACCCGACTTTTAGAATGGGAGGTTTCAATTTTATAAGAACCCGTTATATACGGAGCAATAAGGCATAAATCAACTATGCAAAAACAATTTACTTCTCTACAAACAATGATACTAAGAAGTAATCAACAGTCTTTTTTATCTGTTGTTATTATCAGATAGCTAACATACTCTGTCGTAGAAAGGCTTATGAGCTTAGACAAACACCTGTTTCAGATAAACTTATGGTTATTGATTCGGAAATGAGTAAAACAAAATGATAAATATGTCTGACGAGAAAAGTTTTCCTGCAACTATTGAACTAAAGTTTGGACGTTTTGAAAGCACCTATCAACAAATGATGCCAGGTATAGATAAAAATAGTTCCTATAATCGTTGAAATAATCAAAAATTCGTCATTTATACACGCACAACAACTAAAGTATGCGTAACCCTTAGAATATTCAATGATTATTTATTATTTAAAGAAATTGTACTCAAATTATGTGGTATGTGTATTACTAACGGAACGCAGAGGCTTTACAAGAGTAGCTTAAAAATAAATTTACCGAGTGACAAACCTGTCAAACAAATAAATTTTACTTTGTGGAGATCAAACCATAATTTTGCAACCGAAGATTTACAACCACAAAAAGTTGAGAGCAATTGATTTTTAAACGAAAGGTAAAACCTGTTCACTTTTTCTTATTTATAAAATTATTATTGTTAATATAATTTTATAAGTAAGAAATTCGAAATATATTAGGTGTAATTAAAAAGTCCGTATTAAGGTTTTACTATACTGTGCAAATTAATTGGGACAAGCTTTTTTTTTTTTTTTTTTTTTTTTTTTTGGAAGATGTTTGAAACCGCTACAAACTGATTTTATCTGCTTAGACTGAATGTGAACTACCTCAAAACCGGATTTATCAGCTTAGAGTAAGTGTCACTAACTGGTTTTAAGGTAGATGTACTTACCTATTCTTTAGTTGTGAGCTTTTGAGTGAGGCAGTTAATGGTTAGTTTTCTCTCTATCTTTCTTTCACGTGTTTAAAAATGTATATAACTCCAAAGAAGCGTGCTAAATTATAGCTCTTAAAAATCCTTTTTCTATGACAGTTAAGAGAAATATCATTTTCACTTTCTGTAGGCAAATCAAGTGTTTCAAGAATCCTAACTTCATTCAAAAAATGTGAATCAGCCTCTCCAAAAGGGAAAGGAAGATGAGGGCGCAAGTGGAAAACTATTGCTAAAACTGATAAAATTCTAATAAGAAATAGCAAAATTAGTCTAAGGAAAACAAGCTTAGACCTTCAAAGGGATTAATTAGCATCTGGTTTATATGTGAGTAGCTCAACTGTACTGCATAGACTTTTGAACACTGGCCGTAAGGCAAGGAGACCAACGAAAAAACAATTTTTTAACTCCAAATATGAAGAAAAAACGTTTACCATGGGTAAAAAAGTACATATCATGGACCATTAACGATTGGAAGAAAATAGTTTTCCTTAATAAAACTCATTTATTTGTACAGGGATACATTTTAGATGTTGTGATACGAAGAGTTTGTGAGCCTTTGAAACAGAATCATATCCAAAAGACTGTAAAACACCCGCTGAAGCAGATGTTCTGAGTTTTTGTTACGACAAATGGCACTTGAACTTGGTTCTTGTTCAAAGCTTGATGAATTTGACGAAATACGTCGAAATATTCAGGCATAAGATTGCTTCATTCATGAAAACCATAAATGGAACATTTCAACATGAATTGGCTCCTAGTTACAATTCAAAACTGGTAAAGACTTTTATTCAGGAAAATCAAATTAAAGTGCTTGAATGGCCTGGAAATTCTCCAGACTTAAATCTCGTTGAAATCTTGTGGAATATTGTGAAGAAGCGTTTAGGTAAGATGAATTGTGCAACAAAAGAACGCATGGTAAACAATGCAATTCAAATGTGGTTTCATGATGATGAACTCAAGAGCATGTGTACTAATTAAATGTGGTCAATGCCAAAACGTCTTCAAGAGGTCATTTCTGCCAAGGTAGGACATACAACATACTAGAAAATGTATTGCAAATGTATGTAATGAAAAAAAACATAGTTTTCTAAAAAAAGCGATTTTTTTTTTAACTGTGTCCCAATTAATTTGCACAGTTATATATTATTAATATTCATGGGAATCGTATGCTTCAAAATTTAAAAGTAAGAACTTCATGGCAGGTCACATTTACAGTTAAAATCATAATTTCAGATTCGACTTCATTCAAGTCCGCAATGAACGAGGTTGTTGCACACTAAATTAAACTGTCCCTCAAAACTCACCACATATTCGGGAAATGAGGAGAATGATATAATAGCTCAAATGTCATCCTCATCACCTGATGTGACTCAAAATGACACGTGAATTGTTATAGCTGTATCAACGCCACCCTGAGAAGCTACACAAGGGCTATTGGCGACGGACCTCGTAAATCTGAACCTAAGTCATGTGACGAGGATGAGCTGGTAACTCCCTCTCTAAGCTTTCACACCATATCAAAGGGAGGATTTGGGACTTCGACCAGATTTAATGTGCATTGTTCCCAGCATTATCACACGGTGGGTCTTTAGTGATACAGGATTTGAGCGTATAATTCAACGAAAACAACATCGACCTATAGTCCACGACCATGGCCACTAGACTACCGTAGCCTCACAAAATTATGAAATATGTTATAGATATTATCGGATGGTATTTTATTCATGTATTCACGACAGTATAGCGTTCACTTATCCGAGTTATTAAGTGAACAACTGCAAAAAAAAAAAAAAAATTACAATATATTTAAAATTCGATTTCGTTTTTTATAAGAAGGAGTTTTTCAGTTTCTTACTTTCAAGTTCACTTTTATAATATGTTTGGTTATTCAGCTATATATTGATGCCCAAAGAAGATGCGCTAAATCTAGCCTCAAGATTCTGAACTGCGGTCAGTTAACGAGGTTAACACTTTATCTATTTCCCCATTCTCCCCATTCACGCCACGTCGTCGTAAGATCCCTTAAAAATTTTAAATGTATCATAAACCTATTGCCTGTTAACACCCCATTTTGTATATCATCTCGACAAAACGGGGTGCTAACAGGCAATAGGGTTCGACTAAAACATTGCAGGGCACGAGCAGTGACCATGACCACTCTTATATGTAGTATGTATCTACTTAGTATATGTAGATATAGTAAATAGATCTATCTTGACTAGGAAATTGCTTGATAGACTGAGATGCTCTCATACATTCAATACGCTGCCATCTGAAATATTTTAAAGGGAGTTTTTTTCTTAACTTTCTTCTAGAACACCGATAGCCTCATGGCAGTGTATCATATTACTGACTTGGTAATTATAGCTTCTAAATCTGATTCCACAAATAGACGAGTGAAATTGAAATTACTAAGCTTCTACCCGATGTATTCAATCGGTTTTCACTTTTCCGCTTGATATAGTGTGGCAGTTTGTAGAGTTTAATTAAATATTTTCTAATGTCGCACTTAGAATCAACACGAGGTCTGTTAGTGAAGGACCTCGTGATTTTGAGCTTCGGTCAAATAATGAGGACGACACCTGAGTCGGTACCTCTCATCCTCCAAATTCCCATATCATGTCAGTGGGAGGATTTGAATGAATTATGATGGGGCTTAAAGTCACAAGAACATGATATGGTTAAGCTGAGCCAAATAATGTGTAACTTCGATCAAAATGTTAGGAAAATTGGGGGTGGGGAATTGATTAACCAAAAGGATCGGTTGAAGATAGAGAAAGAAATAGAAGATATTTCAGGGGTGCATCACCGGTCTTTATCACTGACAATAAACCCCATGGGAAAGAAAAAAAATCACTAATGGACCTTGATGTCGTAATTTCTGTACCTAGTTAAAGAAGATAAGCCGCTGAGGGTTGGGAGTACTTGATGTCTCGGCAGATTGAAAGTGCATCACTCCCTCTACAGGGCGCGTCTTTAGTACTAATATGAATAGAATCCACGACTCGACTAAAACAAAACCAGCGACGTGCTCAATATCATGATCACTTGGCTACCGCTGCCATCGGTTATTTATAGAGAAAAGAACTAGTGACTGTGTAATCGTTATCACTTGACCATGTTCTAAATTATAAACTTTTTCAAAGACCCTTTATCTATCTATTCTGCAGTAACTGTCATTACACACAAATTAATAAAAATTGTTAAATAAAATACATTCTTAAAAAAAATTTTGAGCAGATGAACGGCACCTTTTTTTTAAATTAAAAATATTTAACATGTTGGCAGCTATCCACGAGAATACTTGGTAGTTGACAAACTGAGGTTAAATTGCCAGCTACGAGATAACTCGTTAAGGCGCCATCTACCGGCCATTTGAATTTCGTGAACGTAATGTCATTCATATGGAATTTCGATTACCGTCCTCAAAAATGTACTATTTAATCTATTTGAATGCAACAAAATGCATCCGAAAGAGTAAAAGATAATGATGGTTTCTGTGTTTACATTTTCCCTCCGATTCTTAAAAAAAATTTTTTTATCCCTATTTCAATTATTCGGTTGTAGGTTTTCAGGTCTCAAAAATGTTCTAAAATATTTTCAATAGTCGGGGAGAAAATGCAACTCCGCTAACCTTCATTATTTCTTGTTCTTTCGGATGCACTTTTTTTGCATTCATGTAGATTAAATAGTAAGGATTTGAGGAAGGTAGTGGAAATACCTTAGGATTACGTTCGAAAAATCAAAATGGTCTTTAGACGGGAGCCTTAATGTTTGTCCCTTTCCAAAATCACCGAGCACAAGTAATTGCTTTAGCAAAAGAAACAAATCTTTAGTTAATTTTGGCATACAGGGAGAGACCAAGTAATACTCTTGGCGTGCTAAAATGGATAATCTGTTTCTCAAAACACAGAAACGACAAATTAATATTTAATCGTAAAACCATACTTATATTGCCGGTACAATATTTTCTGAGGAGTACTGCAAATTAAATATATTTCTATTATATTGTGTTTAAATTTAAATAGGTATAATGGTACAATATTATTTATTATAAGTTCATACACACTGCTATGTTTTTTTTTTGGACATATCGGGCTAAAATATTTTGTTCCTCGCGTTTCATTTTTCGTTCTAATGCAAACTGTACATGGCTTTGTTTCTTTCATACTCGCTTCATAGAAGAATTACAAAAGATCAATATAAGTTTAGCTTTTGGTTAGATAAATCAATTCGGGTTATTTCATCTACTATACACAGTGGTATCATTCAGTTTTAATTCTAACATAGAGATCACATAGATATCTGGATAAAACTTATTCTCATGTGGAGCAATTCACATGAGGCTCCTTATGTAAATTACAACTATTTATGTTGAATTGTTTGTTTACAGGCAGCTGTAAATTGAAGAAACTATCAGTATAGAAAATGATGGAATTCATTTTACTGAGTTCTATAATGATGGCTTTAAAGAGGTCAAGAAACGCTAGGAGAACTGTATATCTCTGGATGATGACTATTTAGGGAAGTCTTAACTATACTTTAAAAAAATTAAATTTCTATCTTGGTTATAGTGAGCAATAATTAAAATTTTACGATTTCCTGTATGACAGTTAAAACTTTGCAACAGTGGGTTACTTCAATCTTTGGCTTCCTGAAGCTTAATAAATCAACATTAATAGCTGTAATTTACAACATTATGTTCATAAGGATCAATTAATAGGCAAAAATTATTTTATTTTGATATACCAGTTATTTTCTTGTAATAATTAAACATTTACATCCTCTCGTAAGTTCTTATTGTGCAGCATCAGCTTAGGGGTTATGGTCGGGATCTTTTGGCTGGCATTGTTTCCATAGAGTATTGGATTCAAGTCTAATGCAAAGAAGAATCCTCAGTGTAGCGGAACTGATGCTCTTTAATTTATCGAGGCACCTGTTCCTCCCGTGACGTGGTGAGGAAGTTTGGAGAGGGAAGTGTCAGTTCAAGTAAACGCGGTCAGTCGCCAATAGACCTAGTGTTGCTTTTAAGTGTATCATTAATTGGGAACTAAATCATAAGTGATGCTTGATATGATGTTGGGATCTTGGCGATTTTAATACGTACATCATATCAGCTTTGACAGTGATCATGTTAAAAATTTATATTTTTTGGATTTTAATAAAGCATTAATGCAAAAAAGGGGAAAAAATCAATTCAAAGGTTGATTTCTAAATGAAAAATGATAAAATATTAACAACGGCAACAAAACATTTTATTTCATAAGAAAGTCGATCGTTAGAGCAAATAAAGGTATGCAACACTTACATATCTGTTTTCGCAGAACAAATCGAATCGATAAAAAGCACCAGCTGTTTCTAAATAGCCTTGCTCTTTTCAGTTTTATTACTCGTTGATGCAACTGTGCATGTTTATTTTCAGGTCAAAAATTTGTTTTATCTACGACTAAGGAATGTGAAACTAGAGAACCCAAAGGTATTTGTCTGTCGTGTGATAGTTTTTTTCCCATACAATATTTCTTTTAAACTGCGTGCTGAGCTTTAAAATCTGCTTTTGTGTGACCCGCATTCGATTACTTCTACTATTCAAATTACGGTCAAATTCAGTTTTCTATTTATTTAATGTTTGCGCGCGTTCGTGTGTTTAACAAATGCAACCGGGGGAATTATTAAATAGGAAAAAGGTTATTTTTCGAATGCATCATTGGCGGAATAAATAAAAGAAATTATGAATAATTTTTGCTCGAAGGATGCTCAAAATGTGCACACACAATGACGATAATCAAAAAGGGAAAAACTCTGCTAAATAAATCATTCGAAAGAGTTTTGTTTAAAGAAATTAAACAATGTCGTTTTATCTAGTGTAAATAAAATTGTGCACATAATGTGATATTAAGTAGCAAATGTTACTTCCGAAACGCTGACTGAGAGATAGAGGTTCCATGCGTAAAATTTTAATTTTACTCATTATTTTCGATTTTATTACGAGGGTGGCTCAAAAAGTACTTAAATTTGAAGACATGCGGCCTCATTAAGGTAAATTGTTGTTACCACTGGGTGCTGCCATCTGTTAAAATATATTTGACATCGGTTAATAAATTAGTTCAGATTTGGTAATTATTTTCTGCCAAATAACAAAATTTGATTGCTAACGCGTCGAGCTGTCACCGTCGATGAGACCTGGATTCATCATTATGTACAGGAAATCAAGCAAAAAATCAAAACGTAAGTTGCTTCTGCTGAATCGTTCCCAGGAAAGGCGAAGATGGTCTCATCGGCTGTAAAAGTTATGACTAAGAATTTTCGAGGAGTGAAAGGCGCCATGATCATGAATATGAGTAACTGAGATTTAGACAACTGTCTAGTGAATCCTGATGCCTACAAAAAGCAAACAACTTTCGATGCTACGAGCACCATCTCTTGGGATTTCTAAGGACTTATTGAACGGCTCTCGTACTACTTGTTTTTCTCTTCATTAAGAATTTCTTAGTTTATAGTTAATAATATAGTTAATTCTTTTTCTTCAAATACATTACATAACTCTTGATAATTCCACAAATTTTAATGGTTAGCAGTGGAAGTAATACGTATATCAACATTATCATCTCTTTACTTACTAAAATTAATTATTTTAAGAGTTTATTTACTCTCTCTATGTTAGGTTTAATTTCGTCAAGCTTTCAGTTCAATAAAATCAATCTTACCGAACGCATAGAGGTTAAGGCCCTGCGCTAAATTAAAAATAGAACAGTTCCCTCCTCCTTACACTTCATTGCCATTTGACATCAAAAATAATAGGATTTCCGGTAGAGAAATTACTTTAGCTGAAAGTCTTTTTTTTTTTTTTTGGCATCGAAAGCATTCAAAACGAGTTATTCTCGATTTACGAAGATGTTTTTCGAGTGATTTTACTTAAATATATTCCTCAATTAAAAAAATGCATGATTAGAAAATAAACAAAAGCATTGGTGTACAGAATTTTCTCTAAATTAGAATTATCATTTTTAGAGAAGAATGCAAAGGCTTTATTTTAGGAATGATTTTATAGTCTAATATAAAATCTGAAAGAGAATTTCAAGCCTCTAAAATATGGTTTTGTTTTAAAAATGTTTGCAGTTGATTTTTAAAAGTCGGTTATTTTTTAAAAAACATGATTCATATAATTTTTTAAAAAGTATATCAAGAAAATAAGTGTAAATATGCTTTAAAAATATTTTACTTTTGAAATTAGATTAATTATTAGTTTAAAAATGAAATTGATTGGTTTCCTCATTTAGTTTAAAATTGAGTTCCATAATTTGAATGATTATTCTACAAAATAGAAAAATGTTCTGTTGCAAAAAGGACTAATCAAGTAACGCCAAAACAAATTATAAAAGTAATTTTTTAAAAAGGTTGCGAGTTTTTTTACAAAATGATGTAGTAGATAATAATACACTACTTTGAGAAATTTTATTAATAGCCCTTTTCACACAAAAAAAGGAAGAAGAAATCGTCAGAAAACTCAGTTATTTATTAGTTTTTAAATGTAAGTTGAAGTAATTAGGTAATTTATTGTTTCCTAATCATTATAATTAGATTCTTGCATATTATATGGTCTTTATAGATGGTATATGAACGGTTTCAGGTAACAAAACATATTTTATATACCACTCATTTTCCACAGTACGTACAATAAATGTTTTTTATTACTTTTTACAATAAACAGACATCACAAACAATGAAAAATAAATAACAGAGGGGAATTTAAAAAATTGCAGTTCAAGATTTCGAGATGCTGTGTGTTAGCAATCTTTCGTTCATGTACGCATGTGTTAACTGGGCCTCTTAGTTGTCGATGTAGTTATGAAGTAGATATAAGTTCGGAGGGAACCTATAGTAATTTAAAATCAGAATAAAATGTAGTTAAAACGAAGTAAAAACTTTAAATTAATCGAAATTAAACAAATTTACAAAATTGCTATTTTACTTAAAATTTAATTTTGGTATGAATGAAATATTTACTGCAAATTATGCTCTTAAATAAATTCCCTAAATTAATTAATTTGATTTTTACATCGTTTATTTGAATACAAAATAGAATATATATATATATAAATTTTATTTTAATATCAATTGGGAAAATACAGTTTGTGACGTTGAGCTATTCGCGGTTTTCACTTCAATAACCTTAGGAATTTTTCGTAATTTGCATTGAATAAAAATCCAATTCCTTTCCTACCGAATGAAATGTGATTATACAAATTAGATGAAGATAAGAAGTGAAATAAATTTATTTGTGGTATACAAGTGGAATAGACTTTGAAAGAAATAGGGGACAGTTGATTACGAGAAGCCGGTGGACGTTCGTAAATTAGAAATTGGAGTGAAATGTTGCAGTTTATATATATATATATATATATATATATATACATATATATGTGTGTGTGTGTGTGTAATGATTTAACTTTAATTTAATAATTTCTCTCAATAACTCAATAATAATTTAATATTCTATTCTATCCCCTTCCCCAATCCAAAAGTAAAGAGTTCATTCTTATTTCCTGATCCCATTCCAAAATATCCTTTTACTTATTAGATCACGCGCTCATAAAACTGGTTAAATTCACGTTCCCACGATCATAAATCTACTAAAATAATCCCTACTAGACTCCTTGTGTATTTTAACATTTCCCCAGAATCCCTAATCATGTACCACGTGTTATATGACGTTTATTTTGAAAATATCCCTGCTATATAATGAAAAACACAACGAAATTTTTTCTCTTATGCTCTCCTCTCTTCTCACCTCTGCTGCAATCTTCATATAGTCTCTCTCTCCGGCCCTGCTGGCTGGATGCCGGTCTAAGTCCATCAGTACGTAACGCTCTCTATGCTAGCATCAATAAATATTCTTGTTATGAAAAAAAAGGACTGTTCATTTCGGTCCTTTTTTTTATGTATTCAGAGATCGCTTATGTGTTATTAATCTTTGAACTAACATAATAAATATCTTTCATATATATATATATATATATATATATATATATATATATATATATATAATTAGAATTATTCCTGATTAGAGCAAGTGGTAGTAGGAATCGAATCTGCTGTATTCCTAAATAGCCTTAATCGAAACGAGCGAGTTGATAAACTAAAATGCTATTGTTTAATTCTAAGCTAGGATTCACAGGAATATTGAGAGTTATTTGAGAGAGCGATCCTGCATAATCTGTGAAGATGGCTAGTAAACTGAGAAAATGTATTTTTCTTACATCTCTTCTATTAGATTAGTGACTGTATTGACTATTTAACTAAAATTTACGATGTCAGTAGATTTACATAAAGAGGGAGAAGCGTTCTAAGTTTTGAATAATAATATTGTTTAATTTGAAAACTTTACAGACTGTAGTCTTGCACCAAGGTCTGTACTATACACATAATGAATATTTTTTTTTATATAATTTCGTGTCATTTTTAATTTATCCTTCTATATCCATTTACCTTTCTCGTTTGGTTTGTAGAAAGGCAACGGGGGACTACTGCTACACTTTATTGGGAGGTAGATGAGAAATTATTGAAATATTTTGCGCCAAACTGATACATTATGCAAGGTAATAAGAATATTTGGAAAATGAGAATGGGGAAATTAGCTATATTAATAAAAATAAAGATGATAAGAAATAGGAACAATAAGAATTTGTATTTTAAAAATATTTATTCAATGTGCTACTTTGTGCTCTTCACTTTTTTTTCAGAATCGAAAAGATTTATTGAAATAATATATAAAAAATTTTAAAGTTGTAACGGAGTTCCAACGCTTACTTCCTTTCAACAAACTTTATGGGATTCCATATAACGTTATTTAATTTGAGAATCTCTGCTTGTGAATAAGCCGCGACTTATGTAAATTGACTTTGAATAAGAGAATTCACATAGTAAGATTTAAGATGTTTAGAAGTAGGGAAGAATTTTATATTCAGGGGAATGAGCAATTTCTGCACACGAAGTTCAGTGTCAGGAGATTATTCGATAGCTGAATTTCTGAGATTGAAATTGGATTCATTCCAGACTTGGATCCACTTTTGTAGAAATTCAGGCAAGTAGAATTTTTTTAATCTTTAATTGAGAATTCTCGAGCGTTTCTGTTTCACATTCGTATTATCAATGTTGAATATTTATTATTCTTAACTAAGGTTAAATCGAGTATAAATATTTGACTATCGGATTATTTAAATGCCTAATTACTTTATTAAATTTATGGAGCAAATCATGAGTAGCTTAGCCGAGACGTCACATTAGAATGGTCATGTTAGGTACACGTTTTTAAATGTTTAAACATTTGTGCATTAAGCCAATATTTGGTTCTTTAAGACATTATAATAAAGATTTGTTATAATCGATGTAAATAGTGTCAAACCAACTTAAATTATTGATACATTTACACTAATTTAAATGAATTATGTATTATGCCTAAAGAACGCATGTTGAAATACACAAAAAATGGACATTAAACTAATCATAATCTAATTAAATGAGAAATTCAATTAGAATTCGGAAATACACTTATCGAGAATATTTTTTTTTTTTGATCAAACGACTTTCAATTTCGACTTTTAAATATAAAATTGTCAAAAACTAATTTAAAGATTATTTTCTAAGAAAAATGCTTTTAAATTCGTCTAATATAAGGGATGTATAATTTAGTCTGTTCATCAAGCATTTAATTATCTTAGGAAAAAGATAGAAAATATATAATTTTAGTTTTAATAACTATTTTGTGCGATAAATTAAAAAACAAAATTTCAAGGGAATTTCTTTCATATAACTAGTGTTCTAAAAGCTTCCATACTGACAATCTATGAATTTATTACATAAAAATAACACACATTTAAGAAATTATTTTAATAATAATGGTGAAAAGCCCTTATTATATAATACAAAAACCATTTTTGAATTTACATGTACTACAAAATGTTCCAAATAACAGTCTTTTTCTTCGAGACAAAACTGAACTCTTTTGAACACATGTTGAGAAACGCGTTTCAGGAAGTTGGATTGACTTCTTGTATATTTCGAGTACGACAATTTTTAGATGATCTATTATTTGGAAAGTATGTTCATAAATTTTATTTTTTGAATATTTCAGTGGAAAAGGTCAGGAATTACTCAGATCAAGAGAACGAAGTTCTTGGTTCAAAAAAGAGGATGTAATATGAATTACGAGTAAACCATGAACATGCCTCAAGATTTTTTTTTATTTTGGTAATCATCTCATCAGAAGAAATCTTCGGTCACTTCGTTCTCTCCATATGAGCATTCCCTAGATTTTTCTGCGGGGACACTTAAAAAACAAAGTTTTTGAAAATAATCTCCAAACAATAGATGATTTGAAAATTACCATTGCTCAAAAGGTACCCAAAGTCACTCCCTTTATCTTGTTACGCGTATCTCCGAACAGTGCAAAATAATTCAACTTTGACTTTAAGAAAGGGTGGACTATTTGAATCCTTGTTGTAATGTATATAAGTTCTAAGTGTTTCTATGTTGTGTTGCAAGTGCTTTTCACCATTATCATAAAAAGAACAACTTATTTAAAAAAAAAAATTATGAAACTTCAATATGGGTACTTTTAGGATAACCAGTATATTTCGCTAAACACAATACTGAATTATTGTTAATGATAGTTTGTAACAACTATAGGTGTCCTTCATCTAATAATAAAGAACATAATCCAAACTTTGAACACATTTCCAGGCGGAAAATTGTTCCAATTATCATGTAATTTTACGACATTGTAACACATACATCTGTTTATCATGCAATATTCTTAAAATATAGAAACATTCCAAAAATACACAATTTTTCACACGAATACGTAAAGTTTAAATATCCTTTAGCATTATGTTATAGGAAACGAAACATTAAACACATTTTTATCTAGAAAAAATGAATTGATGCTGATAAAAATGAGTAATATTATGCAATATGCTATTCTCTAAAAGATAGTAAAGTTAGAATATGAATATAATGTTCGAGTACTTTTTTTATTGAAAAAGGAGTTCCAATTTCGAGTCCTATTCTTTAACATTAAGCGCACGCGAGAGAGAAGACAGCCTTTACACACGATTTCTTTTATTTTACCTAGTCGAATTGGTACTATATATCTACTTTTTTTCATCTGGCTTAAGTTTTTTTTAATATATAGCCTTTATATTTTCCATTTTATTCTTTGTAAAATTCAAGTATCGTAGGAAGGGCGTTTGGAAAAATCCTAAAATCCAAGTAAAGTAATAACTGTGATGCAGACTCATAGAGAGAAAGATAGTACTAAAAACTCCATTTGATGAGTATTTATAGGTCCTACAAGAGGGCGATCCATAACTTGTATCTGCTCTTCTCTCATCTCTGCAATCTTGATGTGAGTGAGCAGGGAGAAATATTATATATTTTTTGTCGCTTTATTGCTCTGGATATTTGAAACAAAGGACAGTTCTCGCAGGAATCAGTTGTTTGAATTTCCCGAGAAGACGTTTACAGAAAATGTAACTGAGTAAAAGAGACGAATTTTTCAAACAAGTCATTCATTATCTAAAACTCTATCAGATACCATTTTGTCGCTCATGAAGTATACGAAGACGAATGTCGATTTAAAAAAATCAATAGGTAAATTATTTTCATTTCACTTTTTTGTTTAATTTTCAATAAGGGCTTATGTGATTGGTGTATTCTTTTGTTATAAATAAACCTTTATAAATGTTTGCACAAAGCATATCCCCCCAAAAGGATAACGAATTTCACCAAATCATCTTCCATTAAAAGTTAGCGAAGCCTAATATTACAGAAAACAAACTGGAAACATTTTCTTAAACAACAAAATATTTCAATTTGTTATGAGTTCGAGCGGTTAAAATATATAAAGCTATTTATCAGAGTATTTAAAAATCTATAAAATACTCAATAACTGTGTAGTTTTTCTCCCAACATAAAATTACAAATATCTTTATGGCTGTCTTAGTGTAATGTTAAAGAATAGGACCTAAAAGAAATTTACGAGTTCAAAATAAAAATTGGGTGTTTTTAGAATGTTCTATATTCTGTACATTCTATTTTATAAACGAATACCCGTGTTACAGCATTGAATAGGAATTTTCTGTTTGGAAATGTGTTCTAAGTTTAGATATGGGCAGCCTTAACATTGAATCATAAAGGAACGTATTTTAATTCACGAAAAAAAAAAACCAGACTTACTCTAACAGAAATAAATAATATATAAAAAGACTGGTATATAAATGATGGCGGATGATGAATTCGATATTTATAACGCTGGAGCTTATTGAAAAAGAATTCAGAGAGAGTCAAATAAAAACAAATAAATGGAAACAAATTTAAAAGTCAGTTTAACCAGAAATGTAAAGCGAACACAATTTGGAGTAGCACAACCAAGTTCAATGCAATAATCAAAATTGAGCCCACCTGTTGAAAAGTCATCCTGTGAAGAGACGATGGGTAAGAGTGTATGCGCCAACACAATCACCATCCAAATCACCATCACCTTTTTCCATGCATGCTCAAGAGGTGCTCACTTGTGGTCATCAGATGTCCAGACCGGTCTCAAGGGACCAAAATGACCGAAAGCGCACGCCACACAAACAGCCGGCGACTGATGTTGTTTACATTGGGGCCGTCGCCTTGGTAACCAATCAGTTGTCAATTGGCTTTTCAGGCGATATTACTGATCTGTAACCATTAAAGCGAAAAATAGAGTGATCTTAAGCGATTGCTCATTTAGTGTTTTCTTTCTCCTTTTTTATTTTTGCATTTCGGCATGAATACATTTCTATGTAAACGTTAGCCATAGGTATTATTTAATTTATTTTGATTAGTTATTTAGTTTTTCTTTATTTATGAATATTTGTATCAATCAAGTGTCTTTTTTATTTATTTAATTTCATTTATTTTTTTCCGTTTCCTTTATTTATTGATATTTGCATTCGCTGTCTTATTTAATTTACTTATATTATTTCATTTTGGATTATTTACCTTAAAGTCAAGCGTAATTTTTTATTTACTTTAATTATTTTATTTTCCTTTATTCGGGAATGCTTACAATCCCCAAGTATCTTATTTAATTCGATTATTTATTTCTTTTTTCTCCTTTATTGGATATTTAAGTGTGCTATGTGTTATATTTAGTTCATTTTAGCCGGAACATATTCACATGTACTGTGATGCACTTCTCTTCCTGTGATTCGTTCATGTACTTGTCAAAAAAATATAGGGAACAAAGCTATAATATACCAATACTTATTTCTTACTCAAATTGATATTACTGATCTTAGTTAATCTTAAGGCTGTTTTCACCTAATGCCAAAGAGCCCTATCGAACATTTCAAGACAAAATTGTTCCAGTTTTCATGAAATTTTGTGATTTTATAACATCTACATCCATTTACTATGTAGTACTCTCACAATTTAAGAACATTCAGATAATGCTTTTTTTTCACATTTGAATAGGTAAAGTTCAAAACCCATATAGCATTACAATATTGGAAACAAAACATGGAACACATTTTAAACCATAAAAAGTGATAAATGCAGATAGAAATTAATAATATAAAATCGCAATTCTCTAAATGATAGCGAAGTCGAAATATAAAACTAATGTTCCAGCGTATTGTTATAGGTAAAAGTGTTTCAATTTAGGGTCTTATTATTTAACATTACACGCACTCGCGGGCGAGAGCAGACAGCCTTAAAAGATATTTAGAACTGTTAATGGAAATATGTGATTGGTGATTTCTAATATTAATCAAGCTTTTCGTCGAGTTCTTGAGGGTATTTCTCAAGGGAAGGGGGAGGGGTGCAGTTGGCCCTCAATACTCCTTAAACTTTCTTTGGACCCAAAAAATTATCCCTTCCCATCCTTTGATCTCTTCAACGCCGTCTGAGGATGGTACCGAACCTTTTGGTAGATATTTGTAGTTTTCCGCCTTAGTGAGAATGATTCTCAAAGCATCGATCTTCATTATGGATGATATTCAAGGTGAGTAGTAGGTTCGAGTCCTGATTCTCTGAAAGGTCTGTGTGCAGTTACAGGAGACTGCAAGTTAAATATATCTTAAAGCTAGTTCTTTGTCTCAGCATTTTGAAACATTTACTTGTAAAATTTAATCAAAGAGATTACATTTAACATCATTTAAACAATATAAAAAAAATTTCAGAATCAATATTTTTAAGAAATCCCGTTCACTATCCTTTAGATTCTTGACTTTTTTAAATTTTTATATTTTGTTGCATTTAGTAAATCGTTAAAATATCGAGAAAGTATTTCACTAATTGATAAAAATTACATAGAAGATTAAGTGAAAATGTTAGCAAAAATGCAAGTTCATTTTTAGATTATTATTACTAAACAAGCTAATGTGACTTTTGAAAGTATCGTCCTAATTTTCAAAAATACTTTTAAGAAGCTTTCATTATTGATAAACACAAGCAAAGTTCTTTCCTTAATGAATTAATAATGTCTTCTCAACGATTGTATGTTATCAAACTTGACCTTGACTCAAAATTACAAGGTACGTCACCAGTAGCTTTTCGTTACTTCGAAATGCATTGTTAAGCTGCTCGTTTTCTCCGAAATATCGGGGAAGGTTATTCTACCCCGTGGAGGGGAGAGAGTTGTTTGGCGATCTTTGTTGCCGCTGCTGTTTCGAACCTGCTCCAGTGGGTTCGAAAGAAAGTTGACTGGTCGTTTTCTGCTGTTCCTTAACCAACTACGCTGAAGAAAAGTCGTCTTGTCTGGCTAGTTAACTAGGTGTTTTAATTTCTGGCGTTGTTGTAGAAGAGAGCTACTGCACTATAAATAACGGCAATGTTTGTACGTGTGTGTCCTATATGCTAAAAATCTGATGGATGGATTCCGTTGAAAATTTTATAATTTGCTCTTATTTGTTTCAAGGGTATTTAAAGAGAAGTTTGAATGAAATACAATAAGTAGCTCTTCGTTTTTATAATGAAAGTTTTGTATAGGGTGCACACCAAATATCACGAGTGTTTTGCTTTCAATGACGAATTCATTATATCGATTGATATCACTGAAAGTTTCACAGTTTGTTCTTAATAGTGCCAGGAGAGTTTCGAGAGCGGTTTGAATGAAATCCGATAGATAATGCAGTTAAAGTGAAGTATCAGGTGCTAGATGGGGAACATGGAGATAAATTTGACGACTTTTGAAATAGGGCGCCAATTATCATGTGTTGCATACGCTAAAAATTTCAAAATATCCAAACCAAACTAATTCTAGCATTGGTAATTGAAAAATTCAACGGTATTAAATACGAATTTTGTGATTTTACAAATTTATTGAATTAATTGATTAGATTTGTGAAAAAATAATATATAATTTAATACGGAATTATTTATAATGTGAATAATATCAAATAATTTGCCAAATATGATGATACAATGTTCATTTTTATTATAAAATATTCATGCAATATTTATACAACTCATATACACATTGACTGAGATATAAATTTTGAAAAAAAATACAATAAATGGGAAAAAGGCAAGTAATTGTATTAAAATTCATTATTATCACTGTTAAAATAAAAAATAGAATTTTCTCCCGAGACAATGAATAAAAGTGTTTATCAAATGCAAAAAAAAAAAAAAAAAAAAAAAACAATTTAGCATGGTGAAGAATTAAAAAAAAACAATATCAATAACTAAATAACAATAAAACAGAAAAAAAAGGATCTATACAATTCAATTCATGTCATATTAATTGAAGATATAAATTGATATATCGAACTTCCCATTGTATTTGATTCATAAATATTCGTATACTCAAATTTAGAAATAGCGAAGCTTTACTTAGCTCACCAGTAAATTAAAAATCTCTCATTGTGAATGGAAAATGTTTTATATTGTAATGCCTAACATTTAAATGTTTGAACTTTAATTCAGTTTTGACTTTTTAAAGCGTAGGATAGTTCAGATATAATGAAAGTGAATTGTATATTTGGATAACTCTACAATTAAATTACTTACACAGTATAACAACAACTTGTGCTACCAAGTGCAATGAAAAGTAAGCTGTTCCCTAAGATATATGGATAATATCAAATATTTTAAAATATACATAACCCAAGCACAAAATTGCTCCGAGGTAAAATATATCCAAAAAATGAAGAATAATCTTGTTCAACAAAAACAAAAATAAAGAATTATTCAGGAATTTAACATACTTGATAGAAATAGAAAATCTTCCATTTCAACAAAATTTAAGTGGTGTATAAATCGATGCAGAAAATATATTCTCAACAAAAAATTTAAATAACATATCTCTTCACGATTTGGGATAAATGACGATATGTGGTAAATATCAGTTGCGCAAATTTGCTAACCCTGTTGAAATCATCAATCTACATAAATGGGTCGTTTGGAAAATGGAATGCATAATTTAACGAATTTTTTAAAATTTGGATTTTCTGTTTGACTAATGATTCTTAATTATTTCCAACGTTTCGGTTGTTTGTGATTCATTTTCTTATTGGTGTGAGTTTTTTAAAATTTTTTGAATGAAATTGTTATTTTTTCCCTAAATTGTTCTTGTTTTTTATAGTTTATTCATATATTTTGCATTATATTACATATATTATTATAAAACTACAGCAGCAATCGAATAAAAGCTGAGCAATCATGGAAAATGAATGAACCATTCAACTTTTTTTTTCAGGATAATTGTAATGTACTGAAGTATTACATTTCTTACAAATGAACTCTTACTGAAATATTACATTTCTTACAAATGTACTCTTATTGAAATATTACATTTATTACAAATGTACTCTTACTGAAATATTACATTTGTATTAAATTACATTTAATTAAATAGCACTTTGTATTTCAAAGGTAAACATGGCCGATAAAACTAGTTCCGAGTTGCTCTGAAGAATCTTGTTAGGTAGGACTTCTTTAACCCGTATAAATCTTCAAAAGAACTTTTTTTTTTTTTAATTTGAGAAGCAACATGTGCGATTATCTTAAATAACATTTATTTGTTTCATCCACGTAATTTGAAAATTTTTACTTTACTCGAATCTTCAAATAGCTATATATATATATGGGAAATAAAGGGCGGGGGGTATAAATATTTTCTGCACAAAGTTAACTAAAGTTACTCTTAATTATCCTCGTTTCTCCAGTGAGGAATTGCAATGGGTTTTACATTGTTTAAATAGAAAAAAAAAAAAAAATACAACTTCCAACGTAATTCTGTTTTTCATAGCGTAGACGATTTTATCTTCTGTAAATATGATTTACACTTAATTCGTTGTAAAGATGATTATATGTGAATTTATTTCATTTTATTTCTTTATTCCGAAAGTATAACGCAGCGATAACGCAGAATAGTTACACGTTTTGCAACGCTAAAATGGATTCGTTCAGATTCTGATCTGCCTTGTTTACTTGCACTTATTTTTCATATATAGCAAAGTTTAAGTCATTTACACCCGATCTCAAACTGTCTTGAATAATATCTATGACATCACTTGCGAAAAATAGAACCACTTCATTGCAAGAATGATGGTGGTGATGCTATATCTTGAGTAATTCTTTGAGTTAACTTTTTCTATTTTTTAAAACGTTTTTATGTATTTTACTTGTGTGAGAGCGTGTGTGTGTCATCAAATTTTCGATCGTTAATTTAGCCAACTTCCCATCAAGCTAGAGCTCTGAAACTTTGGGAATCGTTCTTACTCGTCTAACAATGCAGTATTTAGACATTTGAGACAAGTTTTAACTAACATTTTTTTCAATAATGAAGTTTAGCCCAACCACTTGGTGCGATTTCAAAAATTGGCACCAAACTTGGCGATTTGGGGGGGGGGGGGTGAACATTAAGTCCGTAAAACGGACCAGGATTATCATATTTGGCAAAATACCACCAAATAATTCTTGTCGCCAAGGGTGGTTGGGTTAAACTGCATTTCAACCATTTAATTTACCGGATGAATTAAGTAATTTTGGTTAGTTTTAACGTTTTTATTTATTTCACATGGTGTGTATCTATCTGTGTGTGTGTATCAGTGTGTCATCAAATTTTCTATCGTTAATTTAACCAACTTCCCATCAAGCTAGAGCTCTGAAGTTTTGGGAACCGTTCTTACTTGCCTAACAATGCAATATTTAGATATTTACGACCAGATTTAACTAATATTTCAATAATTTTCTTTAATAACTTTGCCGCCATATAAAAACGTTGATTATTATCTCGAAATATTTTCCTTTATATTTTTGTAATTTTCGATTTTGTATGAACATTTTTGACATGTGCAACGTCAGTGGCAAAAAGTTCAGAGATACCTAATGATAAATTTTTTTTTAATTTATCCTCTCATCAGGATTAAGACATTTAAAAGTTATTTTGAGATTTTTTTTTCAGTGATTAATTTAAGCTTCGAGCTTAATGAAAAGGCCAGTGTGGAAAAAAAAAAGAAATCCAGAATTCGACGATGAGGAAAGCAAGTCATTCCAAAGGCGAGCCCTAGGAGCGCCTTCGCCGCTTTGCGCAGAGTGGAGAAAAAATTTAAGATTACTGGACTTCGGGAAGGATGTGAAGGAGCATAATTATTCCAGCACCTTATAACTCGGCGTTCGAGGGAGAAGAGAAAGGGATATATTTTCAGTTAAAATAAATATTCATAAGGCAATCGCCTTGCTCGATGCTACAAGAAAAATGGAAATTAATGTTAATATCAGTTACGGAGGAAACTTGACTTATTGGTGGTAGAAATATACATAAAATTTTGGATCTCTCAGCTCATCGTGGCGACCTCTGTTGCACAAGAGAATTATTAAAAGAAGACATCAAAATATTAAATTGAAAATGAAATATTGGAATTAGAATTGAAAATATTTTTTATTTAAAAAAAGACTACATTTAAAACATTTTTTTTATCAGTGTTCAAATTACACATAAAAAGTTGTATTCCTTTTAAATTGTAGTTAACAATATCTTTAGTCGAGTACAGTTCGAATCTATTAACACACGGTAATTGAGGTCCAATAAACGGGGATTAAATGAACCTCCAGTTACAGTATTAATATAAATGAATTTATGAATAATCTACTGCATATTTTTTTTTTGTAATTCACATTTGTAAAAGAAATTACAATGATTGTGATTGCTTATTAATGTCTTTCTTAGACCCATCACGAAGGCTGCTTGCAACGGACCTCGTAATTTTGAACCTCAATCAAATGACGAGGATGGTACCTGAGCTGGAACTCTCTCTCCAAATTTCCCCTTCACTCCAACAAAAATGCTTCGGATTTCCACTAGATATAAAGGGCATCAGTCTTGCTAAACAATGGGTCTTTGGTGGAATCAGGGTTTGAATCCACGACAGGACGAACACAATCCCGGTCGCGAGTATGTGACCATGACCATCGGGTTCCTTTGATCACAACTTTAAAAGAAAAAACAGCAGAATATACGAAGAAAGGAGATCATCTGCAAAATATCTTAGTCACCTTCATTTTTTTAGCTTCTTCAAGCTTCCGTAAAGAAATCTGTGTAGGGTCTCTTTTTTTTTTTGAAACTGAACACTGATTAATAAGAGAAGGGATTTTTTTCATACCATAGATGAAATGTAATGATCGCTGGCTATTTTGCGTCGTGCATTAACAGAGGCATTTGTAATGGAAAGTTCATCCTTTTGATTGTAAATGCTGGCGATCCAATTTAAATAATCTCTTATTACAATGGTTCAAAATCGCTTAAATTGATAGTTTACGTTATTTCACAATAACGTACGTTATTTCATCATAATCAAAGTAATTTAGACAGTCGTTACAAAAGGAAATGTGAGAGGGCGGATGAGAACTTTCAAAACTCTTTTCGAACAAAATGCACTCTGTAAACAAATTTGCAAATTTGTGACAGAAAATCACAAGTTTGCATTTTTTGTGTTAAAATTTTGTGAACGAAGGACACTAATATATAATTTCCGAGAAAAGTGATATAATTTTCATATAAAGGCATGTATAATCAATGAGTAAAAACTTTTACTAATATACGAATTGTTATACTCTCTTCATTAAACACTGAGTATTTATATAAGTATTTAAATAATGGTTTTGAAAACTGTCTTTTTATTTAGAAGTTAAGATTTTTTTCCTTTATTACGTGAAATCTGTAAGGCAAAATAATTTTTTTCTTTTCAAAAAAAGAACTTAAAAGAAAGATCGTATATTTATATTACATTCAGGATTTCTGATAACGGATATACTATGAAAAATCGGTTCAATGAATAACTACAGATACAACCATTCCTTGGAAATGTGTTGCACCAACTTTAAGGCATTTCTACCTATTTTTATACGTTACCTAAACCCTGTGGTCACGAAAGCCAAGTGGTCATCGTTACGGGTTTGTTGGCGGCAATATTTCTCTGAAGTTTGTGGTTCCACAAAAGATACATTTTCTAGAAGGGTTGAAGAAATTTTAAGTCATTCGGTACTCAAAATTTTCTCAATAGCTTGAATTTCCAGCTGACGTCTCGATATCTGAACATGGTTCGGAATTACGAGGCCTATTGGCTACGCTCAGAGGCTTTGTGTTGTATAGAAATTGCCAGCTGGGAAACGCCTAATAAAACAAATCGATTCGTGATTTATTTATTTCATTTGGTACAACAAAATTCCATATGTCAATAGAGACGCTGTAGTGGAAAGAAGCAATCTTCGATCCAAAATGAAAATTTTCCAAGCTGTGATACTGACGTCATCCTCTTTGATCTCAAGGAAAAGAACGTACTGATTATTTGTGGAGTTCGGGTGTGTGTGATTTTCTTTCATCTTACGGAGAATACTCTTCAAAATGTATTTTTTGAAATCAGAGTGACGCTTTCCAACGACGTCCGCAGCGGAGACAATAAGACTGAACATAACAGCCATCAAAAGGAAAAAGGCTATATACATTTCCTCGAAGGTACCGAACAAATAATCGATTATTGCGGTTAGAGTGCATAGGAACTCCACAAGACAACGGAACAGAAATATGAAAATGGCCATAGACATACCATTTTCCAACCTTACAGTGGCCTTGAGCAAGGAGGTCCACAACATATTCTCGTTAGAAAGATTCTTCTTGCATATTTTTGATAAACGCGTTAGCAGCTGATTAATTTCAAAGCAAAGTACTATATAAACAAGGCTTGTGATAAATGGCAAGCCATGATGTATAAGAACATCTGCGCTATCAAAGATTAAGTGTAGAACTGAACTCAATTGAGGGTTGTTTCCCAAAGATTCACCAATTTCATGTGGTGACCATTCGTGAATATCAAGGTTGTTAATGATGCAAAGACAGAATACTATAGTATTTATAGCAATCACCAAAAAGTGATATCGTGGTGAAGATTTGATCCCAAGATCTATTCTAAGCAAATGCAGGTAACTCGCGCATTCGTGAATGCGAAATCTTTTGAAGAACAAAATCCACCACAGGACGAAGCAAGAAAAATGTTCAAGAAAAATGAATATCTTCAGGTCCAGATCTTTCTCTTGTATCATCATGCTCGATATGTGTTTGTAAGAGATGATGGTCCAGAAAGAATTGAATAGAATCATCCCCAAAGTTTTAAATAGCTTGTTTTCTTGCAGTCTGTCAGTTATAAAAATACCAACTAGTCCGAGCAATTTTGTGTAAAATGTCAAAACGTTAACCTGTTGCTTTTTGGCTCGTACACATACAAGTCTCCGAGGCTGTGATTTTGCTTTTCTTTTATCCGCATGCTTCGGTTTTATAAAAGGCAACATCTTTTTCTTTATCTCGTTCATGTTTTGTTTTCCTTTGCAATAATGTGTAGCAGTGTGGCTTAGCTAGAATTAAGATTTTGAGTCTGAAAGCTTGAAAGTGTTTTTTGTTTTCAAAATGGAAAACAAAACAAAACAAAAACTTTTCCTTCAAAAAAACTCTTTCATTCAGCTGACATGTCACCGAAATTGAAATGTCTCAACTTCATGATTTACAAGTGTTTACCGGAATAAAATCACATAACACAGTTTTACTGATCATAATCTGCAATGCTTTTCTTTTTTCATTCCTTATGTATTTTGATATATTACTATTTCAAAATTTCATTAAGCAGTCACGAAGTATTCATGGAAAGAATGATTACTTAGTCACTTTCGATTAATATTTATGGGGTGTTTAAAATATTCCCTTTTCAAACAACTAATAATATTAATAGCTTTTTTTTTAAAAAAAATATAGAACAATTTTTTTTTATTATTATTATAACAATTATTCTGTGTATTTTGTATTAAAATACCATTCAATGAGGGACGGAAAGTACGAGTTTGTTCAAAAAGTATACTGTTTTGATGATAGAACATGTTGTTAAGGCAAGGAAGTGTTACCATTGTTAAACGGCGTTAAATCTGTTAAATGGTGTTAAATTGAATTTTACGCTGACTCGTAGGCTAGTTTGGAATGGTGTCGCGATGAGTCGTCACTGTTGATGAGACCTGGTTTCATCAATATGCATTAAACTACGATCAAAACCATGGGGTACTTGCGGTGAATCTGTTCCAAAGAATGTGAAGATGGTCTCATCGGCCCAAAAAATAATGGCGACATATTTTTGGGATGCAAAATGTGTCATAAGCACGGGCTTCTTAGAAAAAACGGAAAATGATCAATGAGATAATGAGTTATTCTAATTTCCATTCCTAATATGGATACTTTTCTTAATCTACCATTCTTAATGTTAAAAAAATGTATTTGTACACGAATTTTTTTCTATAAATTAATTTCTATTTATAATCTTCTTTATGAAACCAAATACGAAACACAAAGTTAGTATGTTATTAGAATATTAGTATTTCTTATGCGAAATATTATAAGAAGCATCTCTCCTAAAAGTATGCTCTAGATAAGTGGTTACCAAAATGGTCCCTACGGACCCCCAGGGGTCCCGATATCATTAAGGGTGTCCGTGGACAATTAAAATTGATTTGGGGGGCCCTGAACAATGTCAGAAGGACCGGGCAAGGTTTAATATAAAATAATAAAATTGTGATCCATTTTTATTATTATGGAAATTTAAATAAATAACAATAAATAAAATAGTAGCGATTTTTACGTCCTGAGTAAAGTATCAATATAGAGGTGGGTGGTTAAAATACAGTATGTTACTTAAGTACAGAGCGTTATGTAATAACGTTTGTGAATGAACATTGACAAAACTTATTTCCACTGATTTGTCACTTGTAGTAACAATGGTGTGTATAACTTGTTTTAATGTTATTACTAAAACTTAGTAATTGTTTAACTTCAATAAATTTAAACTTTCAATTTCCATCAACACACTAACAACAATATAAGAGCAAAATAATAACCAAATAACAATAAAAAAAAAGTGAGATAATACCTCAAAAACGAAAAAAAAAATAAATAAATAAAAATCCAGACACACGCCTGCAAATTAATAGTTCTAGATGGTGCCAGCTACTAAGTTAATAATAAGCAGGGCATGGTACGAGATAGACGGCGAAAACAGGTTTATAATAGGAACGCAATAACGCCGCTACATGTTCTAACTTGTCTACAATATAAACATAAACTATAAAAGAGTCTTACATCGTACATCTATTCAACATTTTAGTTCTATGGTATGGTGATACAAATTGTATAGACAAATTTTCCCAATCTTAGATAAAATGAAGTTTTGTGTTATTAGTTGGAAGTTTTGGTTTAGTTGCATTTTTTGTATTGTTAAGCAGATAGGGTACTTTTGTTACGTAAATATACTTGAATAAAATTGTTCTCTTTAGAAAAAATTATATATCACATTTTTCAATATAGTTACTAATGTTAAGGGATTAGTTACAGTACTTACAATGTAGTAATCCCTTGAAGTTAGTTTTCGTGTAATTGCATTTTTTTGTTTTTGTTTTGTAATGCAAAGAGTGTACTTTTGTTATGTAAGTGTATTTGAATAAAATTGATCTCTTTTGAAAAAATTATATACCACATTTTTGAATATAGTAATCCCTTAACGTTAGTTAAGGGATTACTATATTGAAAAAGTAAAAAGTAATCCCTATATATTTTCAAAAACTTTTAAAAAAAAGTAATCCCTTAACACGTTAGTTAAGGGTTGACTTTTTTTTTTTTTTTCATTAAAAACTTAGGAAGAGATCGGTGTTTTATTTTTTTTTAATATAGTTTTTTTTTTTTTGTGGAAATAAGTTAATTATTGAAATTTATATTTTATTCAAAAATTACATGAACTTTTATCCTTCCGTCAAATAATTAATCCAGAATTATCTGATTAGTTATTTAATTATTTGATTAATTATTACTTTATTGCAGCATTCCAATGAAAAAGTTAATAATAATTAACAGTGGTTTGCTTTGATACACAAATTTTCTCATATCACTTTTACCCTTTTTAACCGATAACAGTATGAGTGGTCTAAAGAAAAATTGCCGACAATACATTGTTGAATATATGAATGGCTTTATTTTATCACCAGGAGATAGTACTTTATCTGTGTGTCTTCCATTATGTAATAATTCTATGTCGAATGATTCAATGAAATCTTCCAAGCTTAAGGAACATATAATAAAAATCCATAGTGACAAAAAAAATAAGGATTTAACATTTTTTCAAACAGCCCAAGAGAAATATTTGAAAACACCATCACTGCAACTACTCATAGCAACAACATCAAAGCGAGATGACGATAGACTGCGTGCTTCTTATAACACTTCTTTATTGATTGCAAAGTCCGGAAAGCCATACACTATTAATGAAGAACTTTTTTTTACCAGCTTTAAGTGAGGTAATACGCATCGTGTTGCTCTAACCAGCTTTCGGTATTATAAAAAGAATTCCACTGATTAATAATACTGTACAAAGAATGATTGACGAAATGCCTCAGTGCGTAGAAAATTCTTTATTTGAGTACTTAAAAACATCTGAATTTTCTATACAGCTTGATGAGTCTATTTTACCAGGAAATGAAGCTTTACTCTTAGCTTATGTAAGATTTGTAAAAGAAGAACAATTTTCCCTAGAGTTGTTATTTGCTAAATATTTGGAAACCGATACGAAACGTGAAACGTTACTTACTGAATTAAAAAGATTTCTCTATGTAAAACCTATATCTTTGACAAATATCATTTCTATTGCTACTGACGGTGCTCCGACAGTAGTCGGAAGATACCCAGGCTTTCTGGCATATAAAACAAGCTGAACCGAATGTATTTTAAGTTCATTGTGTCTTTCATCAGCATCATTTATTCGCAAAAAATCTTAGTGAAAGTTTGCATGGATCACCAGATTATGTCATTAGAGCAGTTAATAAAATCAAAAGGAATGCCTTCAATAAGAGATTATTTGCTCAACTTTGTTTGGAAAATGTTGAAGACTATAATCGCTTACTACTTCATACAGAAGTACGTTGGTTATCTAAAAGTTCATATTTAAATTGATTTTGCACGCTCTTTAGTTTAGTGTTGAAATTCTTGGAAAGCAAAGGCAATGATTTACAATACAATTTAATGAACTCAAAAAATGACATAGCCAATATGACGGATTTATTTGCCAAATTTAACGAAACAAATTTGAAACGACAAGGTGACCAATTAAATTTAATCAAAATGAAAAGCGTAATATGTGTGTTTGTTGCAAGACCTTTTCTGTTCAAACAAAACTTGGAAAGAGGAGAATATTCTTAGTTTCCAAATCTTTCGAAATTGCTAAATAGAGATGAAGATTTGCTTGCTTACTGTCAACACCTAATGGCTCTTCATGCAGCCAAAGATGTGAAGACATTCTTTACTTGGATTTTCCCGACTTGGTGTTGAACTCTTTTGCGCGTGGACAAACTCATATCCCAAATACAGATGAATCTATTCTAATACAGGAGCGGATTATTTAAATATCCACAAATAAAGAACTTAAACCAATGTTTGAACAAGGATACCACAAATTCTGGTTACAAAAACAGATCCCAATTTTATATTATGCATTATGGGATATTGTACAGAAGTTGTTGACTGCTTTCGCGTCTTTCTATTCGGTAGAACATGGATTCAATACCATTAGGAACCACATCATAAAAAAAAAGAAACCGACTAGAAATTAGTGCTCATGGGGATTTGCGGTTGCAACTCTCAAACATTGAGCCTCAAATAAATACACTCATAACGTCTCTTTAATTTTATCTAAGTCATTAATTTTTTTAAAATTTTTATTTTATATATATATATATATAAGCAAAAGTTATAATTTCAATAAATACTTCTTCTACAAAACGTTTTTTTCAAATCTGTAATTTTTATACAATGCATTTATGTAGCATTGGGGGTCTGTGTGTAAGTTTTGACTATTTAAAGGGGTCTATGGGTCAAAAAGTTTGGGAACCACTACTCTAGATCATTTGGCCTTAGGGTTCCCAGTATTAATTTAACATTTTATATGACTATTGATATACGGTTAGATTTCGTTCATAATGCTTTCCTCAGAAATGTCATCCAGTGAGTTTTCCCCCATTTTGTCGATTCAGTTCTTTGGTTCGGCTGAACGAGTCATTATCAACCATATAACACAATTTCAGTCCAAATAAGAGGCCACATTTCAGGACTATAAAAAATTTCAATCTCACAATTAGCTTAAAAGTTGAACAAGGTATGGCGGTTGTGACACGTGATGCTTCCAGTTTTGTTTCCTCTGTAAGCCCATCGTGTATATGAACTGTCACACATTAAATCTATCGGGGCTCAAATTTTTTCACTTTAGAATGGTGAGATATTTAGACGTCAAGTTGGTGTGGAGGGAATATGGAGGGTGGATTACCAGCTTTATTGCCGACCTCGTCTGCTGATTAGAGTTCAAAAATACTAGGTTTGCTTGACTGTGTTTTGAGAACTTTGAGTCTGGCAGAAATGGTCAACTGGAGTATTGACTGGTTGTTTATTTACGTTCGACATATAAACAACATGAGGGCTATTGTGGAGGTGAAACTTGTTATTTTAAACAATGGTCAAGTGATGAGGATAGCACGTGAGATGGAACCTCCCTCTCCTAATTGTCATACCATTCGAACACGACAATTTTTTACTTTGGCTGATTTTACGAGCAATAGCTTTGCTACAGGACAGATCTTTAGTGGAATTAGAACCCTCTAGAAACCATGCTGTCCAAAATCTCGCAACCAACACCAATCAGATATCACTGTCACGCGTAACTAGTTTAAGAGGAAGACAGACTCTCAGCCCACTTTAGGATACGTGTTTAATGGTATCAGAACTCGAACTTGTGTCTCGCCACATAAAAGGCTGGTCATAAATTTGTGACTATGACCACTTGACTATTGCGGTTAGTAGGCAACAGAAAAAATTTCAACAAACAAAAATACCCATGACGCTTTAACGTGACAAAATGAGCTGTTGGCAACAGAATTTGGTTGTTCAAATCAGGAGGTTAAATCTTATATTGATAGTTCTTAAATGTCTCTTTTGGAAGCAACACGAGGCCTATTGGAGAGGAACCTCATAACTTTGTAACATGCTACAAGGATGAGAGAGACATCAGAATCGGCACCCCACTATCTTAATTTCCTAGAATTTCAACCGAACTAATTAAATTATATCATATTCGCTGCACGATAGGCCTTTAATAGTACTGAGAATCGAGCTCAAAATTCAATTGAAACAATGTTGGCAATCCGACGCTGTGATAACTTGCCTCCACGGTCGCATGGTTAGATGATGAAAATTTATCAGTTATATCATGTCACTAGTACCATTTTCAGTTCTTAAGAGAATTTTGACGCTCATTCTAATTTAAAGAGGTTTCATAGATTGATTGTTTTATTAACGTCGCACTTAGAAGTAACATGAGGGCTATTGGAGAGGGATTTCATCACTTTGAACAACAGTCAAGAGACGATTATGAATTTTACCTGAAGCTTCCATCCCATAACTTCCACACCACACAAACAAAAGGATTTGGAGCCTCGACAAATTTAACGTGCATCAGCTCTATTTCCGGCGGGGTTTTAGTGGAATAAGGACTCGAACCCACGACACGGAGGAAACATCGCTGATTAAGAGGCCGAGATCATGATCACTGGACTAATGCGACCATCCAATGTAACGAGGAAGCTCCCTTCTCATTATAATACATGGAGGAATTAGGTAGTATCAAGATACTCATTCAAAGGTTTGTCATTTGCTAACTTGCAAAGCAGTAGGTTTGTTACATCAAGAAATACATTTCATGAGTTAAATTGTTCTTGTTGGGTACTTGATACGCTTTGTAATTTTGAACTACATTTAAATAATAAATTAACGAAAACTCATACCCCACTCTTCCCATCTATTACTCGCCAAAGATGGATTTCAGCCCAAATGTTTGTCATCCATAATGTAAACAATTGAGACCTTTGATTCGCATTAAAGCCCCTAATGCAGAATGACTTCAGAGAATGACGAACTCCAAGTCTTTCATAGACAACATAGAGCAATTTAAAATGAACATAACATTAGATAATATGTAATAAAACATTTAAAGATCCTACACAAATTTGCGAATCCCTAGACTTCTAACATTTCTGCCTTAACGTTCTCAAATCTGGCCCTAAATCACAAATTACAAAGCTAATCTATCATTTATACACAATCACGGACCAATATTGTGAATACTATATTATTGAAAGTTTGATTAGATGTATGCGTCACACACACAAAAGTAGGATTAGCTACGTAAACTATGATGTCACATGGTTCAAATCCAATATTTTTAAGGGAAGAAGTACTCGATATTTTGGTTTCATACTTCAGAAAAAAGTATTGAATAGAAACCAGGCTTGGTTTACGTCCATAAAGTTGTTCCATATCGTGTATAAAAGAAGATTAAGGAAATAGGTAAATTGCATTAAAGAATTTAATATGGCTTCTAATAAGGAAGATGACACTGCTGTTCTTTTTACATACATTTGGGCGATTGATAACTGTACCGTGTTACTGAGTTCCCATATTATTGAAAGCCCTGTTTTCATCTATGACACCAATGTGAATTCTGCTTGGCATTTAGCAATTAATCAAAATGACAGATTTATACTGTGTTCCCTCATGAGACAGATAGATGACAAAGGACCTGAGATTGTTGACAATTGCTTTGAAATTGCGCTTGTAGACTTTGAAGGTAATGCGTTAATCTCGGAAAGACACAAACTTCCTTTTCGAAAAGGTGGCGTTTACGTAAACCAAAGTTTCGCACAAATTAGCGATGTCTTCAATCGGAGAAGAAGTCAATTCTTGTCGAATGATACTATCACAATTCGCTGTCGCATTTTTGGAATGCATTTGGAAGGATTCGTGAACAACATCTGCTACGCTCGAACTCGACTAGCCATAGAGCGGAAGTCTTTCATCTGGGTTATAAGAGATTTCAGCAGTATTAAGGTAGGAGAAAGAGTATCGAAACCTTTTGGAGCATTTGGAACCTTAAACTGTTCGATCCTTTTGAATTTGTTTTTGGTGGAAAAGAATGGCCAGCAACATGTTAATTTCAGTATTAATACAAATGTTCCACTTCGATACAGAGCCAAAATATCTCTATTGGACTCTTTGGGAAAAGCTCGTATATTTATATCGCGTAATACTAATTTAAATACGTATGAAGAATTCTATTTTGCTAAAAAAGAACTTTTAATGAATGATAACTACTTGTATTTGCCTTTCGACGTATTGACTTTAAGGTGTCAATTTATTATCGCAGACGGAATTGCAAGCAGTGAAATCGAAAATTACAGATACTTGCCTTACACTACTAATTAACTGGTGATATGGATGCTGATAAAAAAAAATCTTCCATTTTTAAGTCTTACCTTGAATATCATTTGAATGAATGTGGAATCTTCATTTCATATCTGTCGCCGAACACCCGGTAGCAGTACCGAACATAGATCATTAATTCAATAGTTGGACTTAAAAGTGCAATGTATGAGCTATAACAGTCTTTTCTCAAGGATATCTGTTGCACATCGTTGTATAAGAAATTCTTCGATGCAGATGCACTTGAGTGCTGTTAATAGTGACTCATTCTTTTTTAGGATAAATTGTTTTTTTTTTTAATAGCAGGAATGTTACAGACATGAGTGCTTATACAATTTAGCTACTTTAGCACATTTATAATGAGGACCATAACTTCAAAAGTTATTATAGTTCGACAAGTTCGTTTTACTAAACGACGATGGAATTTTTCATTCTGAATTGTGAAAAATATTTAGAACGAAATAAATTTCTTTGCAATAACTAAAAATTTTTAGATTTGATTTTTATAAGATGGGCAAGCGTATTTCTTACTGCTATATTATGACTTTTATCAAATAATTCACTCTCATGTTCAACTTTTAAATTAATCTAAAATATTTCATATATTCTATAATTATAAATACGAAAGGGCAAAGTACAGTTGTAAGTTATATAATTTTATTATATTGATTGTGTGATTTCCTTTCATTTCGAGTATTTATCGTATCGAACGAAAATAATATGAAGTGGTGGGAAAGGCCTTTGTTAATGCGTATTCTAAGAATGTTCAAAACATTGTTCTATTTATTTTATAACCCCCCCCCCCTTCAATGGCTTAATTCCTTTAGGTAAGTACAGTTATCATGATTCGACGTACTCTAGTGATAATTTTCTTTCCTTTAAGACAGGGGTCTCCAAACTTTCCAGCCTTAGGGCCATATTGATTACTCCAGTAAATTCCAAGGGCCAAAACCATATTATCATTCATTGTTGCCGGTGGTAAAAAGTTGAATCAGTCCACTAGTGGTGTAAAATATGATTACTTTTTTGCCAGATGCCTCTAGCGACGGGAACGCTTTAATTTTATGCCTCTAGCGACGGGGACGATACTCATTTAATTTCTGCCAGATGCCTCTAGCGACGGGGAAGCTGATGTATTTTCCGTATCGTATGGGTATCCGTTATAATGGGGTACCCGCATCGTATCGCCATAATAATCATTGATTACAAAAGTAATGAAATACACAAGTAATCATTGATTACTTTTTTCTTCAGTAATCGTTACTTCGGTTCCTAACGAGTAACGAGTACTCAAGTAACGAATGAGTATTTTTTTTACATGAAAAAAAAAGTCCGAAAAAGTACGCCACGTTTAAAAAAGGCTGCAAATCGGACTAAAGTCCGCAAAACGGCAACACTGCATATTATTAATTTTCCTGTCATTATCTGTAATTTCTAGATTAGTCGTAGAGTACGAGCGAGCCATGAGGAGTAACGTGACAGGACATCTGGTGGACACAAGCGGAAATAGGTAGTACCTTCTATCGCTAACAGATGGCGCTAATAGCACTTACAGAATAATCTCGTTGGTTCGAGAAAGTTCTGGTGTCTTCCACTCACTTCTAGATGGCAGTAAGTGGAATATATAAGAAGGCTAGTGGCGCAACCACAAGTCAGTTCCTATGACACTGCTGTGAAATAAAATAGTGCGTACCTCCTTAAAACGTGTTTGTGCGTGTTTAAGTTTAAGACATCTTTGTAACAATATTTTGATTTGAATTGTTGCTTTTGTGTGTGATTTAGTAGAATGGAAAAGAAGCGAAAAATTGATAGTGAATGCAGAAAATTCAAAGATCAGTGGAACATTCAGTATTTCGTAATTGAGTCCAGTAACAAGGCGCTATGTTTGATTTGCAATGAAAGCATAGCCGTTCTCAAAGAATATAACATTAAACGTCATTATGAAGCAAAACATTTTCAAAATTACTCAAAATATACAGGAAGTTTGCGGACAGAAAAATTCGAAGCTATGAAGCTCGGATTGAAATCGCAGCAATCTTTATTTACAAAACTCAAAACTGAACAAGAGGCTGCAACTCATGCCAGCTTTCGTGTGGCTCTTGAAATTGCAAAACGTGGAAAACCATTCACCGATGGAGAAATGGTCAAAGAATGCATAATCGCAGTAGCCGAAGAAATGTGCCCTGAAAAGGTAAATTTATTAAAAACTGTCAGTATGTCAGCAAACACTGTGGCTCGAAGGGTAGAAGACATCGCTGAAAATATATCCTCTCAACTGTTCAACAAAAATGGACATGTTGAGTGGTTTTCTTTGGCCTTGGATGAGTCAACGGATGTGTCAGATACTGCTCAGGTGTTGATTTATATTCGAGGAGTAGATAAAAGCTATGAAGTGCATGAAGAACTTCTTGATATGTATAGTATTCATGGCACAACTACTGGTTCAGATATTTTTAAAGGAGTTGAAATGGCCATTAACCAAAAGAACCTTCGATGGAAAAACTTGAAATGTATTACAACTGATGGAGGCAAAAACATGAGTGGGAAAGATAAAGGAGTGGTCGCTCTTGTGTCAAAGGCTGTAGAAAATGACGGTGGTTCAAAACCAATAGTCTTACATTGTATCATTCATCAACAGTCTTTGTGCGGAAAATGTTTGGATATGTCTGAAGTTCTGAAACCAGTCATATCAACTGTTAATTTTATCAGATCTTTTGGGCTGAATCACCGACAATTCGTGCAATTTATTGAAGAGATTGGAGAAAATGACTTACCTTATCATACTGCCGTACGTTGGCTTAGTTGTGGGAAAGTCCTTCAGCGCTTTTTTGAACTTCGAGCAGTGATCGAAATTTTTTTGAATGAAAAGCATCGCCCTCTTACTGAATTGCAAAACAACGCATGGCTGTGGAAGTTAGCATTCTATGTTGATTTGACAAAACATGTGAACGAACTGAATTTGAGATTGCAAGGAGAAAACCAGCATCTTCCTGATTTATACACTAATATCAAATCATTCCGGAAGAAATTGATACTGTTTCAATCACAACTACGAAGTAAATGTTTTTCACATTTTAAAACATGTGAAATATTCAGCCACACCACTGAGACCGAGTTTCCTATCGATTTTGCAATCGAAACTTTGAGTGCTTTGAAAATAAATTTTGATACTCGTTTCTCGGACTTTGATGCCATTGCGAATCAAATTAAGATTTTTCAGAATCCTTTTGATACTGACATTGAAACCCTAGCCCCGGAACTTCAAATGGAAATGATTGATCTTCAGTGCAGTGATATAATTAAGAACAAATGTCAAAACTTATCTTTGTTGGAATTTTATAAGTGTCTTCCACTGACACAATTTGATAATTTGCATAAATTTGCTCGTGGGCTGTTTTCTGTTTTTGGTACTACTTATTTGTGTGAGAAGACCTTTTACAAAATGAAGTACACAAAAAATGTTTACAGATCTAAATTAACTGATGAGCATCTTAAATCTCTTTTAATAATTGGTACAAGTAAAATTAGTCCACAACTACAAACTATTGTCAGTGGAAAATCTCAATTACATAAATCTCATTAGTATTTCATATGTCATTATGCTTGTTATAAGTTTTTTTTTCATTTAAAATGTATAAAATGTTAGTTGGATTCATTTCAATAATTTGTTAGTTAGTATATAGTAACCTACAACAATGTTATGAGTAGTTAGCCCATGACCATATCAATGTAGATGTCATATTAATAATTATTCAACATAAAAATAGATTACTTCAGTAAACTAAATTTAATTTGCTATAAAAAATAAATATGTTCTCTAGAAGAAGTTTTCTTTCAAGTATGCTAGCTCTCCGCGGGCCGGACAAAATCTGTCCGCGGGCCGGATGTGGCCCTCGGGCCGTAGTTTGGAGACCCCTGCTTTAAGACATACTGTCTTTAGTAAACACAGGTGACGCGCTCAATGGAATACCCCAGTTATTCTTTTCTGTTTTCAACCATTCTTGTCAATTACTTTTTATCTCTTTCCAACATTTTTTCTAACGTCTACATCACATTGTTTGCCGCCAAATCTTTGCCAGATTTGGTTCTTGCGCCGTAAGTCTCTAATTACACTTAACCATTGTCAAATGGTTAAGTAAAATTAGAGATAATTTAATAAAATGATCGCCGTAAGTCTCTAATTATACTATTTATTACTTAAACCATTTTTTAGATATCTGGTCAATTTTTATTCCTCATTTCCGATACGAAATTACAATGAGATTAGATTTAAGGTTTATAAACCAATTTAATCAGAATTCAATTATTGAAAGCTTATTAGTTTTACTTTTATAAAAAGTTCTCTAGTAGATTTGAAAGCTTTTAATATTAATACTCAGTCTGTCGACAATGAATTAAAGTTACATCTATCAATCTTTGAGGTTTTTAAATATTTTGTCTGCAGAAAGAAGTTTATAAAATTACTTATGAGGGAGAATGGTAATATTGTAATTATTACTGAGAAATAATAAAGATATCTAGATAAAGTTTATTCCGCATATGAATCGATTTTTATATGTATTATGTTATTAATTACTTCTATCAATGTTGATTTGTTTGGATTTAAAAAGATGCAGATTGTAGTAACCAGTTGTATTATAAAGCATTATAATCAGAGTTTTAATTTCAAAAAATAATCGAGAAAGACGTAGAAATTAAATTTTTATTTATTATTCTTACGAAAATTATTACGTAGAAGTCTTAAGACGACTTTTCAACACAACACTATCCAAAGTTAAACGTTTCTTCCTGCATTACTGAACCTTTTCTTCTTGGAACTCGTTTCGCGGTAGCCCAATGTTCATGACCGCCGATTCGCGGGTGGCGTTGTTTTTGTCCAATCGTGGATTCGACAAACTATGCCATTTCAGACCCGTGTGGTGAACGGGTTCGACAGAATAGTCCCACTATAGCTCATGCGTGTCGTAACAAGAGACTAAAAAGGGCACCCGGAGTCTGGGGATTATATCAGGGGAACTCAGGGACTTGCCATCTTTTGGTAAGTACGGGCATCATGACTCCGCGGCTCCCAAGTAATCTGTTTCTTTTCCATGGGGATTTACTATCTTTGGTAAACATGGGTGACGCACCCCCGCGTTACCCTAGCGATTCTTCATTATTTTTGACCCTTGTCAACCAATTTTTGTCTTTTTTTAAGTTCTTCTTGCACTTCTAGACCACAGTTGCATCTTGGCCACATCTGGCTCTTGCGCCAATAATTTTTATTTTCACTCACTTACTCACTCGTTAACATGGTGGGAAATTTGGAGAGGGAAGTACTAGCTCAGGTAACTTCTTCGTCACTTGAAAAAGGTACAAAATGAAGACTTCCATCGCCAGTCGCCCTCGTATTGTTTGGCGTGGTGTGGGTGTAAGGAGAGAGGGTGCCTGCTCAGGTGTCGTCCTCGTCACTTGAACATGGTTCAAAATTACGAGGTCCGTCGCCAATAGCCCTCGTGGTGCTTCTAGGGCGACGTTAATAAGAACTAAACTAAACTAAGCCCTCGTATTGCTTCTTGGTGCAACGTTAATAAACAGTCGATGTCACTCACTTTTAATCGCAACAGATGGAAATTCGTATTTCTCCATATTGCTAGTTACTTCAATCTACGGCTTGTTGAAAAAAAATAAATCAATATCATTAGCTGTTGTTTATAACATTATGTACATAAGGATAAATTAATATATAGATATATCATTTCTCAGTAATAATTGAAGCCTTACTATACTCCTACGTGAACGTATTAAGAGAAATTAATTAATGAGTGATATAAGTATTTTATCTCGCTGTGAGTAAAAGTACTGGGGAATGTTAAAAAAGTTATAATATGTGTGAAAATATCTTTACAATTTCCATTACACGTACGTTCTAACATATGTTCTAGTAGAAGTATTTATCTAAAAATTGAATCTCCATGGAAACGTAAAGCACTAAATTTTCGCGAAATTTATTCTCTACTCTTTTAAATCATGAAAAAGAAATTTTGAATGTGGATAGAATGTCTCTTTCTATCCACATTCAAAACTTTATGATAGCCTGATGCTCTGAAGATCGTGGAATTTTCACCAAATGTTTGGCTCAGTATAGCCAGATTTGGCTCATGCGCCATATACCTTCAATCACTCACTCATTTCCCCACTAGCACAAAGACTCGCAGAAGCAACATGGTGTCTGATATACGTTATATCTGTCAAAGTTTCAAGTTCTCCCGTTTGCACGGTATGGAAGTTCGGAGAGGAAGGTGCCAGCTGATGAGTCGTCCTCGTCAATTCATCGAGGTTCAAAATTATAAAGACCATTGCCAATGATGATTTGTCTGATTAAGATTCCAAATTGTTTTTCTTCATGATGGAGATTTTACTAGCTTCCATTATAAGGATTAATATTCTGCCAGTTAGAAGAACTGAATCGCCCTGTTGAATTGAGCCACATTTATTTGATAAAGTTTGTTTCTTGTTACCTATTATTTTCCGACCATCTCTTTTTGTCCACCACGAAGTCAGATAACTTTAGACATTTTGCCTTTAAATTTAATATCGACCCGTGTTGTGACAGGGAATGACAGAATAGTCTAACTGTAGTTCATGCATGTCGTAAGAGGCGACTAAAATGGGTACCCAGCGTCTGGGGGTATAGCCGGGCACCCTACCCCTGGGGATTATATCAGGGGACCTCGGGGACTTGCTTTCTTTAGGTAAGTACGAGCATCACGACCCGAGGTACCCTAGTGATCTTTTTCTTTCCCATGGTATTTACTGTCTTTGGTAAACAGGGGTGACGCGCCCCCGGATTACCTTAGCAATCCTTCTCTGTTTTCGACGCTCCTCCTTGTCAACCAATTTCTCTCTTTTTTTTTTTTACGTCTAGACCACATTTAAATCTTGTTTGGAGCAGCATAGCCATATCTGGCTTTTGCGCCAATGGACTTTACATTCACTCGCTCACTCATTTAATTTTGTACCACAGTCGAAAGACGAAATAGATACTTAGCTGGCATCCCAATCTTCAGATTCTTATCAATGATAAAGTATAGGAGCTCTGGCGCGTCCACCAATCGTCAAAGGAGGGTTTTAAACCAATAAATATTTAACGTATATCACTCGCTATCAGAAGTATGAAAGTCTTTATTTGAATTAATGATATCCTAAGATAAGTCTACATCAAATAATGGACTCCATGAGGTTAATATATGTTACATACAGCAATTTATAATGAAATAACATAAAATAACAGAAGATTAAAAGAATGTAGGTACTTAAAAACATAACAGAACCAATGAATCACACTAGCCTTGCAATTATTATAATCCGTTTCTTTTATTTAACTTTTATTTGGGTTTAAAAACATGCGGGTTGCAAATGTTTGGCGCTTAGCCTGATTTTGATCTTGCGCCATAAGCCCGCAATTACTTATTCACTCTCTATACAGTCCCTGCTCCACTAATGAATAACTATTTGCTCTATTAACCAGAATAGTGTCCATTGTCTAATTTCCAATATTATACTATTGGTAATTTAAATATGATTCCGCTCGAAGATTAACATACTAAAAGTCAAAGACGTCAAAGGTGATTAGTTTAGTTTTTATTAACGTCACACTAGAAGCAACACGAGGGCTATTGGTGACGGACCTCGTAATTTTGAACCACGGTCAAGTGACGAGGACGACACCTGAGTCCTTGCCCCATCCGATTACTACTTGTTTGCATCGATGGGACACGCACTTGCTGAGCAGCGCTTTACTACTTACGAAGATGTACGAAAATGGCTCAATGACTGGTTTGCCTCAAAAGAGCAATAGTTCTTTTGGCGCGGAATCCACAAATTGCCAGAAAGATTGGGGAAATGTATAGATAGCGACGGACAACCCCCCCTCTCCTAACATCCACGCCAACGGGAGGACTTTGGGCCCCGAACAGATTTAACGTGCATCAGCCCCGGCTACACGGCGGGTCTTTGGCGGCCAAGGATCGAACCCGCGACTGAACGAAAACCGCCGGTCGCTAGTCCACGACCTTGACCACCAGGCTACCACGGCCCCAAAAGTATATTAACGGTCAAGTAGTTTATGAGTGTTTCCTTAGTAGGTTACGGTTTATACCTAAAAAAAAACTCAAAGGGAAACGATAGCATTTATTATTGTGGCTGCGGAAGCCTATTAGTCAGGTTCACAGACTATCAGCTGGGGTTTTTCGCCGAGTCGAGGGGTTCGAGCCCTGATGCCCCTAAATTCTCGCCGCTTAGCGGATACACACTAAATCTGTCTCCAACTCTTCTCGTTGGCATAATGGGGAATTTTGGAGAGGAAGGTGCCAGCTCAGGAGTCATCCTCGTCACTTGATCGAGGTTCAAATTTACGAGATTTCTCAGGGTGACCTTAACAAGCAATCATAGCCTTTATTCCTACATATCCCACATGCTCATGTGATTGATCAAGAAGTTGATATTTTGGTTTCGTAGATATACTGTTATTTCCAAATTGAACATACCTTATGAAAACTTATACTTATCATACACCCTTTGGATAAAAACTCTGAAATTTGTGACATTTCTGGGTTTTAAACCCAAAACAGGAAGTAGATATTATACTAATCGCCCTTTTACAGATATTTCTCATCATAACTTGGCCAAAGATATACATTTATTTTAGTGTCTATTAATTCCACTCCCCCCCTCTCAAGTGAGTAAAAGTAAAGATTTTTGGTGCACCAAACAAGATGTAACTGTGGTCTAGACGTGTGTTCTCCCTCTCAAAAAAGGCACCCTACTCCAAATGCTGTAGAGAACGATTTTATTCTGTTATTTGTTGATGATTCAAGTCTATTGGATGCCATATCGAAACAGAAAACATTCTTTTCTAGAAACCAATGAAAACCTGATTTGATCTTAGTCAATGCATGTTTTACGTTTTTATCTTTAATTTGTTTAATGGCCGCGATGACCTAGTTGTTACGGTCACGGGCTCGTGGCGGCGTTGTTTTCATTGAGTAATGGATTCGAACCCCGATGCCACTAAAGACGCGCTGTGTAATGAGGCTGATACTCATTAAATCTGGTCGACGTTCCAAGTCCTCTCATAGGCTTGGTCGAGAAGTTTGAGGGAAAGAGCGCCAGAGCAGGTGTAATTTTTGTCACTTGACTAAGGTACAAAATTACGAGATCGGATGCCAATAGCTCTCGTGTTGCTCCTCAATGTGATATTAATAAACAATCATTCGCTCTAATTTGTTTAATTAGTATTATATTCTTTTTTAATCCGAGAATTTTTACTATCAATTTTTAATACTATGTCATATACCTCTAACACAATTATTTTATGAAAATATTATCTTTCCTCAATGTTATACATTTCGTGTTTTATTCTGTCACCTTGTTTGATACATTATAGCCATGTTTGGATCTTACGCCATAAGACTCCATTGTCACTTCATCATATCAAAACTCCATTTTGCTTTACCAGAACCTCAGAGGCTTACTTTTTTTAGGTAGGTGCGGGTATTGTGATTGTGAGGCACCTAAATTATCATTTTCTTTCCCACGAGGTTTACCGTCTATGAAACACGGGTGACGGGCTACCTGAATACCCTAGCGATACTTCTCTATTTTCGTTCGATCCTTGGCTGCCAAAGACCCGCCATGTAGCCGGGGCTGATGCACGTTAAATCTGTTCGGGGCCCAAAGTCCTCCCGTTGGCGTGGTGTGGATGTTAGGAGAGGGGGGTGCCAGCTCAGGTGTCGTCCTCGTCACTTGACCGTGGTTCAAAATTACGAGGTCCGTCGCCAATAGCCCTCGTGTTGCTTCTAGTGCGACGTTAATAAAAACTAAACTAAAACTAAACTAAACTTCTCTATTTTCGACAATCTTTTTTGTTATCCATTTTTTTTCAATATTTTCAAACACTTTTTCGCTATGGCACATCACAGCCATATCCGGCTCTTGCACCATTAAACTCCTCCATCACTCTCTCACTTGCTTTACCAGGATTTTCACTTTCACAACATATATTTCGAGGTCCATCATCAATAGTCCTCGTGTCTCTTCTAAGTTTGACGTTAATAAAACAATCGCTCAAAAAGTCTGAAAAACAACCAATAGCAACTTAGGACATCGATCAATCGAATACATCGTTCTCAGTTAACTGCTTTAAATAGAAGACCGTGCATCTACAAAACCAATTATTAACATTTGCTTCAAAAATAAGTTAAAAGTAATCTCTTTTCAGATTTGTTCCCTGTAAACATTTCAAAATTAGAGATTACAACTGTTATGTACCTACGACCATGAAAATCTGAACGTCATAGACGTTGAGTGAAGAAAGCGAAGCACATTTAAAAAGTCATAAAAACCATTCATTATGGATAAAGGGATCTTGAATCACCTTAAGCCTTCTTATACGTACATTTGGTCGGTTCAAAGTTGCTATGAGTTACTGTCTCCGTGTCGTATCACAAGTCCCGTTTTCATCGTGGAATCTCTGCAGAGAACTGCTTGGAGCTTAATAATAGGCGAAGAAAGTGATGACATACTGTGTATTCTTAAGAGATTAGATGACGACGGCCCCTGCTCTGCAGTAAATATTTTATTTGAAATTGCTCTTTTAAATGTTGATGGCAAACCGTTAATTTTTCATACGTATCAATACTCTTTTTTAAAAGATGAAGCTTACTTCAATTTCAGATTCGCACGGATTGACGATATTTTTTACGGTAGAAGAATAGAATTTGTCAGCAACCATGCACTGACATTTCGTTGTCGCATGACTAGCGAACAATCGGCAGAAAATTATCAGGACTTATGCTTCGCTTGCACTCGACTGGCCATAGAGTATAAATCTTTCATTTTGGTCGTTAAAGATTTCAGTACTCTTCAAAAAGGGAAAACCATTCCGATTTCTTTGACCGAGGACAATTATATTCTTCTGGATTTGTGTATGGTTTTTGAGAATTACAAAGAGTTTCTTACACTGTTCATCAGATCCACAATGGCACTTCGATTCACATACAGAATATGTGTTATGGACTTATTAGGAAGAGTATTTGCATCTGTACAGCACAAAGCTTCTTTGAGTACAGTAGCTCAATTCTATTTGTTTGAGAAAAAGGATTTGATGGATAACCATGAAACATGCTTGCCGATGAACGAATTGACATTACGCTGCGAATTTATCTATGGAACTGGCAGCCAGAGGAGCCAAATTGAAAGTTTGAGGCGCCTTCCTAAGTTTACAAAAGACTAGTGAAGCAGTTGACGAATCTTTCATTTCAGGTTGTATCTTGAATATCATAGTATGATTGGCTCGGATATGGAGAATTCATTGATACTTGAAAACATATCTACTTTTTCAGCATTTGATCATTATTGCAGAAGTTTCATTATACATAACTTCGAAAAACTTTCGTAAATTGTTGTACAAAATTCGAGTTCAGAGTTTCAGCAGGGATTTCTGTTGCACAGACAAATAGAAACTTTGTTTAGCGGAATGCAGAACCAATAACAGACTCATAGCTACAGATGGTTCGTTATATATGCACATACATTTACAGAATGTTTATACTATAAGTTTTGTTTTTGACATAGCGGCGAATAACTGTCATGGATTTCTATTTAAAATACCAGTTTAAAATGTCATGTGGAATTTCTGATGTGCATACAGTTCTAAACACTTTTTTTCTTAACGGAATTCCGATATAATTACTGACTGAAAACCGCCAATTATTCCTCTTGACACAAAATTTGTATCATTTGAAGCTAAACTTGTTTATATATTATGGCATAGATCGACGATAATTTCTGACTTATATAAAGACATACCTCTAAAAACAATGAAATATAACGAATTAAAGTATAGATACGGAAATTTTCATTCTGAATCTCGTCGAAACAATTGTTACAAAAAATTTGCAAATTAATGTTCCTTATATTTCCAAAAAATAATTCTAGAGCACATGCATGTTTCTGTAAAGTCATTTTTCCATTATATTTTATGCATGTTAAAAAGATTTATACGGAGTTTTAAAAGTTTTTTCGTCAAAAAATTCATTGCGTTTAATTTCTTAGTCGATATAGTATTATCTAGTGTATATATAACTTAACGTCAATAATTGAGATAACTGGCATAGAAAATCCTGATTTTACGACGAGAGATTTTAGAAAGAAATGAAGTTTTATGTCATTTTAAAATTTTTTTTAAGCGATTAAACTTGTTATGTTGTCCTTTATGTTAAACGGTTATCCAATGAAATAAAAATCACCTGAACGGTGGTTAATCGAAAATGTTTCAATTCTTTTGAGTGTGCTCAATGCATTTTGTGTTTACTTTTATATTTGATATCTTAAAACAATCTTGTTATTGTTCTTTGGGAGAATTATATGCAGTGGAGGTTATTGGCGCAAAAAATTAGATGGTGTGTGTGTGTAACTATGCTACGTCAAACAAGGTGGCACAAAACAAAGTTTAAAACATTGGCGAAGGATATAATTTCATAAAACCGCGTTAGAAGAATAAGATATAAAATTAATTAATATCATTGATGCCTATGCTTAAAGTAAATAAAACGAACGAAATAAATTAGAGATAAAAGCGCAAGTTATACTGTGACTAAGGCCGAATCCGGATTTTTTATGCCTTCAAAGAATTTGCGTATTGTTATATACTTCGCCCATGGCATGCTTAAGCCAGGAATCAACAGCATTGTGCAGAATACAGTCATCTGCAAAACGGGTAAGTACGGGCATCATGACCCCGAGGCACCTCAGTGATCTTTTTCTTTCCCATGGGGTTTACTGTCTTTGGTAAACACGGGTGACGCACTCCCGGGATACCCTAGCGATCCTTCTCTATTTTCGACCCTCCTTCTTGTCAACCATTTTTTTTTCAACTTCACGTCTAGACCACAGTTTAATCTTGTTTGGCGCAGCATAGTCATATCTGGCTCTTGCGCCAATGGACTTTACATTCACTCACTCACATCTGCAAAACGGTACAGGGCACTGAGGAATTTGTAGAGGCTCGTTTTAGTTTCAATTTTAGAGATCTTGTGTTGGGTGAGAAATATTTCTGTAAGCATGTAATGTGTGTCTACATTTTGATCATGTTTTAAAACCCAAAGATACAGCTGTGGGGAAGTAATTGTATTTAGCATTTAAGCTGAAGTTTGAGATTTAGTTCTTTTTCGTTGAGGTAGTATGGAAGACAACATATATGCTTGAGTTGGCGAAGATAATATGATGACAAAAGGTATCGGGGAGAAGAACTTGTTAAATAATCGGATTGAGTGATGGTTTCAGACATCGCAAAGGCGGACAATGATTTTAGTAATATTTTGATCGGTTTGCGTAGCAGTTGAAAAGATAGATTTATCAGTCAGAGCGTAGGTTTGAGATACATATGGGACTGTTTTCTGCTTCGATATAAGTGGCTGCGGACTCGAGCCTTGGTGCCACTAAGGACCCATCGTGTAGCCGGAGCTGATGCACGTTAAAATTTGTTAATACCCAAAGTTCTCCCGTTGGAGGGATGTGTAAGTTAGGATAGGGGATGCCAGCTCAGGTGTCGTCCTGACCCTTGTGGTGACCATGTATGACAGAATAGTCCCACTGAAGCTCATGCATGTCGCAAGAGGCGACTAAAATACCCATTTTTACTCAAGGTGCCCGGCGTCTGTGGGTATAGCCGGGCACCTTGCTTGTGGAGATTATATTAGAGGCTTACCTTCTTTATGAGTGGGTCATCACTTGATCGAGGTCCGTCACCAATAGCCCTCGTGTTGTTTCTAGTGCGATGTTAATAAAACCAAACCATCTTTAGGTGTGGGCATCACTCACTCGAGGCACCCCACAGTGATATTTTCCTTTTCCATGGAGTTTACTGCTTTTGATAAACATGGATGACGCACCCCCGGGATACCCGAGCGATCCTTTATTTTCGACCCTCCTCGTCAATCAATTTTACTTTTTTCACCGTCTAGATCACATCTTTGTACTTGTTTTGCAATCACTCTCCTTGTTTGGCGATGGTCAAATCTGGCTATTTCTCCATTAAAAAATTAACTCACTCATTCAAATATCTAGATCACAGTTACACCTTATCTGACGTAGCATGGCCGCATGTGGCTCATGCGCCATTAAACTCCACCATCACTCACTACTCTATATCCAATAAGACCAACCGAAAAAAAAACCCATGTATCCTTTATTTTACGCCCACGCATTTTTGTTGATTGTCATTTTCTCAAAATATGTTAACTAAAAAAATCGACTGGTCGAAATATTGTTTTAATTTTCATTATACAGAGAATCAATTTTAACAGTAAAAATTAGCCAACAAGAAATAATACTGCGATCGTGACAAAACAATGTAATTTAATATAAATTTTCTTTTAATATGAAATTTATTTTTTTGTTACGACGATCGAAATAAACTAATAGTTGTTAGGTTATTACTTCGAACAGATAGAGGCACTGTCATTGCAAAATCATTTGAATCTACAGGTCAGATTGTTTTCGAATTTGGTGTGTCTAAATCGGTGAATTTACCCTTTTACGTGTTTAATATACACGAGTTTGGGCAGAGTAAATAGTGTGTCTAATTTATGTGCGTGTGACATATACTCGTATGTACCTAACGTGTGTAAATTTTAGCATGACGTTGACTGAATAAAATTTGACGGCATCGAAAATATTGGCGAGTTTTTTTCTCGCGCTAGTTGTTGGACACGAGAAAAAAATTATTCGTCTTCTCAGTTTTGTGTTAAAGGTTTTTCGCGGTACATGTTGATTCATATAAACCCAAAATATAGGTGCCTTTGAGCTATTAATAATGATGCTAATTTTATCCATCTGTGATCAGTCTTATTGAGTGTCCCATTTTATTTTATATCATCCATACTATCTCGTGTCCTTAAATGCTAACCTTTTAAGTACGGCAATCGCGACTTCAAGATCTTTTTTTCTTTTGCATGGGATTTATTGTCTTTGAAAAACACGAGCTCTGGGATTCCCCAGAGATTCTTCTCCATTTTCCTTGTCAACCCTTATTTTAATGTCTTTATCACAGATACAGTGTTTGGCACAGTATAAGCAAAAATGGCTCTTGCACTATCAAGTTTCACTCACAGTGCCTTCATAACTGCCAATAGCCAACCCTAACATAATTAGTCATACAGCTGAATATATTAGTCACAGCATAAAAACTAACCTTTCATCAATGTTAAACAGGGATTACTATTTGTGGCAATGGTGTAAAATTTCGTTGAATATGAGAATTAGCACAGTTCAAACTTACACTACTCATTTCCAATACAATTAAACCAGTCTAATAATTTGACCATATTTTTTTTTGTTTGGAATAAATGGTTGGCAGGATTTTACACATGTACTCTATTTTTAACTTAATCTTTTTTTTTTTATATATTGTTTATTTGAGTATTTCATATTGACTATTTTAATCTTATTGAGTGGAATAATTTGAATTAAACATGCATTTCATTTCCTTTAGATTTTGATAAATGCTTATAATGTATGAATTTCTTGAAAAGAATTTTCAAATATTTTTTTCACCGATCATTTAAATTGATATCCATGGCATCCTTCTTCGGCAGACATTTCTTATCTCATTCTCCTTCAATTAAATATACAACGGACTTTAAAACATTTCCAAGAAAAACCCACCATAATTTCATCCCATGTTTAATTTACTTCACCACAATATACAATCACTTAAAACTTTGCTGCAATCCTTTACATCCTTATGAGTGCATGTATGTAGTTGGAATCTACACGATTCCTTGTTATAAGATGACACATAAATTGTGTTATAGAAATCAGATCTTTTCCAGAAGGGTTTTATGTGCATCTTAGCAAATCGAGTTAGCATTTTAAAACCACTGATTACACAACATATGGTGCTTATTTGAAAATTTTGTTTCCCTGCTTATTGTAAATATAGACATATTCTACTGAAAGGTACTGCTGCCTCTTGTATTATTAAAGAAATGGATATGTTATAAATGAATAAAATATAAACTTCTTCATCTTGAACAAGCCAAACATGAACTCTGTTAATTCCTAATAGGCATTTTTTTGGACTTGATAAATTTATCACCATAAATTATCATACAATGATAAAAGTACAAAACTACATTTATTTACACAAAATACAACTCAACAATATCTGAATTAAATAAACTTAATGAATGACCCTCAATGTCATCATTACTTTTACTGATGATTTCCAATTTAATGAAAACTAATATGGTAGTATCAGCTCAGACTGATTGTTATGTTTTATTAATCCACAAGGCAAACCATACATGCATTACGGTGCCTTTATGCCGAGTGTATCCTTACATAGTTTGGTGAATTCGAGCCTTTTGCTCTCCTTTAGCACTCGCACTTCAGGCTAAAATATTACCATGAATTCAACACTTAACCATTTTATTTGTGCATAATTTACAATTTAAACTAGCAAAACGTTAAAAACAGAGGTAAAGTTTAATGTCTGGAGGATTTTTTTTTAAACACATATACAATACAGCTTATCTAAATGAAATTACAGTATATATTCTGAAAAGAGAGGTAACAATTCATTTAAAAAATATACTTAAATTTATTTTGAAACATTTGAATATGTACAAAAAAATTATTTTAGCTAATAATAAGCACAACTAATGTACTAACTATTAAAATGAAATAACATTCTGAAAATGTACAACAAAAATTATATGTATGTGTTTAGAATAAGTTTGAAAAAAGAAAAATCCATAGCAAGATTAATGTTTAAGTTTTTATTTATTCATAAGAAATATATAATAGAAATAGTGGTTTTAAAATTATTCTAAGATCATCTCAGGGTAAATGCAGACATCGATTTTGGAGATGCTTTGAAATCATTGAATCCAAAAATTAAGCATTTTAGTTTCATTTTGCTTTATTTAAAGAATTCTGCCCTAAATTGACACACTAAAGTTTTGGCAGAACTTGTGATTTTGAACTAAGTTTAAATGACAAAGTGATTAGTACTTTACACATTTAAGTTCCATAACATGACAAATGGGGACTTAAAATTATTTTAAATGGCTTAACTGCATAAAGTTTGAACAGCATTTTTAAACTTTTACCTTATTACATAAAAAATAAAAAAAAAAAAAAAAAAAAAAAGAAACTTGAGGAATTAACTGATTTTGCATTATATATAATGCAAAATTTTGGTACATCACAATTTTTACTCATATATTTTTAAAATTTTACATACTGATCAGTTGGATAAGATCAAATAACATTTTATAATGCATGCTAAATTTTTAATGCGCAATGTTTATTCTAAATTCTTTTGAATCTTTATAAACCCCTCAATGCATTTTTATATACATGTTAAGTATAACTATTTATTTTAAGAATTACTGCTCACTGATTGATTTAAATATTTTCTTTTAATAGTTAGCAGAGATTATAATTTCCAAGTAAAAAAATTACATTAGCAAAAACAATTTTTTTTCACATTTTGTTTCTGTAAACCAAATTTGTACTTATTCAGAAAACAAAATGCACCCTTTTTTTTTTTTTCTTTAACAATGCATGTTGCCCCCTTTTCATACCCAGAAATGAGTGCTATTAAAACATGTATTATATTATAAATTATTACATATGATAGGTTGTAGAATTGAAAATTGAAACAAAGAAACTACTAAGAAAGTTACGTTTTAAAACATACATCAAATCTATCTCAGAAAATGGTAATTATAATCATGCAATAGGATGAAATGTTTAATGACATATGAAAGATGAAATTAAAACAGCAGGTTTTTCTATTTTTTTTTTACTTCATGGATTGAAGTTGTTGATCTAATAATTTCACTTTTCTTTCATACTCTTGTCTGGCAAACATTAACTGTTGCTCTACAGCTTTAAGTTTTGCATCTCTTTCTCTTTCCATACAATTGATTTTTGTTTCATGTTGTTGTTGCATAAATTTCAATTTCAGAGCCAATGCTTCTCTATTGTTCGTCTCTTGCATTTCTCGTCTTTCCAATTTTCGCTGATTTTCAGTTCGTATCAAGTTTGCCCGTTCAACATTTAACTGTAGTATTGCTTGATTTTGTACTTTAAGATTTTCAAGTCGGTTTTCATGATACTTCTCAACCAATTTATCAATAAGATTGGTTATGGCTTGGTGTGCAGCATCTATGGGGGATTCTGTGAAAAAGCTGAATTGATCATCACTGAGTATCTAAAAAAAAAAGAAAAAGCAAGTTTCACTTAAGTGATTATATTTCGGAGTTAAATGTGTTAAGCAAAAAAACTTAATTAATAATGCTACAATTAAACTTCATTAAGTTGGACTAATTGGGATACTGAAATTCTAACTAAACCGAAAGAAAAAATTAAAAAAATAATAATAATCTTCATTTTTAACAAATCAACTATGAATCATATTTACAGATGATAAAGACATCTATATTGTGAACACTACAAGTATGCTTAACTGGCGATAAGATGTGTAACTAAGATTTTTTTTGACATAGCACAGAATATTTGTGATGAGTCGTACATCCTCCTTCCCTTTCCTTCCATAGATTCACAGCTGTAAGAAGACTTTAATAAAAGAAAACAGCTTTTTGCAATATGTGGATGAAATAAAAAAACATTACTATGGTAATTTTCAGATTGCTTTTCAAATTGAAATATATATATATATATTTGTGCAGACCAATCTGGGTTATATGGAGATCCAACTTTTAATGAGGCTCTACAGAAACTAATAAAGCCTGAGGAATTCACAAAATGGATGAAGATCTTACAAAAATAAATGAAAAGTATTTAGTACTATTAACAAAGAAAATAATAACTTTTGAGTATAAATTTTCTTGGAAAATATGAACCAAAATGAAAAGGCAGACATAATAAATAAAATAATTTGTAATTTAGTACACACACACATATATATAGAAAACTCATAATGTCAAGAAATAATAATAATAGCAATCATTACTTGTTCCATTGTCGGTTGACTAGGTATATTAAACACCTTTGGCTCAGAAGGTCGTTCAGTTTTTCTAGATTCATCATCATCTTCAATGTCATCTTGAAAAGAAGAGAGAATGGTTGATAACTTAATTAATTTTACCAATTTCAGATTTTTTAAAATATAAGTTATACTACAGTGCATGAAAATTCATATAAAATGTTAATTTATCAATAAATTTAAAACAGTATGCATTTAATAATTAGTTTAATATTACATTTTTCACTACACTCTAAAAGTTGAAAATGTAAAATACCTAGCAAAAATTTATCAAATAATTTTAAGATAATGCATTAAAGGTCTACATATAGAATGGTTACAGAATTAATTTAAAACTATTTATGAAGATACAAAAGCGATTTTATAAGAAGTTATGAAGTATGTATTTGAAGTTTCAAGAAAAGCATTTTAATATCCATGAAATAATAGTAATAAAACTATGGTTGAGAAGTCAAGTAATCTCCAACTAGCTTTGCAATTATGAATAATTGATGTTTCTTGTAATCATACTGAATAATAAAGCTAGTTTGGGAATTTGTTTTTGTATTGCACTTCTATTATTGTTTGAAGAGAGCTCTCATTCCTTCAATACACATAGAGCTACATGGTTTTTTGTAAACAATTTTACTTTTCTTGAGATTGAATATTTTCAAAATTAACTCAAGATGTATGGTGGACTTGCCTCATTTTAACATTCTTTGAAGATTATGCAATTATTGCTGGTTTCCATGAATATAATTCACTTCATTTGTCAGTTCATGAGATATTTTCACCACTAAGTTAAAGTATTACTCATTGTTTGCATCTCAAAATGATAAAAACTAATAAAGAGAATGTGGAATGCTAAAAATGATTGAAATATTTATAACCCACGAGTGAAAATGAAGGAGACATCTATCAATCTTAAATTTTTAGAAGACTTTTTCAAATGCAGCATCAATATAATTTTTATGTTCCATTAAATCAGCAAAAATTAAGAACATGATAATGCAATTGATGGCATGTATAGCTATATTTTACTTCATTAAATTTTTTATTTACTTTCTAACATATAAGAAACTGAAAGACTTTTGCCTTCGGAATATCTATTACAACTTGAAAATAATATATTGTTACAAAAATGTTGGTCTTGTGTGCAAATGCACAAGTGAAATCGGTCTACCACAGAGGATAATAGCAAATGACACTTAATTCTCAAACATTCAAGCCAACATAGTCACAGGTATCAAAGCTCAGACAGATTAACAGCATAAACAAGAATTACAGCAGCAAATGTAATAACAGTCACAGAACTCTTACTGAAGTTAAGTTCAGTTTTTTTCACTACAGAGAAAGCTTTGCAGTAATATTTTGTACTTCCAGGGCAGACTCCAAGGTCTCCCTCCTCCCAGATTTGCTCATTTAAGCAACTGACAGATTCCTCTGCAAATCCACTCAGACAATGCTGACCACTTCAAATTCATTCTATTCTAGCTCGCATCTCTCCATATGTATAGCCACACGGGCCAAGTGTGAATCACAAGAAAAAGTGACACATACAGGTAAAATCTGCAACTTTCCACCTAGTTGAGATCGACTAGATTCTAACATTTTCTAGAAACATTGTTTTGTCGTCAAGAGGTCATTGTTTAAACTTTCCGTGACTGACTGTCTATAGATGTTTCTTTTCCTTTATCCAAGAAACAGAGGAAAGCACCATTTCAAATTCATAACACATCTCCTCATCTTAAAAGACCAACGTCTCAGCAGTCTCATCACATACAACTATGATCATTTATACGGTACAGAACTTGCTGATCAATGTGAACAAGTTTCAGCTTGGTGTTGGGTGATCTCTGAAGGTAAACATCCTTTTTTTTCTTGACAGCACAGCAGTATAATGTTCCTCCCAGTTTCATTGTAAGCTTAGACTGAGGCCTTCTTTTGTTACCAATTCATTTATTCATTGGCAGGCACAAGTACACTTTCCAAATGGGAATTCGGTCATTCATAGAGGATATTACAGGGCAATTGCAGTATCGCATGAAGAGCAACTGCACTGGAACCCATCTGCACATATTCTCCTCACATATTTGGACATCAACAGAAAGCTGATTATCTGAGCATGTGGTGAAAACATGAGAGGTTTTACAAAGAATCCTTGCATTTTTCTTTCAGTGACCTTGTTCATAACTTCACCAGCCCTTCAAACTCCAAGTAGAGTTGCTAAAAGAGCACATCACAGACTTTCTTATCAGTGCTTTCAGTCAACACAGTAGCTTTTAACTCCAGCATCATAAGCAATCAATTCTATATTATTTCTCCACCTCTACTGACTCTTTTTCTATATCCTGTTTCAAAGTAACCCCATTTTCCACTATTCTTCAGTAGAATTCTCACCACACTCTTTCGTTGCATCATTCTCAATAGTTAAGAAGATTCAACACTAAAATCACCTTTCAGTTCTAAGAACCATTCCTGATTCTATTTCTTTCAAAATACATAATAACACAAATTTGAATTCAAGTAAATATATAGACCCTCAAACATCTTAAGTTTTGAAAAGGAAAATATACTAAATGCAACACGAAGAAATACTTTAAACTACACAAAAAAACCATTTATTATTCTTTTATGATGTTCATATATCTTGATTTAAAAATAATTAAGTAATAATTTCTTTAATCATATAGAAAGATAAAGTAATCAAACATAATTTTTATTTCTTCTTCCCATTGTTAAACTTTTAAATTTAAAACATATCTTAATAATGAGATAAATAAACAACTTGTAACCCTGACAGAACAACTGCATTTAGTATTATTTAAATCATAAAACGAATTTCAACTGTTGCAATAATAAAAACAGTATATTTTCAAAGTAGAAAAAAACAGATAAGAGACAATAATAAAAACGTATAATTAAAACTAATTCATAATATAAAGTAATTTAAGCAATTTTTAAAGACATTCTTAAAAAAAATGGGAAAAAAAATCTTTTAAAAACTGAATAAAGATATCTACATTATCAAACATTTTAAAAGGTTCTAGGATAGTAAAACATAAATTCGAGAATAAATGGTATTTATAATAAAAAGCATTTGATTTCACTATAATGTTGTTATGATTTGAAATGAGAATGATGGATAAATATTGTCAAAATGAAAATGTGAACATAAGAAAAGAAATTTTTTCAAACAAAAAGCATACAAAACTTATAATTAACAACATTATAATTTACAAAAAGTACTTAATTAAAAATAGCAGAATAAAATGCTTACCAGAACCAGAAAGGTTTTTTAAATGCTTTTTTGTTTTTTGATGTGTTTCAAGAATACCTTTGTGGGCTTTAATTTTTCTATTACATGCTCTACAAATAGCAAACTTAGGGTCTTCAGGATCTTCTTCCACCCAAGCTGCAATGAAATATCAATTAATCAAAAACCAGTTCTATACTCCTTAAATAAAATTATAAACAATTATGTTTGGCAAAGAAATGTATATGGCTCTAATTTCCGATATATACACAATATATTTTTACAAATTATTTTCAAAAAGTATGTACAGACAGTTTTAAAGAGTGGTCTGTTATAATGCAGAAAACTTCAAATTTGAAATGAGATTGGAAACAATATTTTTAATACAAATAAGGGATTATAAATTGCTAATCTTAAATAACATATGCATTTTAAATTATTTATAGCGGTATAATATTCTTAGGAATGAAATTAAATATTTAATGAGAAAGCAATATTCCATTCTTTTAGAAATGATGCTACTGCATTGTTTATTCACCTTATGGGAACAAATGTGATATGTATCACTGGCAATTATTTCTGGTATGGCAAGTTATGACAGAAATGTACATACTTTTATGGTAACTTCTATTAGTATTCAAGAATCCTGGTAATTGAGGGAATACTTATTAAACACTAAATCTAGATTATTCTTTCAGATTGATATTTTGCTGTATTTCTAGACTTATGATTAATGGATAACTGAACAAAGCTACAATTCTTGAATAATTCATTTGTAATTGTTTTGAGCTATGTTTTCTCAATTATAGGAATGACTTTTACTTGATATTAAGAGATTTCAAGAGAATTGTTTCAGAAAAAACACAATAAAAATAAACCTAACTCTCTTATTAAACAGTAGATACGTCCCTCAGAAAACAGTGCAAAAAATCATGCAACATATGGTAAATTTGAGGATATGTTCTATAACTTTAAAAATCAAGTAAAATTAAAAAACTAAATATTTTTCTAAAAAAAGTAATAATGAAATCCACGTTACATATTTATAAAACAAAAACAATTCATTTTTATTACAAATTTTTTTTTAAATTAGTGTATGGTGAAAATTCAATCTATAAGTACATACAATATATAAAATTCAAATTGAAATTTGGGATAAAACAACTAATTAACAACTATTCATCGCTACTTGATAATAAGTGTACACGTTTATTACGAACTGGATTAAAAATGCTATCATCACCAGGTGTCTTGTACAACTGTCCAGTAACTGATTTTTCCAATGGCCCACTACTTTAAGTAAAAATGGGCCTCAAATACATTAGATAACATCACTAAATAAGCTTACACATAACAAGTGATTTGTATAATGAGTGACGAGGAGAGGGGAAGTCTGGATTGAGTGTCTGCTTCGTTAGTCTGTGTTTAGCACTCATTTCACAAACATCTTAACATTGCTTGTGATTACATTTGTTTCCAAACTTGCATTCCACATATTACTTGCAATTTTCTTTTGTGTGCAAAGTTAATAACCTTTGGAAAAATGTTTCCAACGAAAAAGTTGTAAGAAGACAACCAAACGAGAAGAAAAATAACCATAGATATGAAACATAAAATCATTGAAAAATGAGAATGGGGTATGAGCAAAGCTGATTTTAACACATACAGATATGCAATTGGTCTACATCAACAATTTGAATTATCCTCAAGAACAAGGACATGATTAAGAAAATAGATGCTCCAAAGAAAGTGACAAAAATACCTACACAATGGTTACATATTCTCAATGATGCTGAAAGATTGCATCTCGTAAGGATAAATGAATAGCAATTGCAAGCTGAACGTAATATATTAGGAAGTGATTTTTATTGACCTTATTAAAAAGGTGTTAAGATCACTGTCAAAAATGTATTTAAGGGAAGCCATGGGTGGTTTGAGAAGTTAAAGAGAAGAAATGGCATCCACAGAATTGTAATGCACAATGAAGCAGCATGTTTTTATACAAAAGCTGGAGCAGTCTTCATCAGCCACTATAAGAAACTTGTATATTCTGAGGGTCACATGCTGAAACAGTTTTAATGGAGTCGAAATGAGTCTCAAATCAAACTGATTGGTGATCTGAAATTATGTTAATACTAGCAATATTAAAAATAAACATAACAGAATTAGTACAGTATGGTAATAACTGAAAATGCTGTTTAGCCCAACCACTTTGCACAATTTTAAAAAATGCTAGTTTTAGTTTAGTTTATAATAACGTCGCACTAGAAGCAACATGAGGGCTATTGGAGATGGACCTCGCAATTTTGAACCACGGTCAAGTGATGAGGACGACACCTGAGCTGGCACTCCCCCCTCTCCTAACATCCACACCACGCCTTTGGGCCCCGAACAGATTTAACATGCATCAGCCCCGGCTACACGGCGGGTATTTGGCGGCCAAGGATCGAACCCACGACGAAGCGAAAACCGCTAGGCTACAGCGGCCCTCAAAAACTGCCAAAGTTGATGATTTTTTTTGGAGGAAAATAAAGTCTACGAAGCAGAAGAGGGGAAATAAAGAAAAACTAGTACTTTTCTCTTTCGCTGGCAATAAAGTCGCCAAAAATGATACATCTGACGCAAAATGGAATATGTGTATACTATTTGCTGTCACGAATAAAGTTTGCTTGGCAAGATTTGCGCTGGCAAAATGGAAAAGTAACGAAAAAATTTTCCCTACCTATTTTTTCCATAAATTCTTAGAATAAAGACCTAATAACTAATGAAATCCTAGATAAAAAAAAAATATTTGAAAGCATTAATGCTTGCAACATCAATTATTCTTCTTTCATCTGCCACATTCAAACTCATTCTTAAGTAATCTTCCAAACAAAAATTTTGTTACTTAATGAAAATAACACATAACAATGAATCTCTACTTTTTTCAACAAAAGAAATAAAATTTTCTCCTTTCCGTCTATAACAACATTTATGGGGTAGGTGTGTGTAGATAAAACCGTCAATTCCTCATAATTTCCTTTCAGAAGGTGTGAGGAAAGCAAGCAGCTTTTCTGTCATTCCAGAGAGCTATTACATTATTATTTCCCTTTAGCCATTAAATTAATTAGCCACAACGTAAAAGAAACTTCAAAGCCGAAAACGTAAAAGAAACTTCAAATGTTGGAGCTTTTAAATAATACTTATTTTAATGTAAACAGAAACATCTCCAATCATTACAACAGTAGACCGACTCTAAAATTTATAGAACAACACATAATAATAATAATGTTTTTGTTGCCAATCGCCCAGGAGCAAATCTCTTCCATAATCATTTAAGCAAACGATTTTTTTGTAACAATTACTCTTGTCCTTTTTGAGAAGCAAAGAACCACTCATTTATCTCAAACTTAACATTTACAAATTTAAAACTTAAGTGAGTGGAGAAAAGATCGTCTGCTCCTTTTCTTCAATTCTCCTTACAGCTACACACTAGCCTTATTACCACAGTCAAAATGACATCAAAAAATAACTTAGGAAGTCGCCACAAAAGTAATGTTGATGAAATGTAGTATACTTAACTGATCTTATATCCATTACACACACACAATCATTCCCTTCCTTTCAAATAATTGCATTGTCTCACATTATTTGCACATTAAGAAAAACAGATCTCTCTCTTTCAACAAAACATTCCAATTTACAAATTATTCTTCATTTAACTCATAAAAAATTTATTCATACACCTACCAAATGAAATCTAGTTACTTCATGAACATAAAACAAAGTTATTATTAATTGCATAAAAACAAACATCCCTCAATTTTAACAAAACATAATGTTTCGCGATTGGATTTTCATTTAATTCTCAACAAACCTTTCAAAACACTCGAACAAAACCACACATTTTTTGATAAATCAGGAAAAACAACTAACCTTTCCTAAAGCTCAGGCAAAAATTCTGATAATTTTATCCTTTCATTCTGTAATGCCACTCAGATGCTTCAATGGAGCCATTAATTAACAATAAATGCATGCACTCACATTTTGATAATTTAAAAACAGAAATTTTTCCTTTCGCTTCTAAATTCAATAAAATCTGTTACAATTTCACTCCCGACTTTCCTACTCATAATAGCAACCATCATTGATACTTAGGGAGAAAATATGCAGAAATATTCCAGTGAGAAAAACACATCAATCCAAGGAGTCCAGACAAAAAAAAAAAAAAAAAAAAACTTGTGCTCTAATTAGCTAAAAAAAATCCTAAACCTAAGAAACAAAACTGAATAAAAATGATGAAAATGTTCTCAAAGAGCAAAAGTTTCAGTTTTGAAACAAAGATGCAAAAAATCATGTACTCTGATTGTCTAAAAAAAATCTATCACAAAACCAAAGAACATGCAAAAAAAAAAAAAAAAAGAGGTGAAATGAAGAGCCTTAACTTATAACTGAAATTGAAAAATCAAAATTTTGCCACATCTAAGTTTGTTTTATTAATGTCACACAAGGGCTATTGGTAACGAACCTTGTAATTCTGAACCTCGGTCAAGGGACAAGGACACCTAAGCTGGCACCCTCTCCCCTAATTTCCACACCACACCAATGGGGTGGAGGCAGATTTAACACGCATCAGCCCTGGCTACACAGCAGGTCTTTTGCAAGGCCCGAACTCACAATTCAATGAAAACAGTCGGCCTATTACCATGTCTAAAGCCATCATTCAGCAGAGGAAAATAGTGTAGTCACATTTAGTAAATTTTGCCAGTTAGTTCGTATTTGGAGGGGGCCTGGAGCGCTTTAACTTTTTTTGGCAATAAGTCACCAAATATGGTTACCATGCAATTCTTTTCTGGTAAACCTAGGGAATCTATGAAAAGGGACCGGTTTTTCCGTTATATCTTTTCCTCCCACGCTTGGACAGTTCTTTCTTACAGTTTCTTGACCTTTCTAAAGTTACAATGTCCAGATTTGAAGTTCCTACAACTGCCTTTTTCAACTACCTGGAGTTCCAAAGTATGAAAGTTGTTCTTGAATGGTGTATGAAAGAGGATTTGATTGCTAAAACGGTTAATTGTTGCGAAAGCATCATCATTAAATTAACACCAACTCTTTCATTGCTTTCCTGAAAGCTATCGTCGCTATATACTCGCCTGGTGATGCAGGAGTTCCTTCTAAATGATGTAAATGTTTTTTCATTCATTTCTTCCATCTCTTGTAAATCTGCGAAGGTTGTAATGGTTAAAATCCGAGTTTCCATTTTTATTTTAAATAATATTTCAATTGATCTTGTATTCTTAATCTATCCTTCATTGAGCTTTTTTTAAAAACAATTCCTCTCTTTTCGTTTAAAAAATACCATTTTAACGATTTTCAAACCTTTCTTTAACATTTCTAATTTTTTCCGAAGCTTAAAAAAAAAATCCTTTTTATGCATCGAAAGAATTCCTAATTTATTAAAAAACATGATTCTTTTTTCTTTTCTTGCAATAAAAACTATCTTTCGCTATTGCTTTATTTCCTCTAATTTCTTATTGTTCACTCGATAAAAAAAATGCTTTTAGATTCATACTTGCTTTACTAACGCAGATTACAAATGCTTCTTTTTTTAAGAAAAAAAAAGTTACGGTTCATTCACCTTCCTTTGCAATTCCCCCTTTCTTTCTTATGGAACTTCTTTCCTACTTATTCCACCCTTTTTCTTCAAAAAAAAATTCTCCCCTAACTGAAGCCATGTTTTTTACTGCTTCCATCTTCAAACGATTTTCAAAATTCGCGCTTTGGCACCATTTCAAAAAAAAAAAATCACCAAGGGGCTCCCTTCAAATGGGCTTTAACCATTTTGCCAAAAGAATTCTGTTCCATGGGTTGTTAGACGAAAAAGCATTATTTTATAGAGAATGATAATTTTTTATTTTAATATTTGGTGCATGTACTGTTACTTGAATAGTCAAAATGAGAAGGATTGCTACAGTATCCTGAATGTCGGCCATTTATACCAAAAACAGAAAATAAAGTCATAAGACAAAGAATAGATCACATGAGCACATCAATCTTATAAAGGCTAAGCTTCAGTGTTTTCCTTCTGAAGGCAAATACATTTTAAAATTGCATTTAAAATGTAATCTGATAGAAATATTCACAATTACATAACCAAAGGAAATCAATTTTGAATAATGCAGAGAAATGTAATTTTAAAACTAGATTACCTAATCCAAGAATTTAGTATATACTTTTAGTAATAATTAACAATAAATTAACATAATTAAATACAGCAAATTATTTCTGAATCGCATCATTAAATTCATAAATTAATCTTTAAGACAATTCTTCAAGTCAGTGTACACACCATTTATCATAATTAGATGTAATGAACATAAAATAAAATATCATATAAATATAAAAATCTGAAAAATAGTCCTGTGAACGTCAAAATTTAATGTAATACAAAAATATTTGCTTACGAAATAAATCTAACCACTCTTTTTTAAAAATTCTATTTTCATAATAAAGTTTCCATTTCCCGTTGCTTCCACGCTTTTTTCTGGCTTTGAAAGTTAATTTCTGCTGTTCATAATCCGAATCATTGGGATCATCATCCAAACCAGACATATTTTCGTCCATATCAGAATCTTCGGCCATTGTAGAATGAAATATATTGAAAAAGAATCAATTCGAACCTTTTATTTGAACATCAAAACAACGCTCTGTCATAAGTTTACAAATATGTCGAAGAAAATGTAACAAGAAGTTTAGATGTAGTGTGGGCAATTAAGAATTCGAAAATTAATAAATTCTAAAATCATTCACCATATTTAAAATCAGCTATTGAACTATTTTTTGACACAATAGTACATGAATAATTTTTTGTAGTTGCTTTGGTGTGTAGTAAAATAATTAACATTGATTGAATTTTCTACAATGAACCGAATTTCCAAAATTGATTTTTAATACTATCTGCTAGCTTCATACAAATGTATTAAATAATAAAACTTATCTTTAGTTCCACAAGTGAATTTAGGAAGACTCTAAATATATCTGAAACTCACTTCAAAAATTAGTTAATTTTGACAGAACAATTTTCACTTCTACTCCTACTCTTACTACTTGTTTTGGTCTGCTTTCAATTTGCGAAGGAATGAGGTGACTCAATAATTGATACGTAATGATAGGATATTTTTATTAGTACTTAATTTACTGAGGTTTCTGGAATGACTTGATAATATTGAATGAAACCGTCATGAAACTTCACAAAAGTTTTAACCGACCGAAGTGCTCTACACATATCCTTTTGAAATCAATCCTAATTTTCAGCTTGTTATTGCATACGGCTCAAGGGTCTTCTGAAACGCAAACGAAAAACCTTCAAAATGAGGAAACGGCGAAAAATGCTTTACCTGATGCCTTTGGAAGTGGTAATGCCACAGTATCTTCAAACAGGTAAGTTTAGATTTTTAATTTAGCAATAAGGTTTTTAAAATGTATCTGGTAATTTTCGAAGGGTTTGAGTGGATTTGAGCAATTTCATCTTTCCCTTCATTGAATTTATTAATAATATGTTTGCTATTTGAAGCATTTATTTTTAACTAAAGTCTGAATGTATCACATAAATTATTTCAAATAAATAAAATGATTTCAAAACCAAACAAATGAAAAAAATCTGAGAGTTCCGGAATCCTAAACACTGCATATATTTCAAAATTTATATTTTCTTTAATTCTTAACGCCTGGATAATTTCATAACATGTGACATAATGTTAATATTTTTCTTATAGAAATCGTCACTAAAAGTAAATGTATACATTTTTGTTTGGAAGAATCTCGTTTTAATGAAAAAATTCTTTTTACTTTGAAAAGATTTTTAGGGTGTTATTGATCTTTATCGAAATTGCGTATTTTGATAAATGTATTATTTGATGATAAAATGGGTATTAAGATCAATTGCTATTCTTATTTTGCTAATGAGATATTTTTTCATTATATTAGCTATTTATGTTGTATAGTTCATGTAGTTGACATTATGATTTTGATTTAATAATTATAAATTGGATAATTCAAATACGTTTTATCTAAAATAAAATGAATCTCTTGAGAGTGGTGGAAATGCTGTTTAATCCATACCCATGGCACAATTTTAAAAAGTGCTTAAACTCCATAGAATGCTAAAGGAAAGAATACAAAAAAAAAGGTTGAAAAATTCATAGTAATTATTTTCATGCCTTTAGATTCATTCACTTCATAAATTATAAAAATAAATAAATAAATAAAAACTGTTGTTGCTATTTTGTCACTTTATGGCAAATCAAATGATATTTCACTACAATTACATATTCCCATGAAATTTATCCATCTCTATAGATTTTAACACTTCAAAATGAGTTTAGAAAATTATCTGTTATCTTCTGGAAGAATTATAAGCATGTAAGGAAATTAGAATGAGTTTGAATTTTAAAACATACTCACTCTAAACTACATTAGCTTAATACTTTGAGTGTCTAAGATCCTTTGAAATTATTCATGAAACTTTTCAATGTAAATATGACAAAATTTTCAATAAAAAAATTATGTTAAAAAGCTTCTCAAAAACTAAAATAATAAGGACTTAACATTTCAACCATTGTAGCTTGTCTTAAAATGGCACATTAAAACTCAGTGCTTAGTGAAAGAATATGACAAATTTTTTTGTTCTCAGATCCGATAAATGTTTTAATAACTTCATCAATTTCACATTTAGATTCATCTGCACAAAAATGGGTTCTTTATTAGCAAGCACCACAAATGAATATTACTTTTCTCCTAACATTGTTATTCATATGGGAAAACATGTAAGACATGCACATCAAAGTTAATTTCTTAACTGGTTGAATTTTCAAATAGATTTTACATGTAAGCTCAAAGAATACCCCCCACTGATTGCCCAAAAAACTCTGTTATGAATTTTAAGCATGCAAAATAACCCTTTTAATGATGACAGCATTAAATTGGTGAGGGAAGAAGAAATTTTATGATTAATCAAAAATCAGTTGTTTGTTAATTGTTTAATTGATTTGTTTAACCAAAAAAATATTGAGGATTGTTACATTTGTCGATTTATCATCAACAATTTTTTTGTCATTCAGGGTATTGGCTAAACAACATTCTAATCCTGGAAAGTACTATCATTGCTTTAAAAAAACAAGGTATTTTTTTAACTGTGAAGTAATCTATCTATTAAGGTGTTATAGAGTAGATGAGGTTTTTTTTTGACAGGTTGATTGGTTTTATATAAATCAATGTTTTAAAATATTCATTATTCTTTGAAGAAATTGATTTGATTTAAATCGCTCTTTTAGAATTGAGCAAAATATTGGAAAAAAAGAATTTTAATTGCATAAAAGTGTACTTGTTTATTCTCCAACTAGTGTTGATGCTTGTATGTTATTAAATGCTGTGAGTATTGCTTTTAAATTCAGTAGACTATTGGGGTGCTTTGTAAGAACTAATTAGAACAAGAATATATTCCAAGATGTAATTTCATCTAAAATGACTTAAAATTTCAGAAAATATATTTTTGTATGTGTTTTGTTTTACAGTTGTTGGAAATTAAAGTTAAAATTAGCTAACTACTACTTAAAATGCTTTATTTTCCCATTAATACACATGTAAAAATATGGGTTTGTAGAACCTAGGTGTGTTAAAGAAAATTTAGATTGCAAACTACAAGAAAATATAAACTTTTTTTTTGCTTTTCCTATTATAATATTGATATTATAGTAGTAATTATTTTTTAACAGTTTTAGTGATCAAGTCTATTGCATATGTTCTTTCTGTCTATCATTTTCAGAATGCATTTATTAATAAGTATTGAATCATTCGAGCATTTTTCAATATTTTTGTGGCAATTGTTGCTGGAGTATAAAAGTTTTTTATTTCGTGGTGTATAAATATTGCTTGTTCTTTAATAAAATATTGTTTTTAAAAATTCTGTCCTCTGCCCTTTCTTAGATCTGGAATGAAGTGATCTTATAATTAAAATTTGTTTACTTAAATTAGTGTAAATTTAATGTTTAAATTGATGCTTACACAAAACCAAAAATTTATTTTAATTAACATGAGAAATATTCATTACTTACTTTAAGAAATGTAATTAGACTTTAAGAATCTTAAGCAGCCATTGATGTGTTTTAGTAAAAGATTTTGAGTCATGTCTTCTGCTGCCATATCTTATCTATACCAAATTTCTCATGGAAATGTCTGTTGTATGACTCAAAATTTTCGTCTCTATTATTTGATGCACTGTTGCTTGTCTGATAGCGCTTCTTTCTGTCATTAAGTAGATGCTGTTGGCTGTTGAGTTATCCATAATGGTAGGAAAGGACTCTAATTATTTATTCTTGGCACACCCTTGATACTGTCAATTAACGTATGCCGAATTCCCTAACAATTTCTAAAATGGAATTCCCCATTCCACTAGCTTCAACTAGCATTCCATGCTCAGTACTTATTAATTCCAACCGGACCATAATCCATACGAGAACATATGACCATAATCGTGTAAAAAAGATTTTTCACATGAATGACTTGAGTACAAATGAAAGTCTTGTTAATATTGCACTGTCCATTCATACATTTCTTATATAATGCTACTGTCTACTGGATATTTGCATATTGCTGTCACAGTTTATGGCAATTATTTATATATGTGCATGTTTCAATGCATGAAATATATACGTAGGTATAACTCATGGCATGTAAATGAATTCATTTACAACCTTCAACAAAAATTTAAGATTTTTTACAATCATAATATTTTTGATAGACTGTTATTAGATAACTTATTTTCTCTGAAAAGGAATGTGCTATTATTGTTTGTTCTATTTGTTATTATACCTTATGATTTCTTTTGAAAAATACCAAAAACTTATAGTAAATTGAGAAAAAAATTGTGTTAAGTATTCAATAACTGAAATTCATTTAGTCCAAGAATTAATGTTATTGGAAATTTTCGTTATAGTTCGCATGTTGTAAATGCAAATGATACTGATGTTACAAATGAAACAAGTGGTTTGACCACTTCTACGACTCCATCACTTGATGCTGTCCTTCCCCAAAAGGGTTCAGCAGAAGAAGAGCATCACTCTAGTATGGCCATCTTTTTTGTCTTGATAGTGATGGGTGAGTTGGCTTTTTTTAAAACATTTATTTTATCTAAACAATTATCTTCCCTTTTCATTTTTTATTTTTATTCTGCATCTTACAGTTTCTATATTTATTTTATGTCTTATTTATAATTTTTTTAGCTAAAAATATTACTTCAAATAATTATAAAAGTATTTGGTTAAAATGAAGTGTTGAGAGCATGGTATAGTTGGCAATTTTTGTTTGATATTTTTTTTTTTTTTTTTTTGATCATTTGAGGAGTTTATTTTGGCAAACTCTTTTTTTCCTAACCTATATTGTGGTAGTTTTTACCTTTTCAGCATAAGTTTTTTTTTTTTTTTTTTTTTTTTTTTTTGTTACACTTCAAATAGTATAGCAACCTATTTTAAATTTCACCAGCCTGTACTCTATACTTCATTTTAGTCTATTATTTTGTCTCCTGAAAGTCTTGTTTTATTATGCTAAATTATATGATTCTACTCTTCAGTCATATATGCTTTAAGCTATTCCATGTTCATTCTCCAAAGTTGAAATAAATATGTAAGAACTGGAACAAATTGCATTTTCTAGTTTCCTTCATAGTTTTTTTTTTTTTTTTTGTTAAGCAGGTGAGAGGATAAAAGATTACAGGAGGGATTATTTTAGTTAAGGCCATGTGTAGTAGATATTATAATTTGATGATTATAGAAGCAGAAGTATGTTGTGATAAATTGAGTCTAGATATTGGTTTAGATATATTATAACTTAATTTTATTTCTTATATTGGTTAGTTATATTAATTAAATATATTTTGTTTGCATTACGTAGAAGTTTACTTTTATACTGTAAGCTTAAGAGGAAATAATAAAAGTTTATTAAATAAAAGAACAATTAAGTTCTTAACATGCTATTTGTGGATCTTTCTTTGAACATTGCAAGTTTTCAAGCAAATTATAAAAACTAACTGGGACTCCAGTCTCATCCAGAATTTTGGCGCATTTTACATTTGTATTTGAAAAATAAATTTTTTAAAATATTTATTAAATTTTTTTTCCATATTAAAAAATTAAATGAGATTAAAAATTGTACCAATTATTTAAACAATTATGATATTGTTGTACATTATTTTTTTTATTTCTCTGATTTAAATTTTTGAAGTGTGTCAGTCATAACAATTTATGTTTATTGCAAATTATCTTACAGCTCTTTGTATATTACTCATTCACTTGCTGATTCAGACAAATTTCCAATACTTGCCAGAAAGTGTATCAGTTGTATTTTTAGGTAAGTTTTAAGGAATTATTAATAATTTCATACATAATTTCAGCTACTATTGGGGATTTTAAAATTAGATTTATCTGTTTCTTAAATATTAAATTTATCTTTACATGTTTTAATATTATTTTATTTCCTTATCAATTTTTTGCTCACTTTCTGATGTGTAAGAATTATGAAGTTTTTACATTTATTTGTTCCCTACTACAATACATTGTTTTATTATTTTAAGAATTTAATTATGAATTAATTGACTAAATGTTGATCCTATATGATAAAGCACCATCTATAAATAAATTTATATTTAAAAAAAAAAAAATTTGGTAGTGCCTTTATCTAAATTGAATTAAAAGAATAATGGTACTTTTCCATTTTGCTGGTGCAAATCTCGCCAAGAAAACTTTATTGGTGACAATACACAGTTTACATGTAAAAAAATATAATCCATTTGGCGTCGGTTTATATGATTTTTGGCTACTTTATTGCTTGCATTAGCAAAATGAAAAAATACCGAAATAACTTATAAAAGCTTATGACAAAAATTAATGAAAAATATAAATGGAATGTTTATGAAACATATTACAAAATAAAATTTATGATTAATAACTATGTGCTATTATGTAATGAAAGTGAATTATTTATAAGTATAAAATCATTAAATAACTACATTAATTTAGATATAAACCTTGCTGTAAAACTGTAGAGTTGTTTACAAGACTCAATTTAGTTTTAAAGTTGTTTACAAGACTTGGATATCAACCTTAAGCATGAATTTTATTTTTCTATTTAGTACTTTTATTTCTTAAGCATTTTTGCTAATTTTCCAATTTAAATTTTAAATTTCAAAGTGCTATATTCATTTTTATAATTTAATGGTGCTATTTGTCATTAACAAATTATATTTTAGTAACTTTTTTAATGATTTTCATGTATTTGATGTCATTTATCTCATTTTTTAATCATTTCTTGTTTCAGGAGCTTTGATTGGTTTAATTTTAAAACTTATTTCCAACAACAATTTGGGAAATTGGCAGGTATTATTGATGACAATTTGTATTCCTCTCTGATAACTTTTAAATATAAAGAGTTTTAATAAATATATTCATGAAATATCATCTCAATCATTGTTTCTTGTTAATAATTGTCAATAATTGTGGTTTATGTCTAAAATATTTTTTAAAAACTTTTTTACCTTTTTTATACCATATTTAAAATTATTTTTGAAAAAAAAAAAAAAAAAAAGTTTGGTTTTATTTGGAAGATCTCATGTAAAGAAGTTTATAGAATTAGTAAATTTAATGTTTTATTTTGTATAGATTTGACTAGAACTATCTCTTTGTAAAAAAATTAATATTTTTAATGTAACTTCTAATTTTTTTTCACTTTTTAATAACTGAAATAAATATTAAAGGCCATTTTTTTCTCTTTTAAGATATATATACTTTTTACTAATCTTAAATAGGGAGAGGGGGGTAGTGCTAAACTTATGGGAAGAAAAAACATGCGAGAAAAATCTAATTTCTATGTCACTTCTGAACATAAGATGATATACAAAAAAATAATAGCAAATTTTTTCATTGTGCTTTAACATTTGTAAGGTACTTAAGTGTGAAAGAATGAATTGTCTAACATTTAATTTGAATTATGTTTAAGTAAATCATGTGTTGTATCTTGAATTTCAAATATATATAAAGGTATAATATAATATGCAAAATATACAATATGTATAGAGATGATGTTAAATCCACCCTGTAAGCTGTACAAGTAATCATACTACAATTTCAGACTATATCCAAAAATATTCATATATTTTTATGACTCCTTGGTGCCTTTGGAAGTATGAATCATTTGCTTTTGTGTTACTTTGATACTTTGGTCCATGGCTTATATATACTTAATGTATGTTTAGTTTTCCTTTTTGTATGTGGGAGCTTCAAAATTTTGCATGGTATGAATTAAAAATTTAATACAGTACTCTTTTCATGCAATCCTTCAGATAATGGACTAGATCGTCATCGGATTACTAAAAACGTATTATTCGAAAAAAATGTCTAATGTTAAAACACCAGATTACTAAAAAAGCCAGAATGATAAAGTGCTTTAATATAGAGGGAGTTTTGAATATTTTTTATATACTTGTATTTGTTTTATATATATTGTATTTAATTCATTGGTATTTACAGAAAGAAGAAGCATTCAATCCTACAACTTTTTTCCTTGTCTTATTGCCTCCTATTATGTATGAATCTGGTTATAATTTACATAAAGTAAGTATATATATTTTGTTGAATGGATATTTCATTAAATATGCATTCATCATGAATTTGTATGTGGAATAGTAATAAATTAATATGATTGTTCTTAAAACATTGATTTTTGCTTCTTGTAGGGTAACTTTTTTCAGAACATTGGATCCATTTTAGTATTTGCTATTTTTGGAACTGCAATATCTGCATTCATCATTGGAGGTGGAGTGTATCTTCTTGGAATGGTAATTATGTAATTTATAAATTATAAATAAACATTTTGCTAGTTTTTCTTCTGAAGATGAATAGAAATTATGTATAACACTATATTTGTGAATTACAGTGTAATAAAAACCAACATTTTTAAAAACAATGTTTTTATATGGTGGCAAAGTTAATTTAAAAAAATTATTCAAATATTAGTTAAAACTTGTCGCAAATGTCTAAATATTGCATTGTTAGGTGAGTAAGAACAATTCCCAAAGTTTCAGAGTTCTAGCTTGATGGGAAGTTGGTTAAATTAATCAAAAATTTGATGACAAACGCACACCTAGTGAAATACATAAAAACGTTGTAAAAATCAAGTAATTTCATTATATATATTTTTTATGATCTTTTGCCACAGATTATAAATTTGCATTGCTACAAAGGTGAAATTGATTTTAAAAAGTAAAAATTAGTAAATTTTCATTCATTAAATTCTTTGGCACTTTTAAAATTTTCTAGTTTGAATATCTTTATGGTAAGTAAATTCTAATGTTAATGTGAAAAGATTTTTTTATTAATTAGTATTTGGGTAATACATGTTCTATCTTGTAAAGAATAACTCTCGTGAATCTTAAGGGTTCCTTATTTTCTATCTGTAATATTAAATTCCGTCAAGTAATGATATATATGTATATAATTATCCAAAATATGTTTTAATGCTTTTATTATTTTGGGAAAATAAAATAAAATTTTAATATAAATAAAGTTAAACCTTTTGCCTTCAAGATTTTAGAATTGGCTTTTATCGTTGACTTTAGTGTCAATATAGAAACTCTAAAAGTCTTTTCTTGAAAGATTTTTCAAATACCTCACATTTTTTAAAATATGGTTCTCAATTAAAGCCAAAAAAAAAAAAAAAACTCAATTTCTTTAATCAGTCCTCCTCGCAAATATTTATTTGCAGTAAAGCTTTTCTAATGTTAGCTATTAAACCATATCCTTTCTCCCTGAATCAAAGAAGAATATTTGGTATAAGCTCAATAAGATTAAGACCACATCCCAAGCATTGATTTAAAGATGGATAATTTGCTAATCTAGCTGAAGCATCAAACACTAGATGAATTGGAGTAGTACTGCTACTTTCCTTTATCACTGCATGGTGAGGTAAATAATTACCATAAGAGCTTACTTCATACTTTGGAACTTCTAGTATGCCTTCATCTAACCAGCTGCGAACATTTTTGTATTTTTTATGAACATCCATAGATACATGTTTTGAAGTAGTGTAATCAAACATTTTCTTCACAAAATTCAAGTTATTGGGCAAAAGTGACTTATCTTAAGACTATGGTAAATTAACCACACATATGGGCCCTTTTTATTAATTGTCACTGTTTCTGAAAAAATGCTCCTTGGTCACAAGATGAATCTCATATTTGTATTTTTTCTCAACAAGATTATTGATTCCGATCTAATCCAATTTATTATTTATAACAAATAATAAATTTATTTACAAATAGTGATAACACTGTCATTGCCAAATTTTCTTCTGAAGATCTTACCAGCAGTATCTTACCCATTAATGTCCATCTTAAGTTTCTAGAACCACAAGACCTGACAATAAGACTTTTCTTTCGATATTTTCCCCATGGCATCAGCTTCAATTAGAATATGGATAACTTCACAACTGTTGCTAATGTGTGTTAGATTTATCTCATTTTCTTCTAACTCTTTTATCCAGGGACCTTTAAAAAACTGGTCTCAAGTTTTCACAAATGGTTGACTAATCCAGAACTTCAAAATTACTACTAAAATTGCCAAATAAATGTCTCAATTTCACTTTATAGCAATTATGTTTGAACTTGTTAGGGATAACCCAATCAAAAAAAGGGAAAGCTCAATTTTTGTGTTGTGAAGAGGTGTATAATTATTTCTTCAGCTAAACTTTTTAAAATATAAGACTTATGAGATACAGAATCAAAAGGCAACCTCACAATTTTCTGTTTACTATCAGATTTCAGTTTAGCTTTTAGAGTTTGAAGAAATATTTTTGGACTGTGTTAATTAAAATTGGTCATATTTACATCATTTTCTGCAGATTTTTTTCCTTTGTTCTCTACAAATTTTTTTTGTGAATCAAGCACATCAAAGGAAATGCTTTTTAGAACATTTCAAATATTTTAAAACTGCTCAGCATTTCTTAACTGGGGTAAATGGGATTAACGTGCAAAGCAATATTGTTCTTCTTTGACAATTTTTTGCCTTTCCAATAGACTCATTTTCTGAGGTGTAAAGCAATCTGAACTGAATGTTTGTTATTACAAAAAATGCAAGATTTCTTCACATCTCTGTTTGAAGTAGTCGTTAGTAAACCTATAGCTACTTTATTTCTTAAATTTTTTGAACTATATTCCTTTGCTTCTTTTTCAAAGGTTTGTACTCTTGCCCTTTCCTAAACTAAAATTGGTTACAGCCAAACATATTCCTTCTTCTCCTTCCACTTGTTTCAGTAATTGCATCAAATTTTTCAACTTTTCTCTCGCATCACTATTAGTATTGATAATATTACTATGATTCCAAGCCTTTAAAAAATCAGCAGGGAAACAAGATTCAACCATAGGATATAAAATGGATTTACATTTATCCAAGTTTACATTTAATATTTTTTATGCACATAAATAAGACTCAAGATTATCATACAACAAAGTTAATGAAAACTTTTCTTAGTTTGCACAGAAATTATTAATTTTAGCAACTCTCTAGCCTTTAGCAACTCTCTAGCTAAAATATCCACTCTACCAAAGCATCATTACAAACATTCAATAGCTGTTTGGTAATTGGTGCCAGTTGGTGGGAACTTTTCAACTTGCATGAGAAACTGTTGCTTGAACTAAGTATTGAAATTTATCTTTTGGCACGATATCCCCATCTTTATATATCTGTTCAGATTGACTCTAAAATGGAAGCCAATCTTTAATATCATGACCAAATTGTCTGAACTTCAATCTAGGCAACATAAATCTTTTCTTATAATTATTTAAATCAGAAGTAGAATTAGAAGAAAATGGATCCCCTTCCCCCTATTTTGAGATTGCATTGTTGCCAATTCTGTTTCTTTTTCAGCTTCAAGTTTGTCACTCAAATTCTTTTTTATCCTTTTCAACTTCTTTATTACAACATATACTAAAAGATTTTGTACAAATTTTGGATCTTTCTTGTATTCATTACTGTTCAAAATAAGATCCTTTTATTTTGCTCTAATAATACCTGTTGACACATCACCGAATTCTGATGCAATATATTTCAAATCTACCGCTTGAAACATCTTAATTTTTCACAAATGTCCCATCATAAATGCCAAAAAATGTTAAAGCTGCTTAAACATCATTCATTCAATTCATCATCCCTTTTGTGCTTTCTAACTTAAGAACTTAACAATTTCCCCAATAGAAACATTCAACCTAATTTATTCCATTTTATAATTCATTACTAGTTGCCATCATCAAAAATAAACTAAAATTTTTTAATGATTAATGTTTCCATCCTAAAAGTAAATGAATGCATCAAAATAATAATACATTGTCAGCAATGCCTCCTGAAGTCCATTTTAGAAGTTATGATGCGTAGGAAAAATTGCGCTTTATGCTTTCCGTTACAAGGCTATCTAGCGGTTTACCACTTGCTTTCCCCCCTATGCTTTGTATTGTAAAAATTGCTTGTTTAAATGTTTTCTATCACCTCTTAAATATTTTTGCCCGTGAATTTCGAAACACCCTGTATATTACTTATGTTAAATAATTTTAATATTTTGTTTATGCTATTAATTAATATCTAATTAAAAAAAATTCCAAATTCAATTAAAAAAAGTATACTTTGTGTATGAACTGAAGTTTTTTGTGCAGCATTAATGTTTTTTTTAAAAAATAAATTGATGAACTTTAACAATTTCTAATGTTTTATTTTTAATGTTGTTTGCCTTGTTTTTCACATTTTATGTAATGACTTTTTAGGTTTAAATATAAATGTATAATAAATCATTAGATTTTTTTTTTTTTTTTTCCAAAAAAAAATATCTCTTATTTGATTTTACTATTTTTTTATAGTTATTTAATACTATGTTCCAAAATAACACATTTATTTGTTTAGTTATTGATGTGTTTATGCCATTCATATGTTTTCCTTTCTAAAATTAATAAAAATAACTATAATTTTTTCTTATCTGTAATATCTTCTATCTTTTAGGGGCAGGTGTTGGGTTAGGTTTTATAATATTTGTATTTAATAAGGTTTTAATATTTTAATCCATTTTTGTTAATGTGAATATAAAAATACTGAGTGTATCAGTTAAATAAAAAGGTAATTTTCTTTTTTCAAAAATTAACTCTAGATTCGTAAATTTGCAAGGGAGATTCATAAACATTTGTTTCACAGACGAAATATTATATTGATGATTTTTGTTTTACAGAATACAAGCAGCAATGAAGCAAGCTTTAAATCCGAAAAATTGTTTATTAATGAATAATTTTCTGAAATGAAAATAAACAATGTCATGTTTACAGTGAAAGAGTATTGAAATGGTTCATACCTTTGTTTTTTTATGTCCTTTTTTTATTCTTTAAAATGATAAATGAGAAGATTCACATTGTTACACCTTATTAAAAAAATTGTGTATCAAACAAATAATAGTTCATATTTGTCTTGAATAACACTCAACTTTTTGAAGAAATTATGATTTCAAATAATCACTCCCATTCTACAATTGCAATACTCTTCATAAACATATAGACTGATGCAGCTTTTACTTGTAACTCCATTAGTATTGTGGCCTTTGCATAAGTACTCTTATATGCGATAGGAATGACACTAATTATTGAAGGATGTTGAAAGGTACTTAAAAAATCATTTTTCTACCTCTTTCTCTTTAAAAGTTCTAATTTTTTAAACTTTTTGTGCAGTCTGCAGGACAAATATTTATGAATCTAAGGGGTTAAACAGTATTTGTTTCTGTGAAATGAGGACATTATCCAGCTTGAATAAAAATAGTCACTATATTTTAATTCATTGAATTATGGCAAAATAAAATATTTCTTCATTAAAAATTTTCAAAATAATTATTTGTTTTTATTGGGATTTTGATTATTTGTTAAATTACTTATCTATTACATTATAAAAACTTTTTATTTACAAAAAGAAATGCAATTTAAAAATATCAATTAAATTCATGGTTTAATGAATTTCAACAAAAAAAATATTTCAGCATAAATATATTTTTTTATAGGCTGATGTAGCATATAAGTTGGATTTTACTGAAAGTTTTGCTTTTGGATCGTTAGTGTCAGCTGTAGATCCTGTGGCCACTATAGCAATTTTTCATGCTTTGGATGTTGAACCTGTATTGAACATGTTGGTGTTTGGGGAAAGTATTTTGAATGATGCTGTTTCCATTGTTTTAGCTACGTAAGAATGTTTTTCCCATTTTGATTAGTTACTTTTATAAGAAACTATGCATTTCTCCTTTAGTTGTTCTTATTAAAAATAGATGTGCATTTTGGTAATATGCTTTTTTTTACAATTGCAGGTATTTTCTGGAATTGTTTAGAACTTTTTTTTTGATAAATTTTAACTTCTGAAAATTATGTATGAAAAAATATACTGGTTTTGTGGATAACATTATTCATGTATCTTTTGATTGATTGTGTTTGTTTATTCTTATTTCTATCATGTTATAGAAAAAAAAAATTACTGTCAAATTTGTAATATTTTAATAATAAAAATTTTTAATCAACTTTCATGAAATTATTTTGTACAATGTGTAATTGAGATAATTAAGAGATTGAGATAAATCTAAGATTTATTTGATCTTCCAACTAATTTGATATAAAAATGTTTGTTTTTACCTAACTTGATTAAAAAAAAAGTGGACTTGATAAAGTGTTCAATTCAAAACATTATATAAATATATTTTTTCTTTTGGTATTTGTCTTATTAAGATTTTTTTTTTTTGTCTTTTAAAGAAAGCATAAATTTATGTAAGTAAATTATGAGTTACTTTAAAAATTCTTGTGTTTGTGTTATTTGCTCTTATGATTACGAGTACTTAATTTAAAAAAAAAAAAATGCTGAATAAGAACTGCAGATTTAGAACTTTAAAACAGCATTTTGGAGAATAATCATAAAATACATATTTTAATTTTTGCATTCATTGTAATATTTTTTTAAAAAATAAAGAAGTTTTTCTTGTAATATATTTATTCATATTAAAAGTATTCTTCCTTCTCTCCTCACTTTATAGGACTATAATTCAGGCTGCTTCACCTAGTATGGCAAGTATATCAGCAGGAGAAGCTGTTATGCATGGTATAGGCCGCTTCTTTTTAATGTTTTTTGCATCGGCAGCAATTGGAGTGGTGTTTGCTTTAACTGCAGCTCTGATATCCTTTTTAAATTATATCATAAATAATTTCATTTTTGTTTATTTTTAAATTTTCAATTTCTAACAACTTTTGTTGAAAATAATAGTTGAGACTTATTTAATTGTAAAACAGAAATTTTGCAAAGTAAAACTTGCTAATAGTGGAATATTTAAAATACTTTTTAAAAACTATACCTCTTATGTATAAATTTCTTATGTAATTAGTTTTAAAGTCATTTGTGTCTTAAGTATAAATATTAAAAGTTATTGTATTTGATATTACTATTTTCAAGTTTTCTCCTTAACATACTACTTATTTAAATATGTTGATCTTAGGAAGAATCCATCTTTAGAATTTGCTATGATTCTTGTGTTTACTTATGCTCCATATGGTTTGGCTGAAGGCTTACATTTGTCAGGTAAATTGGATCAAATATGTGATCTTGAGTTATTTTATGCTGAATTATTTACTTACTTAAATGTATATTGTTGAATACCATCTTTTACACAGCTGTCCAAACATTGTTCTTGATTGATCATGTCATGTTACTTTGAATCTAGCATATACCAAGAACTATTTTTCGAAATAATGACTTAAAGATTATAAAATATTTGTACATTCTAGATTATTGAATGGATATATATATACTAACAATAAATAGCAATGAAAAGTAGCATGTAATTAATTTATATAACAAAAATTCTTTGAACAATTTTTCTGTGTTTGATTCTGTTTGTCTGAATTAGACAAACCAAAAAGAAACACTCTGAATGATAAGCAGTTTATTTATGAGATTGTAGGAATTAAAAAGGATTTCAAATAATGAAGAAGGGTGCAATAACTTTTTATTCAGCACTAACACTGAATAAAGATAATTGTTTTCTTTTGTATGTACATAAAAGTTAAGAATTTTACTGTATGAAGATTTACATCTCAGCATAAGATTAAACTAGAATTTAAAGAGGAAGGATACAAAAGATCTTAAATAAACATTGAAAACATATTTTAACTTATTTAAGCTTGATGGCAATTTCTGAATCAAACTGGGAATTAGTATATGTATTTGAACTTATAAAAACTATTTGTAATTGTAGTGCATTCAAATTTGAATTAGTACAGCACAAGAAGCAATTAACTTTACACACACAATAAAGAAAGATAAATGTAATAGCATCCCAGGCCATTTGTTGATAGCTTAACTTGAAAATTTTATGCTTATTTGCTAGCATAATTGTATGTTATCTTCATTTATATATGTATTAATATAAAATTTTTTGTCATTTTTTGAGTAATATACAAGTTGTAGAAGAATTTGTTTTTTTAAAAAAAAGTGTTCTAAAATCATGTAATGGGATCATTTTTGTATACTTTTGTACAAGAATAAATTACAAGATTTCTTATATGTATTTTTTTTATCTCTTCATTAAAAATGTATATATTATGAAAGGAAAATGTAAATTAGTTAAAATGATCTGTGTGTGAAATTTTTAATTTTATTTGGCACTTTTTTCATTAGATATTTTTCTTTATTATCCTTGAAGAAAAGTATTAAAATATGTAATTATTTTTATTTGATATCTGTCTCCATATTTTTCATAAGTAGTAGGGTAACTGGCAAAATCCTTTTTTGGAATTTTAAAATTCTAGTTGACATTTAGTTGCAGTTGAAAGTCAAAGGAAAGGGGGAAATTTTTTTCTGTATGTTATTATTTGGTCTCCTATACAAAGCCTAAACTTTGAGTATTTTTAAACAAATAGTAAACTTTAATGAATTTTTTTTATGTATTATGTTTTAGTGCTACTTAACATTAATAGTGACAGAAGGATTTTATACTATAAAAATAAATTTTAAGATGTCAGTTTATATAAATCTCATGGTCTGGTGATCAATTACTGTAACACAGCTGTTACTCAATTCAAATATAAAGCTTGAGGAGCTCACTGAATTAAGTAGGGACAAGTGTAACAAAAGTTTTTGTGAATCAGTTTCACTCTTTAAGCATTAGTATGTATTATTAAAGAAATAACAAACTTACAAGCATGTTTATGTAGAATAGCAGTTAGTAAGTTAACATTAAATTCTGCAAGTCTTGGAAGTCT
>BMAW01125188.1:155184-190305 GCA_019974015.1 Nephila pilipes | reverse complement strand
ATAGCAGTTAGTAAGTTAACATTAAATTCTGCAAGTCTTGGAAGTCTCATTGAATTTCAATAATATTAATTCCAATCGAAGCAAATAAACACTAGGCATTTTGATTTAAAAACAGTAGATCTCACTTATTTTGTGTCTCTTGTTGATATAATATGGTATAGTATACTGATCATATGCACTAGAATGTAAACAAGAGTTTTCAATCTTAAGAGACTAACATAGTTTCAAAAGCTGAATGCTATTCAAAAATGAATAAATTTTACACAAGCAATTTTATTACTTAAAATTTTAAAAAAAAATCGTAAAAATATGCTATTTTTAAAATTATTTTAATAGAAGTTTATGGGTTATGTAGAACATTTAAATATTCATGTGTGAGGCTGATTTTTTGTGCAGATTTTTGACTCTAAACAGTAACTATTTTCCTATTTGAATTTGGAACATTTGTACCCCCCTTCCTTTTTTTTTTTAACTCAAAGTTTATACCATGTAATGATAATAAATAATGATATATTAGGCTAATAAAAGTTCTGCTTTCAATTGACCATCAACTATAACTTGAAATTTTAAATTTGCAAAAATTGGTTTTTTTATACACCCTTTTGTACATTTAATAGAAATACTATCATCATATCATGTTTTGCTAGTTTGGAATTAGTACCTTAACTCTAGACTGCTACCCATTTGTCTGGTAGATGAAGCCGATAATAAATAACCTGATACTGCCTCTCCCAAAACAGAAAATGTGTTGTGCGACTCGGTACCTTTATATGACCTTGGCTACTAGAGATAAGGGTATTTGCTGTTCTCAAAATATTTCCGTGTGTAATATTTTCAGAGGAATATTAGCCTGAGAGACGAATAGATAGCATTGCATTTCTGAATTGGACTTTGTTTTCTTTCTCTGTGCATGAGAAAATATCAAAGCATTTTTGCTGAGAAAATTTTTTGTGGTAGACCTGAGGCTATCTGTAAACTATTAAAAGAGATAAGTTATGAAGAAAATTATATTTCTGAAGATGAATCAGAAAATGAAGATTGTGTCGAAATTCAAAATCATGAATTAACAGATATCGATAAGGATGAAAATGATGAATAATCGTTTGAGAGTACAGATGAAGGTAAAACAATACTTTAAAAACAAACTCAGGAAGATAAAAATAAGAATTTAACATCTAAGGCTAATACAAAAGTATAAAATAAAAGTGATTGGGTTAAAAAAATCCTTAACATTAAAATTCCTGTGACAAATCTATAATATTTCCTGGAAAAATTCAGTTCACCAATAAAGATTAATCCAAATGGACATCTGTTCCTAAGTTAAATATTTATCAAGAAAGCAAGAAACCGGAAATGATAGAATTTTATAACTCAACAAAGGGGCTGTAGACACATTAGATCAAATGTGTAACAAAACGTCATGTAGTTGAAAAACACGTTGGTTGCTTCTTTGTGTATTTTAATGTATGATTAATATTAGTTTAGTAAAAGCACGTGTTCTACGTGTGCATAATATGGCACGAAAATCTGAAAAGGTTTTATCAAAGAAAACTTTCGCTATAAAATTAGGCAAAGATCTCGGGCCGTTGATGAAGAAATGTTTCAACATACAATCTTTGTCCCGATCAATAAGGACAGTTATATGTGAAGTTTTAAATTTGGAGAAGGTCATTCAACCTGCTGAACAATCAAAATGTTAAAAAAGGAAAATTTGTGCATTTTGCTTTTACAAGTTGCGCAGAGTGACGCTCAAATTTTGTCTAACTTGTTCTAGAGCTATGTGCGGTGTACATCAAGCAGATATATTTAAATAAATAAATTATTGATTTTCACTTATTTCAAAATCCAGAATTATGAAGTCATCTGCAGGTAATATTTTTTTTATTATTTTTCTTAATTTATAAATTATGTTTTTAAGTAGGCCAAAGTTCGCTTAGTCTAGGAAATTATGGGTATTGTCCTGTAAGTTTTTCAAAGGTAGCATTCTAGGGTTAAATTTTCAAGAGCATTAGTTAACTAAAAGAAATGGAGTGGAAACTTGACTGATATCTAAATATAACCATTCTGATAAGATTTTTTGTTACATATTGATTTTTATAAAAAAAAAATTATTATTGTATTTTCATCACACACACACACACATATTATATAATTAAAAATCTGTAGAAAAACAAAATATCTAGGAATTTGAAATTTTTTTGGAAAATACGAACATGAAAATAATATATTTAATGGTATAACAGGCTTTAGACTACTAAATTGGGTTATTCTAGAATTTAAAGGCTTAACTATCCCTATTAATAAAATATATTATCAAAAATGATTATAACATCAACAAATATAAATTGGAAAACTTTTAAAAAGTTAAATTCATAGAAAAAATTAAAAAGAAAACACCAATATATATATTAAACAATTTGCTTCTTGTTAAAATTATCAGCAAGTTATATATGTTGCTACTTCTCTGTTAAAATCCTGCCACTTTTGTATTATTTTGCCTGATTTTCTCACGACTAGTTTGATTAAGCTTTTCTTTATTTCTAATCGTTTAATTAGAAGTAAGGAAAAACTTATGTACTTAAAAAAATGTAATCAATCCAGAGTAATGGGATTGTAAAGCAGTGTTTGTTGAGAAATCGGATTTAGCATACATTCCCCCCCCCCCTTTAATTAATAACTGAAATTATGTTTTTTAACCATAAGGAGTTAAACATATAAATCTTATGATCTGCTTATAGCCAGATACAAACATTTCACTGTAAGATACTTGAATAGTATGTTGATTCAGTTTTTGAATGAAGCACCAATTTTTTGAGTAATTATGCAAATTGTCACTGTATGTGACAAAGAAGCATTACTCACTTGCACATATATTCATGTGATTGAGTTAATAACATGTCTTATACTTTCAACAACAAAAAAAAAGAGCATTTTCTGTTGTACTTAATGCCATTTTTTTATTTGTTGCCTAATTTTCAGTTTTGCATAATTTTGTTATAATGATATGTTAATTAATAACTTTTTCTTAAAGTTTTGTAAGCTTTATCTAAGCATTTAGAATGCATTTAAATGTAATTACTTTCTTCTGCATTTGTTTCATTATTATTATTTTGTGATTTTAAGGGATGATACTGACTGAAAAATTAACATATCTCGCTAATATAAATGTAGTTAAAAAAGGAAGTGAACTTGGAAAAAAAATCATTTGTGAGAAAATTTGCAATATAAGCATGTGAGAAAGAATCAGCCAAATATGTTTATTTGGCATTGCAAATACATGACTTGGCAAAGTACTTTTTTATGAATAAATAAAACTTTTCATGTGTAATATTTTATTTCATTTTAGGTATTATGTCCATATTATTCAATGGTGTTGTGATGTCTCATTATACTCATTTTAATTTATCTCCTGTTACTCAAATAACCATGCAACAAACTTTGAGGACATTGGCATTTTTCGCAGGTTTGTAGATAATTTTTTAAAAATATATTTGCTTTAAAAATCTATAAATATTCATCTGAATCTCTAATATTGGCTGTGATTGTTTAGAATTCCATCAAAAGATCATGTTTATAGCTCAGAAGTGAATTCCTTGTTTTAACTACCAATACAGATTTTTTAAATGATAGCAAATATAGACTCTTAGTAGTTGATTAAAATCTATTTATAATTGATAGATACAAATAATTTTCAGTTTTACAATATCTGATTTGTGTGAGCTTTTGAGCTAATAAAGCAATGTAAACTTTTGAGCTATATAAGCAGTTTTTTTTATGTCTCAATCATACTGGAGGTTGTCATGTTTAATTACAGGCTTTGTTGAATCAATGTTATAGATTATTTAAATGTGAAAAGAGATGAGAAATTTTGCTTAAATTTATATAATGTATGTATCTGGGTAATGGTTTTTGTATAAACAACATATCTATATTCATGTCAAAATAAGTATTCAACATTTATAAAGTTTGCAATGTTTCATTTAATTAATGCATCCTATATATATAATTAAAGCAGATGGAACAGTGCAAAATAAACCTAAAAGTGGTTGGCCTAAGAAACCATTTGCTGATGGAAGATGATTATTCAATAAATTAAAAAGAGATCCTTAAATCAATGAATCTAAATTGGTAAAAATTGCTGAAAATAATAGAAACATTAGGATCACTTCTCAAACAATTCAAAATGCTTTGAATAGTACAATTTTCATGCAAGGTCTATCTGGAAGAAACTATAGATTTATAAGAAAAACAAATTGGCTGGATTAGAATTTGCTAAAGCCCTCGCTAACAAAAATATAGATTTCTGGATAGATGTTTTATTTGCAGATAAATCAAAGATCTTTTTTTTTTGGATGCAGTGGTAAAGTTTTGGTGTATAGAAAGCTTAATGTCAGCATTAAAGCACAGTGATGGGGAATTGATGCTATGGGAATGTATGGGAATTTCAGAGGTTAGAAACTTGGTTGAAATAGAAAATACAATGAATAGAAAGCTAAATAATGAAGTTGAGGAAATGAAACCAATATCAACAGTTAAGCTCAGTGGTGAGAGAGTGATGCTACAGAGATGTGGGAACATTGGGGGTTCAGAAACTTAAGTGAAATAGAAGGCACACTGATCCAGTGCTCCTATATTGATATCCTGCTGGGAAATTTGCATCCATGTGCAGAAAAATTGGGTCTTACACAAATGTATAAACTTTATCAGTATAAGGATCCAAAACATTCACCTCTGAATGCATGACTTAGATTGCTGTACAATGGTCTAAAAGTTATTGAAACTGCAGCTCAGTCTCCAAATTTAAATCATATGGAATACTTATAGAGTCATTTGGAAAACAGATTATGTAAATGCCAGTTTTCTTCAAAAACAGAGATACAGGTTTTGGAAGAATGACCAAATTTGTGATAATTTCACTTTGCAATTGATCAAATCAAAGTCAAATCATTTAAAAAATGCGATTTCCAAGGCAAAGTTAAAAGGTTTTAGTATTTACACCTAATGAAACTAAATAACTTTCAGGCTACTTGTTGAATACTTTTTGGGTTTTATTATTATGGGTGTTAATGAATTGATTGTAATTTTTTTTGCCATTGCTTAAATTTATTGATTTAAATGCTGACTAAAGGAGATGTAATAAGTTAAACTTTGACACCTGAAAAATATCTGTTTGGGGACATTTTATGAAAGGTATATAAGAAAAAATTTAAAAATACATGCATGTGTATCAAATACTTATTTTGACCATTTATAAGTATTATTTGAGTTTACAATGTTTGTAAAATATAAAAATGTTTCACTTATTCAATAGGTAACAATGAATTAAAAATTAAAATGAAGCCTTCTTTCAAGAGCAGGCTCATCAGAGCTGTTTTTCAGAACTTGTGCTGAATTTAAACATTGATTAAAATATTTGCATTCCAACTTTTTATCTGATTGAAAATATTTTTGTGTATGTTTATTATTGATTTAGATACCATTATATATTTATTTTGTGTTTATATAATTTAATCATGTTTCTTAATTTTTATGTAACTATATTTGTGTTATTTGTTTCATAAACTTTGAAATTATTATTCAGATAAAATATATATTTTGATGGTTTTATTCTTTTTTTGATTTACTGTTTATTAAAGTAAAATGTTTAAAAATTTGATAGTATTTACTTTATTACCATTCTACATACTTCTTGCTTTATTTCTTATATGAATAAAAATAAATTGAATTAACAAACCATGAATGTATTGTATACGATTTTTTTTTTCCTATTTGTTTTTAAAAAGTTTGTTCTTTTTTTTGTAGAAACATGTGTGTTTGCTTATTTGGGATTAGCAATTTTCAGTTTTCGATTAATTATCAAGCCATCACTAGTGGTTTGGAGTATTGTAAGTTTTTTTTCTTTTTCACTTATTGTCATTACTTTATAGTTTCTCATGTAAAGTTTTTTGTCTTTTAAGATAAAATTAGCAATTTTATTTATAAGTTTATTTAGTTGGATCAAATAATATAACTTGTTGAGGAAGAATGTAGTGTGCTTAACTGAAATCTAAAAATGAGACAAATTGTAATGAAAATAGGAAAGTGGTATGAAACGTTTTGAATATCATGATTTTGTGGGGAATCTAAAATAGTTAATATTTTGTATGTAATTTGAGTATTAAATAATATGGAATATTATTTAAAATAAATTAAGAAAATTGCAATTATGAATTACTCCACAAATATTTTGTTGATTTTGAAAATGTTAGAATTACACAAATCAAGAATTATATAATTTAGCTTCTAGTAGAACATTTTTTCAATCTCTTTATCTTTGTAATAATTTATTTCAATAAATATTTCAGTACTAATTGAAATAAATTATTAACATGAATTTAAATTTTAAAAAAAATCAGCTATATTAAATCAACTGTGGATTATAGATCCTTGAGAAAAAATTATTAAATATTTGTGTGGGAAAGAAAAAGAATGAAAATTTCATGACAAATGATACGAATATAATTTCAAAACCACCCTCCTAAATTAAATTACTGCACCCCATTTTTTGATGTACTTCCTTTTTAAATGTATTTCTTTACTTAAATAAAAAAGAAATAAGTTTAAAATCTTATATATATGTATTTTACATTTTCAATTAAACTGTTCTTTAGTGAGATTTTGTTAATTTTTTAAAACATTATCATGGCACATATGTGTTTAAAAATATTGTATTTATAAATTAAAGTATTTATAAATGTTTTCAGATTCATTTTAACATTTTTAAAAAATTTAATTAAGGAAAGGGAAAATAAATTCTTTTATCAAATGCTTTATTATTTATTTACTATTCTTATTTTGAATTAAATATTTAAGCTTCTAGTATTATTAATGGTTATGTTAAATTGGTACAAATACATTAGTACCAATTGTAAATCATTTTTATACAATTTTTCTACTATTACTAACTTTGTATAGAACCCCCCCCCCTCCTTAAGTATATTTATAATCAATAGGAAAGTTGTTTACCTTTCACAAAAATTATATTACTTAAATTTTTGTTTGTCATAATTTGATATCTATATACTGTAGGAATATAGGTTAAATTTTTTAAAATATTTTTAGGTGTTATGCTTACTAGGAAGAGCCCTCAATATATATCCCCTGAGCTATATTGTAAATCATTTCCGTGAGCACAAAATAACAAAGAAAATGATGTTTATTATGTGGTTCAGTGGTAGGTATTTTGACTAAGCATGATTTCATAAAAATATTTTTTTAAAGTAGTATATTACCTATCTTAAAGGTGCAATTTTTTTTTATCTATCTTAAAGGTGAATTTTAAACTTTTTTATTAGTATTCATTCTGAAAAAAGTGTAATTGGTTCTTATTAATTAAGATTATTATGTATTTTGTAAAACACTTTTGGAATTATAATTTTTATAGGATATCTCAGGATTATTCTATTAAACCAGTGTTTTCATTTCATTCAAAAATATTACAAATTTTCCTAGGATATGAAGAGTTTTTTTCAACTTTCTAAACTTTGTTAGAATTTTTTATTTTTATAATTTATTTGTTTCATGTTATATGCATATATTTTATGTATGCATCATTAAATTAATTTATTTTAATCATTAAATTTTAAAAAAATGCATTACTTCATTTTTTAAAATTTAATTGATAATGTAGTAAAGTGTTATATAGGTTTAACACAACTAAAATTTTTTTAAAATTTCACAATAATGTAATCGACTCAATAACGTAAACTTGTCTGATATTAAAATTTACTTATATATATTTTATATTCATTTAAAAATTCTGCTGTTATTTTGCCCATCTTAATTTATAGTTCATCATGCTTCGAATGTATTAATTTCTTTGCAAGCATATCAGTATTTAGAAATATATTTAAGATTATTGATCTTTTATATGCTTACAAATGTTCCAAATAAAAATACTCTGAAGCATATTCAACCCAACATTTTACTATGTAAAAGTTTAATGTGCACTCATTATGCTTTAATTTTACTCATTTAGGTTTGAGGGGTGCTATATCATATGCTTTAGCTCTACATTTAGAATTTGAAGATGAAAAAAGGCATGTTATTGTTACAACTACACTAATTATTGTGTTGTTTACTACTCTTGTACTTGGAGGATCTACAATGCCTTTGATGAAGGTATGTGTGATACAAATGTTAAATTTTATTTTACTCTTATTATATCATATTCACATTTTACAATATATTTAATATTTTCATGCAGAGTGTGATGATTATACTCTACCTGATTTGAAATCATTTAAATAAAATCAATACATTGTGCATTAGAACGTCCTTAAATTGGAATCTTTAATTCAGATCTCCAGATAACCCAGATCAAGTTCATGAAGAAATAATTTTTTTTTTGAGAAGTGATTTTAAAATTCCAGTAATAATATTTGTCTCTTCTATATTTTTGTAAAAAAAATTTTTTTTTTTTGAAATATTCTGTATCAAGTTAATGAAACTTTAATTATACTTCTGATTTCCAAAGACAAATATCATACAGTGCTTTATTTTCTAAAATGAAAAATGTTATAGAACAACTTACAAAATACACTTCTTGTTGCACACAAAGTAGATCTCTTTAACTTCTTCAAATATAACTCATATTTGATTTTATGTATGTGTGTTTTATTTTAATTTGTCTTTTTCTCATGTTTCGATAATTCGGATCTTTGGTATCCAGGTCCTGCTCTAGTCCCTATTAATCTGACTTAATGATTAATGAAGTTTTATTGCAAATATATTATCTAAGCTTTTTAGTTCTATCACTCGTTTGTGTCCATTGAATTTTAGAAGATGTTATTTTTAAATATATATCTGTATTTTCATTTGTTAAAATTATCCTTTCCAATTTTTAATGACATTTCATTTTAATCTTTGTTTTGTATAAATTTTATGTTATTCTCAATTTTTAAATAAATAATTAAATCAGTAGAAAATAATCTGATTAAAAATTTTGCTAAAAAATTCATATTTCTGGTTTTATTTTGCATTAATTCATTGTTTTCTCTCAGTTTCTTAAAGCTGGCAAGAAACCAAGAAGGAAGAGGAAAGGACAGAGTACTGAAATATCTCTCAGCAAAACTAAAGAAATGGTAATGTAAATGCATTTGACGTTGCAAAAATATTTTATCACTAGTTCTGAAGTGTGTGTGTATATATATATATATATATATATATATATATATATAAAGTATTGCTTTTTGTATTAATCTCAGCTCCGTCACTAGTTTTTTTTTTTTTTTTTTCCTTTTGAATTCGTCTAAAGTTTTTATAATTGCAGATTTATTCTGACATGATATAAATATAATATATATATACATAACACATCAATCAATAACTCCCGAGACTAACCCAGAGATGGCGCTCGTAGTAAACCAGTAACCAGGTCTTTCTCGAGTACTAACCTTTGCTTGAAACGTGTGAAAATTTTAAGTCGATCGGACCAGAAACAGCTGAGTTATCGAGGTAGGAGTAAAGTCGTTTTGTAGTTTGTTTAAAAAATGGAAAAAACCGAGTTTCGTGTTCTGATAAAACATTGTTTTTTAATGGGTAAAAACTGCAAGCGAAACAATGGATTGAAAAATGTTACCCGGACTCTTGTCCATCAAAAGCAACGATTTGTCGGTGGTTTGCCGAGTTTAAACGTGGTCGTACCGACACAAATGACGCGGAACGCTCGGGTAGACCTGTGGAAGCTGTTACACCGGAAAATGTGAGTGAAGTGACAAAAATTATAATGAAAGATCGTAAAGTGAAGCTCCGTGAGATTGCTGAGATGACACAGATATCATATGGAAGTGTATTTACTGGAAAAGGTTTTTTGAAGTGAAGTGAAAAAGGTTTTTTCCAAGTGGGTGCCGCGATTGCTTTGGATGGAACAAAAACAGCAACGAGTCGATGATTCAGAAAGCTGTTTATCGCTTTTTACTCGCAACAAAAAAGATTTCTTGCGAAAAAAAAAGAAGAAGAAAAAAATTATGCTGATGAATAAAAAAAAATTTTGCAAAAAAAATGTTGTTTTCAATGTTAGTCTCGGGAGTTATTGATTGATGTGTTATATATATATATATAGTTTTAAATACAAAGTTTTTGATATGAAGACTATTTACAGTAAAGAAACATTTTCTTAAGATGTAGATATTGTGTTTCTTTATGCTTTCCTAAATTTAAAAAGTTGTTGCTTTCAATATCAGTTAATATCCATTAGTTCATGTTGCAGTTATATATATAAAAAAGTTATTTGATAGAAAGATGTCTTAGTAGTTTTATTAACACCATAAACTTTACATTTCATCAAAGTGTTTACTCATTTTCATTAAATTACGTATTAGAAATTTTATGATTTTTTTATTTGTATCCTTTAATATTTTATTATAATTCTTAAAAATTAAACGTTCTTGGAATGAATTTGCATTCATTTAAATATTTATGACTTATTAATATCATAAATATCTACTAAGCTCTAGATTTCTGGAAATATCTAAATGTAAAATCTAATTGTTCTGTTCTTTTAAGTATTAAAAGGTAATATGGAAAACATATTTTGTACATTTTATTTAAACTTATTTCTTTAAAATATCACTTTAAACATAAACAGTTGCTGTTTTTAATAGAGATACTCTTTTTCAGGGTAAAACTATAGATGCTGAACACTTATCTGAATTAACTGAAGAAGAATATGAAGTGAATTTCATGAAAAGTAACTTAAAAGGTTTTGTGAAATTGGATGTTAAATATTTGATACCTTTTTTTACAAGAAGATTTACTCACCAGGTAATTTTTTATATGCTTTCCTTGTTTTTGGTTTTCATTAAACAATTTATTCCTACTGTAATTTATATAACTTTCTAAAATAAATTATTTGGATTAATTAAAAAAAAAAACCTCTTGCAAATTTGTATTGCCTTTACTATGGTGTATATGAAAACTATGGGTTTCTGGAGTTAATTTGTTTACTAAGATTTACCATAGTTTTAATATTTATTCAAAAAGCATTCAGCTCACCATTTATCATTTAGTAATTGGTTTTTAAAATATTTTTTATTAAATTTCAAAATTCATTAAGTTTAGGGTTTTTGTAGTAAAGACAAGTAAAATAATATTGATTTAAGCATTTATTGTATTTAAGTACATATGCATTTTATTGTCCAATCATACACATGTATTTGCTCTTTTGTTTGATAGCAAATGTTTTAAATTCTTCTTTTATAGGGCACAGTAAAGTGTTTGTGAAAGGCATGTTTTTAGTGCTTTAAGGATATAACTATCAATAATTAAAGTATTGATTTACATAAAGGTTTATTTGAATCTAATTTTTTAAAATTGAGAATTTAGGCTGCATTTATATGCTTTCATAATTTAATGTTAATATAAATAGTGATGTTTAGATCCTTGGACTAGTTTAAACACTCTATATTCAGTTCGAAGTCTGAGACAGTATTTAAATTACTTTAACTCCATGTTTGAATTTTTCTTAATTCTTTTCTCGAGATATGTGTTGTGTTTCTTTGTAAAGTTATGTTTAATTATTTCACTTGGTTGTAATTTTGTAATTATTGGTTTGCTTTTTTAATAATAATTATGTATAATATATATATATATATATATATCTTGAATTTTTTTTTATATTGTTTTTAAGTAGCTTTATGGCTTTTTTCTCTTTATAATACTTTGTATGTTTTAAATTTTAATAGTTTTAACTTGAATGGTTTTATTATAATTATTAAGTAATAATTTCTATTATTTCTATAATATTTGGATTATTTTTATTTTGTTCTTTATTTGTTATAATTTTTAATTAATCTGTCTTTATATACATATTAAAATTGTCTTTTTAATATTAAAAAAATTATATAACAACAATCACATATAATATATATATATATTTATTTTAAAATATTGTAGAAAAAGTAAATTAAACTTTGAAGATAACAAAGATAATATAAATGTGGTTTAATATTGAATTGGGTCTTAAAAGAATGTTTTAGTATCAGATTTCTTTTACAAATAATAGAATTGTTAAAAGAACAATGATAGTTATCAAAATGAACAAAACACCATAATCAATTACTGCTGTAAATTGTAATTTGTAGTAAGTAACAAAATTTGTCTTGTATGCTATTAACCATGCATTTAAAACAATAATTGTGGGCCACATAGATCTAGAAGATTGTAAATGTGATGTGCATTGTTGTGGAGTTTGATGTAATCTAGATTTTTACATGTAATTTTAGTTTTAAAAATTGTGCTTTTCATTTTAATAATCATAAATAAAGAAGAGTTTGGATTGTTTACATAATTTTTTTCCATCACTACAGGAAGTAAAAGATTGTAAAAGCCAAATGACCGATTTGACGAATCAGTGGTATCAGGCAATTCGTGGTCCTTCTGAAACTGATGAATCTGATGAAGAGGTGGACATGTGACAAAGACTTTCTTCAAAACAAACTAATGTTGCCAAGTTTTGACGTACCATTTTTTTTACAGATCTGGATGTTATATATTTATAAATATATATGAATGGAAGGTTGAATGTTATTGACTATGAGCTAATTATTGAATAGTTCTAAGCTTTTAGACAGAAGTGTGCAACACATTCTAAATCTGAAGAGTTTACATCTGAAATTGAAAGAAATTGTCTTGAAAAGCTGAAAACATATTTTTAAATTAAAACACCATGTTCATGTAAAATAGTGCAATTATATAATGGTATAATATTTTGTAATTAATCATTTGTTAAGTTGCTTCAGATAAAGTAAAATAAAAAAGTTAAAAATAATTTTGCAGCTATTGTTAAAGTTTTTTAGAAAAAAATTTTAGGAGGGAACTATTGATTTATTTATTTTGGTGTGTCTGTGAACTGTGAGATTGTATTCTTAAAATTTATTACTAAAAACAGTCTTGTGCTAAAAAAATGTTTTGAATTATATCCAAAGGTTGTTTTTTTAAATATATATTTATTTTTGCTATGTCTTGAATATATGAATCAAAATGTTCCTAGGTTTTATCCAAAATGCTCAATTTCTCTAATCATTATTTACTTTATTGTTAATTTTTGCCATGTTAAAATCTATATTTTGTTAGAGTAATCCAAAATATAAAAAAAATGTTCTGTTTTAATGTTAGTTAATCATAGTTCTGTTTTAGGAGATGAATTTTTCTTGTAAAATTCTTTTCTGTATCAAATAGAAGAATAAGAAATTATGTATCATATTGTTTTCATTATTATATAATTACAAATCATACAAAAGTAATTATTAAAAATTACATGAGAAATAAATTGTGTTACTAGCTTTTACTAGTCATTTTCTGCAAACTATTTGTATCAACATTTGTAAACTCAGTATTATTGATGTAATTAAATTTTATTAATGTGTATTAAATCTTATTTTATGAAAAGAAAGAGTGTCTTTCATGCATGTAAATAAAATGTTCATTGACAGTTTGCTGTGATCCATTTTTCAAATTTATAAATTGAAAAAAATAGTGAATTTAAAAAAGAAAAAAAAAATTGGATTGTTAAATATTTTTTAATTATTCATGCTTATTGCAATAAAAGTTTTATGTCAGAATTTGTTAATTCTAGTATGAGAAATAGCAATTTTGTGAAAATTTTGATTTAAGTAATTCAAAGAGATAAGATTAATTAGTGATTTGATTAAGTGATCAGAGTAATTATTTTTTTTTTCATTCTTGTAATTTATTTTATTCTTTATTTTCTTGTATCAGTTCCTTCAGATGTGGTTTATATATTTCTGATACGTTATCATAAGAGATTTCTGTTTAAAAATTTTACTGTACTTAAAAAAATGTGGTGTTTAACATAACTGTTTTTGTCTTGAGATTTATAGTGTACAAATTTATATTTTCATATCTTTTCCGATTTAACATTTATATCGATACTCAGTCATACTGATATAGACTAGTACTATAAGTTAAATACATATTATTTGTGTTTGGAGAAAGTAATCCTTAAATTTGTTTATTTTTCATTATTTTTTAATAAAATTAAAATTTTATGCATTTTAAAAATATTTTGTAAGTGAAAAATGTTGTAAATAAATCCTTTAGATGAAAAATCTGTCCTTTTAGAATTAGTATGAAGTTAAAAGAATGCATTTGAAAATAAAACTAGTTTTTTTTATTCACTTTTTTGTTGCATGTAATTAAACTAAAAGAATTTAAAGTCACGAAAAAATTCAAAAATATTTTTTTTAACTTTTGATATTCTTAATTATCACCAACAATAATTTTTTTTAAAAGAAATATTTTTATAGAGCAATTTCTTTTTTAGTATACTAATTTAAATATTTTTCTTTCTCTTATTATTTTCTTGTATTAAATTTTTTTGTGTATATACCTGTTAAAATATTTATTTTTATTATGAATATCATATCTACTTGGTATTTTTTTGAAGGAGGGGAGGAAAAAAACAACAGTTTTTAACATAATTATGTAAAATTCATTAGAACATTAACATAAGTGGGAAAAAAAGAAGTAAATGTTAAAAATTGACTTTTAATTTATTTCAAATGTGTCTTTAAAAGTGATTGGAAATGTTTAAATTTACTTCCTTTGTCATAAGTTTAAATAAATGTAATATTATTTATTTTCCTATGTATGTAAAGAAATGCTTTTAGTATATTTTCAAATCTCATTTACAAATACTCATTCTCTTTATCGGCAAATTTTCAAAATCTTGTAACAATATTAACTTCATGTATTTGAAATGGCAAGTCTTGTGATAACAATGGTTGTGTTACAGGAAATATGTTGAATAAATGTACAATTGTATAATATATGCATTGTGTGCATAATTTATTAAGAAAAGTAGATATTCATTTTGATTTAATTAAATTTTAGCAAGCTTTTTTTTGAGTGTTAAATATTAAAATTTGAAAATTATTTTAAAATTTCATAACTTTTAATTTGTTTAAAAAGTAAATGTCCAACTTCATAATTCAGAAGTTATTTTTTTAAAAAAAATGCATTGATATCTAGTTTTCCATACCAAATACATTTTCATTTCAAATCAATATGACTAATTGTTATGTTCAGATTTCCTAGTCATTTTAATTTTAAGCTTTGTTTATTGTTGCACGAATGATTGTTTGGTTTAATGTATGTTAACATTCTGTTTTGTGTATAATGTATATGTTGATGTCTCTTATGTATCAGTTATTCTAAATCACTAGCTTTTTCAAACAATGTAAAGTAATTTTACACTTATGGAGTGTGATATTTTTTTGAAAATTTATCACAAATATGGCTTTAATTAGAAATAAAAGCATTAAGTTTTATTTTATGTACTGTGTTTTTTCTTTGCATTAAGCATTAATCAAATAGAAATGAAGCACTAAATGGAATTGAATCATATATATTTGTTTATTTAAATCTATTTCCATTTGAGGGTGGGAGTAGTGAAGAACAATAGTAAAAAGTTTCCAGCAGTATCATATTGCTGCAGTGTGGCTGAACTTAATTAGTATTTGATGTTTTTTTATATTTTTTATGTATTGCTTATTTCTAATATATTTTTATTCCAAGAGTTAGAAGATAAGTTTAAATAAAAGTTAAACACACATTTAAGCGACAAGAACATAATGAGATGGAGAAAACAATTTACTTTAAGTTACGTTATTAATTGTGTGTGGATTTCTTAATGTTTAATAAGTTGATTTAATTACTGAGTGATATGTGCAATTTTAATAATTTCATACTTGATTGTAATGTTACTCTGCAACATAATTTGCCATTTTTCATTAGTATTTATTGGAGTAACACTGCTAAAATCGTGATGTTAATTATAATATAAATTGCAAAGAAATTAAGAAAAATGAATGCATTTTTTAAATCAAGTTTAAAACTCCCTAAATTGAAATTTGTTTCTAGTTATAAAGGTGTTTGTTTTTTTAAAAAAGTGTTACCAGTCATTGCTATAAATGAAAGATGATTATAAGTTCTATTTTTACTGTATTTAGAAAAATTAAAGTAGATGAAAAAATTACTGCTTGATACTGATTTCTCAGTTATTGATGGAGGCCAAAATAAACAGATACTAAGGCATTGAACTTAATCGATAGTGGAATATCATTTTGTATTTAAATTATCATTTTATCTTTGTGGCTTGAAAAAATTTCTATGCCATGTATCAAACATGTTTTTTTGGCACAGCATAATAGTTGGATTAGACTCTTGCACCATAAATAACGACATTCACTTGATCATTCCTCATTGGTGGGCCTGTATCCTGATTTCATCCGATGATCATGCAGAATAATAATAAGTGTTGGACAGTTGTCAGTAGAAGAAAAATGAGAACATTTAACTTCTACAATTCTATTCAAGGCTGAACAAAATTGGTATCAATGGCTTCTTGACTACTTAGCAGTGAAAAAAAAAGTCTGTTCCCAAAATGCCCTTTTTTTTTTTTTTTTTTTTTACACAGACTTGTATGAATAGTAAACTTATATTTGACATTTCATTCAATAAATGAGTAATTCATGTGATTCGATGGAATGCCAAGAAATAGAAACCATGGTGGAGCATTGGGAGAATATTTCACAAAAAATTCCAGCCTCTTCGAAATAATCATGCAAAACAATCATAAGTTCTGTAAAGATCTGAAGAGCATCTGGATTAATACAAAAAATAATCGTACCTGTGGTCTGAATTTCCACAGTCATTGCTACTAATATTAGTATCGTCCATTTTCGATTCGCACAAAAATTTAAGAATGTAAACTACACAAAATAAGATTTGAAAGCTCAGTTATCAACTTTTCATAATGAGCTAATAAAAGTATAACAATTTTCTTCAAATGTTATATAAGCGGAACTTTCATGAACTGTAATATACAATACTCAAACGAAAGTGCACGTTTCGCAACGAATCAAAGCACTTATAGGAAAAACGAGAATGTTTGTTCTACGGAACATTAATGCCATCCATGGACCTCAGGGCATTGCCTTATTTAGGTAGGTACGGGCATCATAACCCCGAAGCATCTTAGTGATCTTTTTCTTTTCCACTGTTTTTGGTATACACGGGTGACGCATCCCTCGAATATCCGAACTATCCTTCTCTATTTTCGACCCTCGTCAAACTTTTTATCTTTTATTCCCCCATTTTTTTCAAACCACAGTAACATTTTGTTTCGTGCAGTATAGCCACACCTGGCTCTTGCGACATTAGAATATTACCACTCCCTCTATACCAATCGTGAATCAAAAAGTAAACTGGAATAAGTTATACGTGATAATGAGAAATGTGAGCTTTAAAAATGTTATGCTTGCACCACCTACGGGCGAATCACGCTGCACTCTCAAGTCGTTACTCGTATGAAATACGAACAAAACTGCTAAGTAGATAAGGGAAATTTAATTATATTATTAATGGATTAACTAAATTAATACAATTAAAGTTATTCCATTATGGAAACCAATTTTATTTTTTGCGCATCTGATTTCTCATCTCAAAAGACTAATTTTAAAATTTCATAAAATTCTGCTTAAACGTCTCCGAAAAAAATAGGAAATGGGGCTTAAAAAATGGAAAACAGTACAGCCACACTCTGGGGATAATATCAAGGGACCTACGGGATTTGCCTTCATTTGGTAAGTACAGGCATCATGTCCCCGAGGCACCCCAGTGATCTTTTTCTTTTCTACGGGGTTTACTGTCTTTGGTAAACACGGGTGACGCGCCCCCGGAATTCCCTAGCGAACCTTTAATATTTTTGAACCTCTTTGTCAACCAATTTGTTTCTTAAATTTTTTTCACACTCGTCTAGAGCATGGCCACATCTGGCTCATGCGCCCAAAAATTTCGTTTTCACTCACTCTCTATTTTCGAATCTCCTTCTTGTCGACCAATACCTATTTTTCAGTGTTTCAATGCCTAGATCATAGATTTACCTTGTTTGGCACAGTATGTGTGTGTATGGCCACATCTGGTTCTTGAACCAATAAACTTCACTATCATTGAGAGACAAATTGACACCGGGAATGACATCAAATAAAAAAAAAAACAGAATTTTTATAAATGTTTAGTTTCTATTTCTGCTGAAAATTGTTTTATATTGAATCATAAGTATCGTTGTGATTAACTCGTCAATGTGTTGACTTTACCGCAGACGGTGATGTCATGTGATTTTGATCAAAATTCTATATTAATGTATTTTTAGAACATGATGTCCAGATTTGTGCATTGAAATTCGGATACACTTGACCATCATCTGACTATAAATGAAAGGTGTAATTCTGGAATTTCAACTCGGCTAAAGTAATAGTAATGATAAATTAAATACTTGATAAAGTTTTTGACGATAATGTAAAAATGTACGAAACAAATGAAATTTTACTTAAAAACTGAATTTTTACTTCCCGTCTATGTGTGTTAAATTTTTTTTTTTCACAAAATAAAAAATAATGAAATCAAATGAAAATTCCTTATCACGATTAAGTACATTTGATAAACACTTTGGAAGATTTCGTAATTTTTGCAGCAATTTTTTTAAAAAAGGTATGTTTTTCTATTAATTACATCGATCATTTTTCAAAGTTAAAAGTTAAATGTTAGAAATACGCATTCAATTCTAAGCCTTATAGAAGGAACATTCGATCACAACTGCAGAACTCAAAGCAAAAATAAATTATCCTACTCGGAACAAAGATAGCATCGTGCGATATGAACTTTAAAATAACTAATGTTATTAAAACAAATCTTCAATTAATCACGGATCATGCAATCTTAGTCAAATATTTAATTACAAGGATTCCTGAAAATTACTATCGAAGCGAAAGAATGTCCATTTATCTATTCCATCGTAAATTCTATGGATTTTTGAAAAGCCCTCATTCATTGAAGCAAGATAAATCGCCAGTTCTTCACAATAAAATTCGGAAAGCCGAGAGTAATTGATAAAAGTTTATCAATTCATTCATTTCTAGCTTGTTGGCCGTGTTTCAAAGTGTTCGACTTTCAAAAGAGATATTGAATGAATTTCTGCTAAAATGGATGTTATTTGTTGACACTATTCCCGAAGTTATATAATTCGCCGAATTTTAATCCATTGTATTTTCTGAAAATAAGAACTCTGCAGCTGTGTGATTTTAATGGACTCGTCCTTGTGAAAGAGTTAATGTTATGATAACAAGACACACACACAAGAGTGATGAAGTGTATATTGAATAATCTGAGAGAGGGAGTGATGGTGAAGTTTAATAGGGAAAGAGGCTATGCAACCTTAAACAAGATGTAATTGTGATCTAGGCATTTGAAACAAAAAAAAAAAAACAAAAGAAATTAAAAATTGGTTGACACAAAAAGGAGGGCTGAAAATAGAGAAGGATCACTAGGGTATCCTTGGGGCGTGTCACCCTCGTTTATCAAAAGATGGTATACCCCATGGAAAAGAAAAATATCACTAGAGTATCTCACGGTCATAGTTTTGTACCTTCCTAAAGAAAACGAGCCCCTGATAGCATATGTTGAATGTTACGCTAAAAAGAAAGAAAATAATTCTTTGATTTCTTATTAATGTATAATAAATTCTGAATAAGCCAATCGCATTTCTTTCGTATGTCCCATATAATCATATAAAACTTCCCGACAGAAAATATCTCTACAGGTTAATTTATAGTGAGTTGTTTGTTTCATATGTGTTTTTTTTTTAAATATTTATAATTTAGGTGCTTTTTTTAAAAAATAACATTGCTTACATATTGCTTTCAAAATTCGAAACTAATGCAAATAATGTAAAAAAATTGACTAAAGTATGTATTTATGAAGTTCCAGAGACTGGTAATCTCATAGAATTCCTTATAAGAGTCGTTGAGCTGAAAATTATTTAAGTATTGTTGCAAAAATTAAAATCGCAAAGTACCGCGTTGCAATATCACATATCTAATTATTATTAAATAAAATTGTATTTATATTCTTATAATTATTTTTTACATTAGCTGGTATAACTGTTCTCCGCCTATGTTAATTAAGAAATTTACGATCGAAACAGAATGAAATATATATATATATATATGAATAAGGATAAATTTTTCAATAATATTCTTAAAGAATTTCAAATTAAATTCCAAAGGTATAATGTTTTAGTAAATAAAACAGCAAAGTCAAATAAAAATTCAAATATTTATTCAGAATTTTCCGGAATTTCTCGGGATCATCTAAAGTAAAGGTATAAGAGACAACGAAATTTAATATAATATTTGGTTTGCAAAAAACCCTCCATCACCAAATTAAAAAGACAAAATATCCACAAATTTGAGAATAGGTTAGCTCTACATGTAATAACACATTGATCAATAACTCCCGAGTCTAACATTGAAAACAACATTTTTTTTGCAAAATTTTTTTTTTATTCATCAGCAATACCTTTGTTAATCACCTTTAGGTGACATAGCAATCAAGCCAACCGCCTTTTCCAAATTTTTTTTTTTTTCCCCCAAAAAAGAATTTTTTCTTCTTTTTTTTTTTTCAAGAAATCTTTTGTTGGTGAGTAAATAGCGATAAACAGCTTTCTGAATCATCGACTCGTTGCTGTTTTTGTTCCATCGAAAGCAATCGCGGCACCCACTTGGAAAAAACATTTTTCTCTTCACTTCAAAAAACCTTTTTCCTGGTCCGATCGACTTAAAATTTTGACACGTTTCAAGCAAAGGTTAGTACTCTAGAAAGACCTGGTTACTGGTTTACTACGAGTGCCATCTCTGGGTTAGTCTCGGGAGTTATTGATCGATGTGTTAAATATTTATAAAATTAAATTATGAAAATTTTTTTTGCATTTGTTGGAAAACACTAAGAAGGACAATAAACGGGGGCTCGAACAATATCGCCATAAAAAAAAATTGGCGTGAATATGCTCTTTCCACACATATAAGCCATGAAACACCTTTAAAAAGTTATAGTAATATGATCAACGGTGTGGAATTGTAAAGAAGTCAGACAAACAAATAGAATAACCAAAAATGATATATAAAGTTCATTGGGATAATTAAAAAGTCTACTTTGTGATATTTTTACAGCTTTCATTCACAACAAAAACAAAACTTTTGATCGATTGATATTGTTTTTATTAACGTCATATTAGAAGCAACAAGAGGGCAATATTGGAGAAGGACATTGAAATTTTGAAATTCGGCCAAGTGACGAGGACCCTCCTACTCCAAACCATGCCAACTAGAGAACTTTGAGCCTTGACAGATTTTTCGTGCAATAGCGTTATTATACGACTGGTCTTAAAAAGCATCAAGGCTCGAACCCCCATCTCGACGAAAACCATTGGCCGCGAGTCTTTTAACATGTCCTTAAGGCTACCGCAACCACAAAGCAAAACTTGAATAAAATTTCTAGAGGTAACATTTAATTAGAGATTATCATTATAAAAATGGAGTTCTCCCGAATATATAGGTAATTATCTACTCGCAAAGATGACTCCAAACAGGAATGAACAAAAGGAGGTGAGTCCGGAGGCGACCACACACGATTGACGTTGAGATTTCCCGTGGGAAGGATTTGTTTATAGAGATGCCACTCAGAGGAAAAAGGGGAAGAGATAATAAAATGCCCTTACTCTGGGTCATATTAGATTGTCCTCGAATTGATACATCTGATCTGGAACGAAAAGTAATGCGATTATCTTTCGCCGATTTCGAAAAATCAAACTCTGTTAAGAAACTCGTTAAAATACGCACCTTTTGAGCAAAAAAGTTTGAGAAAAAAAAATGTTGAATTTGCTGGAAAAAAAATCGAAACTTATTTTCTTGTGCATGGCGGTAATAGAGTTGCAGCTCTTTCTCCACAACGCACGAAGTACCCTAAAAATTTTCTTGCAAAGAGATAACAATGTGGATTTGTATGATGGACAAACAGGCAAATAGACAAACATTCACATATATATTTAAGATTATTACTATATATGTGAATGCTTAGCTATTCTTAAAGTACTTTTTTCGTTCAAAATGTTTTGTAAAAATCGTTTTCTTTTATTGAAAATCTAATCAAGTCCTTTGCTTATCTGAAAAAGTTTTGTCAGTAGATCAGATAATTTGATCGTATTATTATATGTAATGAAATTTTGGAAATGTGTATCTGTTAATGAAACTTTATTCTGTTTTATTAGGTTGTTCGAAAAGTAATTTCGTTTTGATTTTATGAAAATGTGAGACGATTCTCTTAAAGCGAATAAATATTTTATTTAATTATATTGTGTATATTCTGGTCCAATACTTTTTGCCATCTTTCTGACAGTGGTAAGATTTCAAGTTTATAAAAGGACATTTATTGCTCACAAAAAACTGATCCAGGAGATTTTTAACCTCCTCATTTGAAATAAAGAACTTACTATCTAAAACTCTTTGTAGAGACTAGAAGAAATAATAATTAGAAGGTACAAGATCTAGAGCATATGGTGGGGGTGGCAGTATATTCTATTCAAGATGTAAAAGTTGTTGGCGAGTTAACAAACGTATTAGGTCTAGCATTATCTTGGTGGAATACTACACCTTTTCTACTGATCAGTTCTGGCCTTTTCTGTTTAAACGAATAATTCCATTTGTCCTGCTGATGATAGCACATTTTAGAATTGGTTATTGTGTTTCCCGGTAGAAGCTCAAACAAAACGATTCCTCTGAAATCTCACCAAATAGATAAAGCATCACCTTTTTCTTTTAATGAATATCCTCTTTCGAAGTGCTTTGATCCAGTTTATCTTTTTTACTCCATGATCTCTACCGGTTTATCTTTTTTACTCCATGATTGTTGTAGACAACCCATTTATCGTCCCGAGTGACGATGCGCTTCAAAAATGGATCATTTTCTTGACGTTTGAGAAGCAAATCGCAGACATGGTAGACAAATTTCTTTCAGTAAGGACATGAGGAACCCATATGTCGAACTTTGAGATTAAACCTAGGGGTTTCAAATAATCTTGAACTGTCGAATTGAATAATCTCTCAGCTATCTCAAGAGTTGTTATGCATCGGTTTATATCAATATTTGTCTCTATAGTGTCTTCATTAACTTGAACTGACCTCTTAGACCGGGGTGTATCTTCAGCATCAAAATCGCAGGATCGAAACTTTCTAAACCAGTTTGGGAGCTGGCGTTCTGTCAATACATCTTCTCTATACATATCGGATAATTTTTTTCTTGCTTGAATAGCATTTTTACCTCTTCAATTGTAAAAAAGTAAAATATGCCGAAAATGCTGTTTTTCACTTTCCATATTTGAAAGGGTACCGATCAAAAACTACTGCATGAAGTCAATCGAACTTTTTCACAAACAAGCCTTGTTATATCACTTATCAAAATATAAGATGATGATTATGCATCTTAAATATGAAGTAGGCTGTGAAAAAAATACAATTAAGTCCCTAGATGGGAAAAAACGAAATAACTTTCCGAACATCCTAATAGAATTAGTTGTTTTGTAAACTTGGGATGGTAGTCTGAGATTAAGTTAATGTATAGTCCTAAGATTGCATTGGATTATGTTATTAGGATTATCATAAAGCCAATGAAAAAGGAAGGTAATGTTCGTGTATTTATTAAAGCTATATCTTTATTATATATAAAAATGTATATTAACTTTTATTTGTCTTCCATTATTTATATGAATTTTGAATCTTGATTTTAAATTCGTATTTTGAATGAATGGTATTAAGTTAATTTCTATTAAAGCTTTGACAATCGTGATAAAATTAAAGATCGTAGTAAATTACTTGAAGCAATAGTTGGGTATTAGAGTTTTTAGCCATTTATTGGTCAAAGAGCGATGGTGAGGAGAAGGGTTTGTTAAGCGTATAATGCTACGAAATGACTATTTAAGTTACTTAAAATGAATCAAAAACATCATTGCTCTTACTTTTACTGAGTAGTTATTTTAAAATTCTGATAAAACTCTTTTTGCGACTAAAAAATGTTTATTTTCTCTATACTTCTTAAATATTTAACTTTTATTATTATTATTATGGAGATGATTTTAGTTATTTAAATATTTCTTTCTATTAAAAATATTATGTTTAAGTAGGTAGAAGACCATTTTATATTATGTTGAAAGAATATATTATCGAAAAAAAAAAAAGAATAAGAAAAACGATCTTCTGTTTTTAAAATCCGTTGCCACAGATGTATTATAAAATTCTTAATTATGTATTACAGTTTATAGATGCCACTCAAACTATTTTAACCTAGAATCTGTGACTGTGTAACTTAAAAACTAAAACTAAGTACAAATATTTTCTCTCTATTTATATTTAATATTACATTTATTTTATTCATGACATAATATAGATTTCTCCGGTAAGTTAAGAACTTTCAACAAGTTATGAAATTTTGACACGTTACATTAAACTATTTTCATAATACTTGATTAAACTTTCAAATTCCTTTAACAAAGAAAAGCATGCTACAAAGATTTTAATGTTGCAGTTTTTTTTTTTTTTTTTTTAATTTTTAGTTTTCCAGATCACGAGATAAGTTGATGACCAAAATACAGCCTTGATTATTAAATATCAATGTGTAGCTAAGCTAATCGATTTTAAAGATGTAAATTTTCTTTGAGTATTAAAGTTATACATTAATTAAATCAAATGTGTGCGTATTTTTAACAAATGAGAATTGAAATAAAATGCCTTTATCAGTTTTGAAAGATTTAGCTTCATCAGTTGCTGAGATCGAGTCTAAGTAAGTAATAAAATAATTTAGTGGGGGAAAAAAACAGAGATCTCTCTAGGGTAGTTTACACTCGTACTGGCGCTCTTTAGAGTTTTTAACTGTGCCAATTTTCATGCAAGTCAAGGTAAAATCTTATTTTAGCCCATTCCTTGCAGATGAAAAACAATTCGGCAGAAAATAATCCTAAAAGTAGGGGTGAATTAAAGAAGGGTTCAATATGGTTGCATCTCAAGCGTTATCAATTCAATGCATCCATCGCCCTTTATAATATCATTAAGTTTTCTGTCATCAAGGTGTAAGCTAAAGTAGGACTTAACTCATGTCTATTATATGTTACGCTTTAGTGTTATGCATATTAAGATGGCGAAAAAAACCCAAATTAGCGTCCGGTCGCTAGGCCAAAAACAGTGCCTAGTTTTTATATGTATTAAATTTTTTAAAAAGTTGCAACAGTGCTTATGTTTTATAGTGTTTCAGTATTCACATCGTTTTTTGTATAATACTATTTGAATTTGAGTGTAAGTGTTATTCTCCTACATTGACAATGTCTTGATGTCGGTAACTAAGAGAAGTTTCTAAATATCCCATCACTTGGTACTTCTTTTTAACTTAGCTCTTCAGAGACTTATCTTTTTTTAACCCGAGTATTTTACCTCTATCCCATGTAGTTTTCATTCTTTGGTAAATTCAAGTATAGCGCAATCTTTCCCTACTTTCAATTCTACTCTTTGTTTATCAATATATATTTTTTCTTCCTTTTTTTCATTTTGTTAGATGTTATATTGTTTCTTAATATGGAGTTTTGACTCAGACGTATAGACTTCTTTAGAAACATTGCTAAATTTAAGAATCTGCTTGATAAAAGCTGGTTTTATGTTCCCTTTTTATTCCAATAAGAGATAATTTTGCATGTTCAAAGCCAACCTTATAAGGTTTCCGGAAAGGGAAATATATCTCATTTAAAGCTTCCGATAGCAAGAAAAAAAAATCACTAAAGGGAAAAAATGATACATCTGTGTGTGTGTGTAAACTCTCGTCTATTTATTTTGTACAATTGATAAATTCATAATAAGTTTTAATTATTTTGGTAAGAAAATTAAAATTAGAGGCTATTTTGTTAGTGCGGTACCGTTCATTACCGAGAAAAGAACATTAAATAAAATAAGTTCTAAAGTTTAAATTAAAAAAAAAAAGAGGATGAGTTCAAAATATTTATCGGAAAGTTAATTCTATCAGGACTACATATGAATTAAAAATACCTTACAAATACAAAAATTCAATTTAAACAGGTAGAATTGAAATTTCAAGCATTTTTCGGAACTGCTGAAATTTTAGAAGTAATCGATTATGGGATATAAACGAGTGAAATAAATTCGACTCTAAATGGTGACAAGCAGTACCCCGCTGAAATTTATTGCACCATTTACCACTACCTCACAAGCTCTGTATCGTTTGAATTGACATCCAGTGTTAGAGTCCCCTAAATTATAATCCTGATTGACAGCGAAACTTTCGTAGTCGCAATTTTTTAACAATTTTGTCTTGCATCTTTCGAATAATATGAAAAGATAATAATAATGTCATCCGCAATATTTTCTTAAATCGTAGAGGTCAAGGTCTTAGCATAGCGATCTTGAACGACCACCTGAGAATATTCTTTGGTTTTGGCTACATTAACTTCCAAAAACTCATAGTAGCTGAGGAATTTGTCAAATAATTTTTCTTTTTGTGAATAGACTTTTGTCTATTTCCATCATTTAGAACATAATCTTCCTCAAGTAGCTGTTCCGGAATACTTTAGTGTTGTGGTTCGTTCCCTTTTGTATGCATGTCCTGGAGGGGAGAATCGTGGATGTAGGAAGGGGGATGTCAGCTCAGGTATCGGCCTCGTCATCCAACTGTGGCTCAAAATAACTGGTGTACCGGCACTCAGTAGATCTTTTGTATGGAGCAGAAATAGACAATCGGGTTCAACGAATTACAACGAAACTTTCATTACCAAAATGAACATTCTTTTGCAAACTGAGACATTAGAATTTAAAGGAATTTTCAATAAAGGGAAAGCCATATATGAATAATAAGTCATTTTTGACAGTTATTTATTATGGAAAAAACCCTGTAAAATAAAGTTCTCAATCTGGTACAACGGACTGGAGAGATAATGTTTTCAATTCTTATGCATTAAGATTGCTAAGAAGCCGTAAAATAATGTAAAATGTTGTAAATTTTTTGTAGTTTCAGTCTCGTTATTGTGCGCAATGTGACGCAAATATCTGAAACGAGTTCCGTGTCTGAGTGCGCTGACAGACTAACACTTCCCGTCAAAGGGACATATGAAGAAGTTAATCATAGTCTAAAGATATTGCTAATGCTTTTTGTGATTGGTGAGTATTAATTGACAATATATATATCTCATCGCTGTTTTTATTTTTAATGACAAATAAGTTGCCACAAACCTAACTAACCTAAAGTGTGAAGAGTTTTACAAAGGGTGCAACTCATCTTGCTTTTTCTTCGTTCCTTTTTGCTAACCGTTAGAGAAAAAAAATATGAGGACTTATTTAATATAAACGAGATTTTTTTTTTTTTAAAAAAAAAAATCTTTTCCAAAAATACTACTTACCAATATCATACCATTGTTATTTTTCTATTTGTCTTTTTTAAGATCTACACAATTCTTCCAACGAATTAGCAGTTTATTAATTCCTGTGTGATAAAAAGAAATCGGACGCGCATACGTAGTCAATGATACACGAATAGTGCTACTTTTAATTGAATGAAATTCTTTCTCCTCATTATACTTCTTAGAAGATTCAAGGAAATGGTTCACCGTAGTTAAGTCCGGACTACAGAAAGGATATTCGAGTGTTGTTCAATGAAGTTTCTTTTTGTTCTTGTAGTACATCAACTATATGGGGTCTTACATTGTCCGAAGAAGTTAATTTCGGATCACAGGGGAATGTTTCGGGATTGATATGTTACTTTAATTCTATCCAAAGGTTCTTAGTAACATACTATATACGTCGGTTATGAAGGAAACAGACGGAAACAATACTCTATGAATACTAAAAAAAATAATGCAAGAACTTTTCCAATAAATAACCCGAGTTTTACTTTAAGTGGAGCCCTCTCAGAAGCTTGCCTTCTTTAAGCAAGTGCGGGCAGCAAGACTACGAGGCATCCTAGTGATCTTTTTCTTGGGGGTGATGTGCTTTATTGCCTTTGGTGAACCTAGTGGTGCATCCCCGGGATACTTTAGCGATCCTTCGCTATTTTCGATCCTTCTTCATGTCAAATAATTTGATCTATTTTTCATTTTTTTCCAAATGGCTAGACCCCAGTTACATCTTATTTAGTGTAGCATAACCACATCTGGCTCTTGAGCTATTAAACTCCATCTCTCCCTTTTAGAGAACCAGTTTCACTTCTTGTGCACCATTCCATACTGGACCGGATTACTTCAGGGGGATAAGGACTGAATAAAAACCTAAAAAGAATAAAATGATACCAAACGATCATTTGAACATATCGTGGTTGACGTAGAAAAATGTACAAAAGTTGTCTACCACTAACAAAAAAGTATTGTTTAGAACTGTTGCACCTTAGTACGACCTCTCAGAAAGCTTAAAAAAATTTTGGTGCACAGAATGAATTCAGACGAAAATATTTTCATTTAAAGTTTCGAAATATTGAGTTTCCGAATAATTCTTTATTTACCCATTTAGCTCCAAATGAGGGATGTGACTCTTCGTGAAAATCTTTGGTCAAAATATATAATGAGGGACGACACTAGTCATGAATATCGAATGACTACGAGGGAGGGGTATCGAATTAATTTAATCATAGCTAAGATATAACCTAGATATCTGGATAAAATTTATTTTGAATATTAATTTTTCTCATGTACATAATGTTATAAATCGCAACTATTAACATTGATATTTTTGGTTGCTGGAAGTCGTAGAATGAGTTAATCCACTGTATGGAGAAGATAATGTTTAAAATCTGCTGAATTCTACAATGACGACCTACTAAAGGCCAAACCGAGGGACAAATGGAAGCTCTGGAAAGTGACTATGTAGTGAAATCTTAAAAATAATAAACGAAAACTATTTCAATCTTAAAAGATTTAGTAATTATTCAAATTTTACGAAACGCTTGGATATTAATTAAAATTATATGGTATTGAAGGTTACTTTAATTTACGGATTTCTGAAACCAAATAAATCAACATTAATAGCTGTAACATATAACATTATGTACATTAAGATAGATGAATACGTAGAGCAAATTGAAGATAGATATATTTCGGTTACTTCTTGATAATAATTAAGACTTTAGGATTCCCTATCGTAAATACCACAGTGAAGTTGCAGAAATCTGTTTATTTTACAATAAATAGAATCAATGTTTGCCGCAATTGCTACATGTAAATAGAAGTGGTATATTTATAGATACGAAAAACAACTATATTGAATAGAACATCAAAAGTTTGGTTTGGGTTTATAAACATCGCACCAGAAGGAACACGAAAAAGCAACGAAAATTTACAAGCCTATTAGAAAACGCAAATGCTTAAATATTAAGTTTCTGTTGAATTTTTTACGCAAAGGTGTTTTTAATATTTGAATGAAATAAAATAATTTTTATATAAAAAGAAATTTAAAGTTAACATGTGATAAAAAAAATAATTCGTTTTAATTATTGCAAGCACAAAAGTATAATATAAACATTATAATGAGTAAATACATTGGAGCTATGCAGATTATTAAAAAAGAACAAAAATATTTATATTTATTTCCAACAAAAAGCATTACGAATTTTTACGCATTTTGATTTATCAGATATATTCCTTTACGTTTTCATATTTAATATAAAAGAAACAGCGCCAAGATATTTCTATTATTTCCTTTTTTTCTAAATAGTGATAGATTTTTAAGAGTCTAAACATTGAACGCATTTTCATTCTTTTTACTTATTATTTCAGCCATCTGCTTTTTAGAAACATATCTTCTGCTAAGAAGCAAATTTCACTATTTACCAGAAAGCTTCATTGTTGTTTTTACTGGTAAGTTTCATTCTGCAATAAATGTTCAAAATATTAAATTTTGCTCTAGCAACGTACCTTTTTAATGTTCAAGATAACTTACATGAGTAGTAATTATACAAGTCAAAGAAGAGGAGCAGAATTTAGATAAATAAAAATTAGAGTTTAGAGAAAATATAATGAGTATATAATTCCCATTTTATAAATATAATTCAACAGTCTTTTTTTTATGTCGGTGACATATTTTTTCCTATCTAATTATCTCGTCAATAATGAGGGCCAAATGAGACAGTTGTGGAGAAGCAAGGCTGAAAGCAGAAGCTGGTATTCAAATTAAGAACTTCAGAGAAATAAAGTTCATCCCCCTCTGTTTTTAATTTTCTTTTAATAGTACCTGAATGAACAATCATCAGTTGAATCATGACGTTGATGGATAAATTGATTAACGCAGTTAATTATTTTGTAAAATAATAATTTTTTTTTCTTTATCGATTGAGTTTTTTGCTCACACAACTGATTTTTCATTATGACGTAAATCTTCAATTGAAATTTTAATTCAAAATGCCCAAGTAATGAGTTGTTCTTCTTAAACTGGTTTCTAATTGTTAATTGAGAACCAAAAACATCTTAAGTATATAAATCACACTTTTTAAATCTTTTTGCACCAGTGATAAATAATTTTTTTTCCTTCACCAAATGTCCAAATACCTAACTTGTGATCGTGCACAACATCTTGTGAAAATCTTTCAGCTAATCTGAAATATCTTCAACTTCTTAAAATTTATGATGATGATGATACATACAGTTTATTTTCAGTATATTTTCTTTTAATTTTTTACTGGAAGTGAAGAAAAAAATATTACTACTTTTCATTCCTTTTTTTTCTTACTCTTTGACTACAGAGATGTATTGGTTATATATATATATATATATATATATATATATATATATATATATATATATATAATATTTATAATTTTTAATATGTTGGCGGTGAATTTTACTGAGATAGATATTAATTAGTTAATCTAATTATTTTAAATTAAGTTCCACATTTTTTATAGATCCTGTAAGTAATTTTACTACTTTTTGTCTTTTGTTAAACTATTACTGCAATTTTAATGTTTATAGTTTTTTGTCAAGTTACTATTGCAATTTTGCAACTTGTTTTTTTTTTTTTTTTTTTTTTTTTTTTTTTTTTTTTTGGAGTTTTCACTTCGGTTTTTAACATTTTCTGTTGGGTACCTGTAAAATATTATTTAACCAACTAATCTGTCAGAAGCAAGATTTAAAAATTATAAATGTTGTACTTCATTTTCTTTAAAATTGTATTTTCTTTGTTATTCATGTCTTCATTTATATATGTTTGTGATTCGGACTTTATCTTCATGCTGTTTTTATTTGTTTAGTATTCTTTCAGATATTTGATCTCTTTCTTTATTGCTTACTTGTGTAATTTTTTTCTTCTGTTCTAGGTTTTATTAAAAGAGTTTCATTTTCATGAAACTTTTCACAATCCAAGAAATGTTTGTAGAAAGTTTTCTTTATATTTTTAAAATTTTGTTTAAGTTTTAATTCTTGCTTTTATACTAAGTTTTCTCTCTCTCTTTTTATGTAAATATGTATTATATATGTATGTATATATATATATATATATATATATGAATTCTTCATCCTGTGTTTTGTCTTCTATCTCATCTGTATTTTCTATATTTATATTACATCTATATTTTCCATCATGTATTTGTATCTGTGTTTTCTATAACATATTATTTCTATATTGACAACATATTTCGAATTTGGAAACCCGTGTTCGAGAGACTTGATATGTGCTTAAATGTTATTCAAGAAAGATCGGTTTTAAAGAATGCGGTTTCTTAACGTTTTTCTACGTTCTGACTGATAGGATGATATTCTATTCGTGACGAGATGATTAGAAATTTTTTTTGAAGTTTCTTTTTTCCAATTGTTAAACTCTTTCCAGCAATTATCATTTATTGAAAGTTATGTAACTTGAACAATTGATTTTACTTTTCACCTTTTTTTTCCAACTTACCAAAGTTTATAAATAGAACAGAGAAATCAGTGGGCATCCGGGTAGAAAGGATAAAAACTACGTTTCCGGAACAAAACAAAGATTAGACAACCAACAAGGTGCTTGCATATCTTTAAATTAGTAAGAATCCATCATGTGTGTAGTAAAAATGTTATTACGCAATTAACTTCTGAGATATGACAGTAACAATTCTCGAGGAAAGCATCATAATTGTATGTTTCTTTCTTGGCTTGTTTTTTGTAAAATTTAATGTGTAAAAATGGAAAGAATATCAAATATCAACTTAATTCTGGTTGTTGCAGACTAAATGACTTATCCTTAATCATCTCCATTTCAGCACTAAATGTGACCTTATTAATGTTTTCCTACTCGTCTTCCCTCATATCATAATCCGACTGTATGCTATATTTTCTTTATCATGATTTTAATTAGTTTGATTGTTTTCTTTTTTTCAAATTTCTTTTCTTTTTTATTTTTATTTTGTCAGTATTTATACACTCATATTGAAAATTGGAACATTATATGTCTTCCAGAGTGACCTAAGCAGATACGCGTTATCAAAGGAAATGCAAATTAATATTAATATCATGAAGAGGATTTGATAACATCAGAGATTAGCTGGCATTTTTTTTTAAAAAAAATAAATAATTTTCAAATAATGAAGTTTTTTAATTTCCGATTTATGTAGTAAAGGTTCTTTATCTCAAGCTCTTTAAAATATTCTTTCTCTGAAATTCTCAAAAGTAATATTTATGACGCGCTTTTTTTTTTTTTTTTTGTTTTGTTTGTTTGTTTGAAAACATTCTAAGCTAGTAACTTAAGTTATATAATTCTTAAGACAAACTTAGGAAACCAGAGCTTTTGACTTATTTATCAATAGGCAATAGCAACATAAGCTTCCGTAAGTTTTCCTTTGACTGACTGGCTATTTGTATCAGGCCGACGTGTTGGTGTAAAATGAGAATAAAAGAACAGAATTCAGGTTATTAATTATGAAATATCAATGGTGTAAGGCAACTGAGAATTGAAGATTGAAATAAAAGCGATTATTTAAGCTGTCAGAGTGAAGTATGCGCAGTAATCTTCACATGTGAAAAGAGGATTTGGTGGACTCAACGCTGTCGAACAATTGAATGAGGCACTTTGACATCGTATTCAGTAAGCTTGTTCTCTGACAAATATAGAAATTATTTAGTACTTGTAGGAAAGGACTTAATTATACGAGCATACCCTTATTTGATGAGTAAAATAAAGATGCTGTATTGACTATTTTAATTATTTTCTGTGCTTGAACTTAGAGTTGGAAATTTAGATCTTTGTGCTTCGACCAGTCTCTGTTGAAACCTCAGATCACACACTCTCTCATAGCCTTTGACATAGCTTTGTCTTGTTTGGCTGGCTTGGCTGAATTGGCTCTTGCTTAAATTAAAGCTCTACCATCATTCATCACTAAGTAAAAAATTCGTATCAATTTTGACCGAGGGTTAAAATTATGAGATCCGTATGTCTATCTCATGTTGCTTCCCAATGCGACACTAATAAAATCATGTGCTTCCTTCTTTACCTTTGAGTTGTGAAACATGATAATATAAAGATCTGGCATATAAGATAAAAAAACCTGAGTGCTAAATTCTTCTTTCCAAAGAGCTGCAAAAATAGTGATACTAAAATGTTCCTTTTTTAATTTCACTGGGAATTCCGCATGTATAAAACACAAAGAAACCCAAACAGAGAAGTTATATATTTAGCTAAGATATTGTAATTACACAAGGACAAGAATAATAAATTTTTTTTTTTTAAAATTGTTCACTATTTAATTCTTTTACTTTTGAAGGATGACAGACGAGGACGTATAAGAAATATATCGTCTGAAACTTTGTAATGTGAATGTTTAATACTTTCATGCAATTCAATGCAATATTGTTTGATCGTGTGTGATATAGCCGTCGTGAAATTATGTGTTCAAGTTTCGATTTTTACTAAGCGTATTCACATTTTATACTTAACATCACATTTGAAATAGCATATCAGTTAAGTATAGGTGACATTGGGCAATGTTGACGGAAGTGGGGAAGAGATTGGCACAGATTAGATGCCTCATCAGTCCTATTTCATTATTTAATCAGGATTTAAGAGCGTATGTGTTTTATATAAGTGTGTTGTTAGAGACACACAAAGAATGAAGGAATTCAGCCTCAACTCAAGGTCAGAGATTTTCTCAGCAAGGAGGCAACAGTTCAGCCATTGGAATGAGCTACGACTTTTAATATCTAATGCTCAGCTCATTCATAATTAGTAAACTGAAAAAAAAATTGAGATTTTAAGATTTTTAAAACTCTAGGCATACATACTTAATTTTGCTAAAAGAAACTTTCAACCAACTAAAAAATTTACTATAATAATTGTTTTTCCGCAGATTTCAAAGAAACGATGTTGCAAAAAAAAAAAGGTGTAAAGAGATTTTTAAATTTAATTCAGTAAGATAAAAATGCAAATACAATTAATTCATTTTTATAGAAATTATAAGGCTTATATTTTCAGTTTAAAAGATTTAAAAGATTATATATACACTCAATATTTTTTTTTTTTGCGGTAGATAATTTCCATGAAGAGCCAGTTAAAAGTACATCGACATATAATACATTTGGATATGTTTACAACTTTGAAAGATCAGACAGGATGAAAGAAACAAGAATATTTTCAAGACATAGTGCGAAAGGAGAATCCATATACATATTATAAATCAAAACAGTGTTTTTTATCACAAATAAAATTAAGATTAGTGTACAGTAGAATTCGATCTATAGGTACATACAACATATAAGTAGGTCAAGATTAGGAATAAACTAACAATACTCATATTTATATATTTTGGCACAACTGTCGACTTTGATTGGAAATGATTTCGTTCGTTATTGGCGGCTACTGTTTGGTTTTTTTTTGTAGTTGAAATCTGTTATTAACAAGTGGTTTTTTTGCTTCTCTAGTTGCTTATATGATCATGATATCCTGCTACGCATGCTTAAAGTTACGCATGGGTTTTAACACCTCTCTATGATCATGAGTAAGAGAAATATTTGTTCATACTTGTATGGAATTTTCATGCCCTCCACCTGTCATAAATTCGGTGATCCAAATCGTCCTCATCAAAGCTTTCTGGCATCAGTTCTTCGATGACAGCCGTTTACATTATTTATTAAAACTTTCATAATAGCGTTTGATGAGGCTATAATTTCCGGAACAACCGGCTTATTTTTTTTACTACAAGAGCTTCCACTTTGACACGTGATACGTAATA